>CM017763.1:32662262-33262262 GCA_008009225.1 Acer yangbiense | reverse complement strand
ACTCATAGAAAAGTGTTTGATTATTTTTGCCAAGACAAAAAAGAGAGAAGAGATTATTCTTTTGATAGTACACTAATTGCTTGTTCATCAATAAGCTTGTGTGTACAACATCGAATTAGGTTCACGCGAGTTTCGATCATTAGATTGAGAACTCAAAAGTGACCGGAATAATCTTTGTAGTCTTTTGGTTGTTTTGTGACTAACAAAAGGAAAAAGAAAGTTTGTTTATCCATTCTCAGGTACGCAATTCAAAGAAATGGGAGACCACGCTCCTAGGTGATTCACGTTCGTGCTAGGATTGAAGATCTTGTGGATTACCATCGATGTAAGTCAATTGGATCACGCGACAAAATGTATTCTACTTTTTGTTACTTTATATGTATGTTTAATTAATTTAAAGGGTTAAGGTTCATCAAAGGAAAAATTTTAAAACATACTAAATCTATTTTTAGTCTCGCTTCCGCTGCGTGTACTACGATTTTTCCCTACAGATAGGTGGGTGTCTAATGGTAAGTGACAAAGGTAAGGAAATAGAGAGAATGGAAAGAGAGGAATGGTTGGGGTGAAGTAATATAGTTGTTTGTTGAGAGATTAGAGAGGAGAAATGGTGGGATTAGGAATGGTGGAGAAAAGAATTTCTTGGATGAACAAGTGTATTTTCAAAGGAGAAAATGTTATGTATTTATAGGTTGGAAAGCTAGGGTATGAAATAGGCATGAAAGGACAAGAATACCCCTCTTGAAAGGCTGACATTCCAACGCTAGAAGTTTATCTCTCTGTTGCCATTTGTCAAGTGGCGACAGAAGTGGCGACAGAAGTGGCGACGCTTGGCTTTCTTCTTTGTCGCCATATGTCAAGTGGCGACATAAAGTGGCGACGAGACCTGATTGATTAAGTTTGGAATAAAACCTTCTGTCACCATGGCGACACAAGTGGCGACGCTTTGAGGCGACAATGCCTTGTTTTGCCAACTTTTGCACCTTTTGAACCAAACTTCACATCTTTTTCACAAAAGCTCTTGAGACCTAAATAAACCTGAAATGCTTAATTTAACACTATTAAACACGGGGAAACGCTCGAGAACCAAGCATAATGAGATGGGAATGAGGGCCAAAATCATACCAAATTTGGCTTGATCAACATACAATTTGTGCTATTCCAAAATATGTTCAATCAAAGATACATAGCACAACTAGGAACTATTAATCATTAGAATGTTCATAATCAAATCTCAAATAGTCCTAGATACAAAGCTAATCACAATACAACTCACAAGCATGTGAAAACATAGGTTTTAGAAAACCTTAACTCACATTCAAGATTCTAATTAAGCACAATTAGCTTTTAATTGAAGCTCTCAAACCTAATTACATTTGATCAAGTAACATACATATATAGATGAAGAAAGCCCAAGGTAATTGAAGATCATCAAGCTCAAAACACAAAGGATTGAACAATTACCTAGAACAAGAAGTGCAGCCACAAAAATGGTGTAGAGCCAAAAGAAAAATCGATCAAATGACCTCAAGGTTGCTTGGGGTTTGTAGAGAACTCCAATACAAAGATTCTCCAACTTGATTCACTCAAATCGGATAAGAGATGAGAGAGTTATGGTGTTTGGAAGTTGAGAGAATTTGATAGAAAATTTCTGCACTTTTTCTTCTACAATGAACAAGTGAGAGAGAGGGAAATATTTAAAGGAGAATGGGAGGGAAAGTGAAAAGAGAAGTGGGGTCCACAAGAGGGGGCAGCCTCTTGCCTTCCCGTGGAGGCACGTGGCCACTATGGGGGCAAGGAGGCTTCCTTCCCGTGGTGGCCACACGCTTCCATAGGAAGGACCTCTTGAAGGCCCTTCTCCTCTTCACTTCTCTCCTTGTGCATCCCTCACATTCTTCGACCGTTCTTCGGCCTCCAAACTCTAAATTTGAATCCGCTTTCGAATTATAAACCGTAACTCACTAACACACGAGGACGACTGTAAGATCCTAGATCTTTGTTGGCTTGATTCCATTGCCAAACTCTCTTTCTTTGTATTGATTAGTTGCTTAGGTGATACTTGAAGAAAAGAAGCTTCAAAGGTGGAAAGTAACGTCTCATGAAAATGTCGTCTTCAAAAGGAAAAGCTCGTTCTTGAATGCTAAGGTATCAAGATCCTTCTTCCTTTTGCAAGGCGTATTCGTCGTCGTTTTCTGAGATGAATTCTCAACCTTTTGTCAAAGTTTTGTAGTTTTTGTTGTGCGTGAGGGAGTCATGATTCATAATCCAAAAATGGATTCGAAATCGGAGTTCAGAGGCCCGGAAACTGTTGAAGAACGCGAGAGGTGCGCGAGATATATAGCAAGCATGGCCAACGGCCAAGCTTGGTGTCCACGTGTGCCACACGTCCAAGCAGCTTCTCTGCCCACGTGTGCCACACGCGGTCCACATGTGGAGGTGACGTGGCACACTTCAATTGGGTATTTCATTTTCCCTCTATCTCTCTTTTAAAAATCATTTTCCTTCCCTCCAAACATAACTTGAAGAAAATTTGAAAAGAAAATTCGTGCAGAATTCTTCATGATTTTGAGTTTCTTATTTTGATCATAACTCTCTCATATGAACTCGAAATCAAGTGATCCAAAAGCCAAAAATGTTGGTCTTGAAGAGAGCTACAAACCCCAAACATTTTTAGAGTCATTTAAGTTCGTGAGTTTTCGCAGTTGGCAGATTTCAGTCCGAGACTCAAGTGCTGTATGTGAAACTTCTTCTTTTCACTTTATCTTTTGATCATCACTTTTAATCTTCATAATTGATAGATGATATGTGTTTAGAATGTTGTTAGATCATATTCTAGGGGTGTTTGATCTATTGATTGTTGATTTTTAGCCTTGTGATCTCAATTGAATATATTTAGCTAAACTTGACTAATCTTGAAATTGATTCTAGAAATGTTATATATGATGTGCCTCATGATATTTTCTAGGTTTAATTTCATCATCTAAGAACTAAGATTTTTTTTGTGATATATTGAATATTCATATCTTGTTCTTATTGATACACATGCTTTGATTTCTAGGTACATTTGTGATTGTTTGTTGAAAGCATATCCTAGAATATCTCTAAGCATGTTCATATATCTTGATTGATCATCTTGCTTTATTTGATTGTGATTTGCATCATTTGCATCACTTAGATCATTGCCTTGTGGAAAGGTTGAAATCTCTTGTTAAAGTGAGTGAAGCTTTAATTTGAGCAAGAAGACTTGGCTAGGAAAGTGTTCCAGATAGCCAAACAAGAAGCCTTAGTTAGGATCAAGAGGATCCGGATAACTAAGCAAAAGTCTTAGCTAGGAGTGTGATACTCCGGATGGTTAAGCTAGGGAAGTTTGACTAGGATCTTTGTGATCTAGATAGCTAAGCAAGGAAATCTTCCTAGAGGCTTGATAGTCTTGGATAGAAAGTTGCTTCCTAGAGGTGTAGGACACACCTTAGATAGGGAGTAGGCTAGGTGGTTCACTAGGAGTTGATAGCTTGAAGTGGATATCATGTGTTGATAACTTTGAGTGTGTAAGTCCTTTTCATCATAGTGAATTATTTTGCCGGTGGTTATGGTATCAACCCATTAAAATGTTTTCTCTTTGAGGCTTTACCACGTAAAAATACTTGTATCACATTTCGCTTTACTTTTTATTATCTTCCATATCATGTATTGATTGTATCTCTTGTATATTGTTTTTCATATGTATTGACTCATACTATTCAATTGTTAAAACATATCAAGTGTTCATTTCATTCTTGTAATCCGCATTTTTTTTTAAGTTGGAAGAATTTGGGCCTATACCTATTCACCCCCCCTCTAGGTATATAATACATTATATAGCTTAAGGGAATTTCAACGACTACGAAACTTTGACCCAAGGTTATGAATTCGACTCGATACACAATGACGAAGACAATGCTTTGTAAGAGAACATAAAGTTTCGTAATTTCCTAGTTTGAGCTTGAAAACTAATGAGTGAGTAACCGAAATGACCGGAACTCAATAAGGAATCATATGAGAACATATTCAAGTCTAAAACAATAAAACACAATAAAATAAACACAAGATCACATAAGTATTCCATTTCCTAGGGATAGTCCTAGTACATGCATTTCTATAATGTATGTCGGTTTAAGACTCATGCATGAGCATACTATAACACGTGTGTGAATGTGTTATACCAATTTAGCTATACAATGCAGGGACACAAATGTATGCAATGTGTGTGTGTTTGCGTTTAAGCCTTGTAAAAGGAAGAAGGTCTTATTATGCCTTTGTAGCCAATAATGCTTTTTTCACTTGAAGGCTTCACTTTGCTTGAATTGTTGTCCATCTTTTTTGAAGCTTGATAAACTGTACAACTTAGACAACTTAATCAATACAAAGGAAATAACGTTTTGATGTAGAATAATGCCAACTAGACTCAAAATCCTAACAGTGTGGTAACTTGGATGAACACCCAGCTTGGTTCGAAAAAGCACAAAAGAATCCTTTGGAAATGATTTGGTGAAGAGATCTAATGGTTGTGATGTAGAGGAGATGAACCAAGTGACAAGAGTACCCATAACAACCTTTTCCTATATGAAATGATAATCAAGCTTGATATGCTTGGTTCGAGCGTGAAACATTTGATTTACGGACATATGCAAGGCACTAATGTTATCACAAAATAACTGAGGGGAATTGAATAAAGAAACACCAATATCTTGTAGAAAAAAATGTCAACTAAGTTAATTCTACTGTTGCAAAGGTCATCGAGTTATATTCCGCTTTAGTACTTGATCGAGTTATGGTTGGTTGTTTCTTTGAGCACCAAGAGATACAATTGGCTCCAAGAAACACACAACAGCCAGTGGTGCTTCTTCGTGTTGTAGGATAACCAGCCCAATCCGCATCACTAAAACTATACAATGAAATAGGACTTGTGGAGAGATAACGTAAGCCATAGTGCTGAGTTCCTTTTAGATACCGCAATATATGTTTAACAGCCATCAAATGTACTAGTGTTGGCTTACTAAAAAATTTACATACTTGATTAACAGCATGCACGATATTGGGCCTTGTAAATGTGAGATTTTGTAAAGAACCCACAACACTTCTAAAATTGGTAGCATCAATGGGTGTATTTGTTAGGATTATGCTCAATAGCAAGAGTGTAATATTATTTTTGACAATCTTATCATATTAATAAAGTGATTTCTGTTTTAACAAATCTTATAGCATTTATAGTTTGAATATTATAATTGTCAAAAGTAAATAATCATAAGGTCAAAAGACTATGAGAAAAGAAGAATTGTTCATACATCTGGATATGTATGAGGTAGACACAATTCTTTAGTTAGTCTTGAATAAATGTTCACAACTTAAGTTAAAGGTTGGGCACCTTTATCTTATTAAAGTTGTAAATTCTCTTGCTAGCATTTGAGTGTGATCAAATGTGTTATGATGAGTCTAAATCATCAAAGTGGTTTTGAGTAAAAGAATCTAGTGCACTAGGTGCATTGAATAGGATCACAATGAAATACTTTATCTAGAACCGTCAGTAGATAAAAGTCTTTTCATTATGAGGACAATCAGAGAGTCTATCTTAATCTTGAGATAAATGATGGACTTATGGTTACAAGTGTTATCATTTGAGCTATCAATGAGTACGATTACATAGCATAGTCTATCCTCGATAGTTTGGTGGTATTCATTTACTAATCGACAGAGGACTTCATTTATAGATATGGACATCGCGGCTCCATTTATTAAATGAGAATATAATATCATCATATGGATGTTTTGAGGTATTGGATATTAAATCTCAACGTTGAGTTTTCGATAGTGTCTATTGAAAGCATGGCTTCTGGACAAGTCAGAATATTTAAGTTCAAAATGTGGTCATATGAGTAAATATGGTAACTATGAGAGCTATAGACGGTCTATGAGCTCTTGGTGATTACTGATATTATTCACGAGGATTCACTATCTCCAATAAGATTGTCTATGGTACGAATGAGGAACTTGTACTTATTCTATCTTTATTTAAGAGTGCAATTTTAGTTCTGTAGTGGAATGAACTAAAATTAATAGATCGAACCTAAGTGAATCATTTGTTGATTGTGATTGAGTTATGTCTATTGAAGCTTAAATTTAGATAGCCTGCCAAGATCCCCAATCCACACGGACTTGCATGGATCACTTAATATATTCTACTGGACTAATTTATGGGTCCATCTAAAATTGTATTAAGGCATGTGGACTTGTTTCTTTTAGTAAGAATGAGCCTAGTTCACATATGGGCTTTTTGATTAAGGTCCAATGGATTTAATAAAATGGAAAAATAATATTTGGCCCATGTATGTGTATATGGGCGGCAAGGCTAAATTATTAGTCTAAATTATTATTTTATTTTATTATTTGATTAAATGGAAATTAATTAATTTATTAGTTAATTATTTAATTAAGAATCAAAATCTTTTTCTGACTAGAAAATATGTTTCTTAATAGTATACTATTGTGGTAGTATAATGAGAATAAAAGACCTTATTTGATAAGAAGATTAATAAAAGGATTTTATTTATCTAGTCAAATTAGGAAGTCTTTTGATATAGTCATAATTGAATAATACACTAAAGAGTTGGATTAGGGTTAGAATTCTAAGGTTGATAGATATTTTGGTGAAACACAAATCCCCTAGCAAGGAGGATTTCGGCCACCACCCTAATTACCTATCATAGAATGCGGCAACCATAATTGTTTTTGAGCAAGGAATTCGGTCACCCTATATATTAGAAGTTATAGAATTCGGCCACCCTACTTGCTAGGCTTGAGAGTTATTTTCTTTTGCTTGAGAAAAATAAAAATCCAACTCTAGATATTAGTGTGAGAATTCGGCCAAGAGAGAAAAAGAGAAGAGATCGTTTTATTTCGATAGTGTACTAGTAGCTTATACATCAATAGACTTTGTGCACAACTTCAAATAAGGTTCACGTGGGTTTCGATCATTAGATTGAGAATTCAAAAATGACCGGAACGTTCTTTGTTATCTCTTGGAGGTTTAGTGACTAACGAAAAAGAAAAAGTTTTGTTATCCATCCTCAGGTACACAATTCAAAGAAAGGGAAACCACGCTCCTAGGTGATTCACGTTCATGATTGGATTGGAAGATCTTACGGATTACCATCGACGCAACGTCAATCGGATCATGCGACAAAGGTACGACACTTTTAGTTATATGTTAATTAATTAAGGGGTTAAGGTTCATCTTAAGGAAAAATTTTAAAATATACTAAAACCTATTTTAGTCTCGCTTCCGCTGCGTGCATGCGTTTTTCCCTACAGTATTATCTGAAGAAGCAGGTTGTTCTTTGAGGACTTGTGGTGTAGCAATTAAATTGCTTTCTAACATGTGTGAAACAAATTATAGGACGGTGTGTATAAAGCTATCTAGAGGGGGGGTGAATAGATTTTATGCTTTTTACCCAATTTTTCGTGTTAGTCAAAATTACAAAAATGCCCTCAAGATAATATAAACAAGCAAGTGTAATATGGTGCGGAAATTAAAACAACACTTGGTTTTTACGTGGAAACCCTCACGGGAAAAACCACGGGCTATGTAAGTAAGCCACACTCGAACCTCGAATCCACTAAATGTGCAAACGATTACAACCTAATCCCGGAAGTAATCACACACCTACCTAATCCCGGTATGAGTGAACCTAGTCCAATTTGCTTGCGTTCTAAGCAACCTAATCCCGGATGCTACACACAAGAATTACTTTCTCTATGAAGAAAATACAACCCTAAGTGAATATATGTGAATATCCAAAATGCAACATAGAGCAAGGGAAACCCTATATGCTTATCTAAGATGATTAATATGCAATTAAGAGCAATCCTAGATATCAAAACTAAATGACATGTCAATTAGTTTAGCTAATCAATATTAAGCACAAAACCTAATATGCAAGCACAATATAAAATCTCAAACATACATCATACTCATCTCAATATTGTATCTAAAGCATACAAAATAACAAACAAGTAATTAATTGAGATTGCTAGATAAAAGAAACACAAAACATGTAAGATATTAGTGAAAAGCTTACCAAGCAAAGTATGATGAAGATTCCATGCTAGATGACATCTAGATGATCTAAGATGATGCTAGATGATGATTGATGATCATGAAAAAGTGTTTGAGAATCAAGAATGGAGTTCTTGGAATTTTTCTTCTCTTTGAAAAATATCCTAAGTATGAATTCTGAATATGAACTCTCTTGATTGACCTAAAGTCAAAGTGGCATATATATAGGGGGCCAAATCAAAGTGAGGTCGTTTAAGTAAGTTTTAAAGAAACGTGCCAATCGGCGGTTTCAATCGGCGGCCAGGCCGCCGTTCATGACCGCCGAATTGAGCTCGTGAAGAACAGAGCATAAACGGCGGTTCATTCGGCGGTTTCGTGACCGCCGTTTCCAACCGCCGAAACAGAACAGAGAGATCAAAATCAACCAGGTATGAACGGCGGTTTCGAACGGCGGTTTCATGCCCGCCGTTTCAACCGCCGAATTAGACTGAGAGTAAATCAATCAGGTCTTGAAACGGCGGTTTCGAACGGCGATCGTGACCGCCGATCTTAACCGCAGAAATGCTTCAGACCAATCTGGACTGAAACGGCGGTTTAAGTCGGCGGCCAGGCCGCCGATCATAACCGTCGATCACCTAGATAGGTGAAAACCAAGGAGAAGCCAAGGGCATTCTCCATAGGCGGTCCTCGCGCTAAACCAAGCACATTCTCGTGCATGCGCGGACGTTTCCGAAAGTTATCGGGAAACGAATTACACAACAACATAACACAATTACACACAACAAAATATAATAAATAAGTGCAAGTGTGAAATGTGACAAACGAAGAGAATGCACACATATGCAATGAATGTTTAGTGTGTGTGTGCAACTAATCTCTTCAAAGAAAAGTAAGCACATAGAAATTTACCTTCGGTGCTTATCAACACGAGATCTTTAAAGGGCTTCGAACAATAAGACCAATACTTAGGCTACCCTTACAAAGAACCCCCACATATGGTTTGATCACGAAATAAGCCAATTAAAAACAACGGGAATCCTTACAATCTCCCCCTTTGGCTATTTCGTGACAAAACCATCACTCACAATGATTCCTCACAAAAAAAATAGAAACTACGGGACTATAATGATATTCTACATTACAAAGAGATAAGCTAATGCAACTTGAAGTCTTCAATCCTCTTGTAGAATAATCAATCCCTGAAAAGAGTTTCTAACATTTCTAATACAAGAAAAGTGTGAGATTAATCATGTGAGAACAATACCAAGCATTTGCATTTTTAGAATTTAGGCACAACATTACCAAATGTATGCAATGTATGATAAATGCAATGCTCCCCCTCAACGGGTTACTCCCCCTCAATGTATGTTCTCCCCAAAGTGTACAATAACTTCTATATTTTGCACCTTCCCTTACCATATCCTACTCCCCCTTTTTGTCATGATATAGGCAAAGGAGTAGTCCCCAACCGGGTCACTCATAGCAACGAGAGATAGAAGCATGCAAGATTTGCATATACATATAAGTCACTTTATGCACTTCAATTAATTTGAGAGAAACAAGGAGATTTATTTTGAGAAAATGTGTGAATCCAACATGCTTTGCATACAAGACATATAGCATTCAAGTCCAAAATACAATGGTATTTGGCAAAGCAAATGACAAAGGTTTCTAATAAGAATTCAAACCAATTTCACCAATGTCATGGGAAAAGCAAGGATATAGAGATTATTGATTTCAATTTAAGAGCAACTATATCCAACTTTATAAGCGAAACATGGCATGAGCGACTTTGCACCCTATTTGATTTTTCTGGATAAAATTATCCGTATGATAGTAACCATGTTCAACTAATAAAGAAAGAGAGACATTTGGAATGTAAATTCCTTTGAATGGATACAAGATCCTTTATTCATTTTGAGTCTCATAAGTTTTCACACAAGTTTTGCATTTTTAAGAATATGCAATCATCAATTCATGCTTTTCATGTGAGCATGTTTTATGAATTTCATGCTTTTTCATTTGTCATTAGCATGTTATTAAAGAATCATCATGTCATGGAGATAATCATAGGTCATTCAAATCATACTTCCTATATACATCTCCTAGTCCAAAAATGCATGTTTGAACATAAATATGACATGGATTGTAAACAAGCAAGGTTCACACTTATGGAATTTTAAAACATATATACATATGTACAACCAAGCTTACTCAAGCAATCAAAAGAAGAGGCATAAGATATTTCAAATTTTTTTTGCAAGAGACAAGAATGCAAACTAGCTCTCTTTGCATGAGTTCCCCATATGGGGTCAATCATAGAACATCACTCCACAAGACATACCCCAATAGATCTACTAAGAGTTTTAAATCGAGTAGCATCTAAGGGTTTAGTAAATAGGTCCGCAAGTTGATCATTAGTACCTACATGTTCAAGTACTATGCATTTATTTTCAACAAGCTCTCTAATGAAGTGATGGCGGATGTCAATATGCTTAGTTCTAGAATGTTGCACCGGATTCTTGGAAATATTAATAGCACTCATGTTATCACAAAAGAGAGTGAGAGTACCTTGGTTGAATCCGTAGTCTACTAGCATTTGCTTCATCCATAGGAGTTGTGTGCATCCACTCCCCGCGGCTATGTACTCGGCCTCGGCCGTGGACAAGGAAATCGAGTTTTGCTTCTTGCAAAACCAAGACACCAAGTTGTTGCCTAGAAAGAAGCAACCGCCCGATGTGCTCTTCCTATCATCACAATTTCCTGCCCAATCCGCATCACTAAAGCCTACAAGACTAGCATTAGTGTCAAAAGAGTACCAAATCCCATAGTTGGATGTCCCATTCACATAGCGAATGATTCTCTTAACGGAAGAGAGATGGGACTCCTTAGGATCCACTTGGTACCTAGCACACACACCCACACTAAAGGAGATATCGGGCCTACTTGCGGTCAAATAAAGCAAGCTACCTATCATGCCACGATATAACGTTTGTTCCACACTTTTACCACTAGCATCTTTGCTTAGCTTCAAAGTGGTACTCATGGGTGTATCACAATGTTTGGCATTTTCTAAACCAAACTTCTTCACTAGGTTTTTGGCATATTTGGCTTGGGTTATGAAAATCCCATTGTCTAGTTGCCTAATTTGCAAACCTAGGAAGTAACTAAGCTCACCAACAAGGCTCATCTCAAATTCATGAGACATGACATCAACAAATTGTTGGACCTTGGTGTTGTTGGTGGAGCCAAACACTATGTCATCAACATATATTTGAGCTATGAAAAGCTCATCATTATCTCTCTTGATGAATAGTGTCTTGTCAACACTACCTCTTGTGTAGTCATTGTCAACAAGAAATTGAGTGAGGCGCTCATACCAAGCCCTCGGTGCTTGTTTCAACCCATATAGTGCCTTCTTGAGGCGATAGACATGGTTGGGGTGGTGTGCATCCACAAACCCCTTGGGTTGTTCAACAAACACTTCCTCTTGCAAGAAGCCATTGAGGAAGGCACTCTTGACGTCCATTTGGTACAATTTGAACTTGTGCACACAAGAGATGGACAAGAGAAGCCTAATGGACTCTAAGCGGGCAACGAGAGCAAATGTCTCCTCAAAGTCGATACCCTCAATTTGAGAGTACCCTTGTGCTACAAGTCTAGCCTTGTTCCGCACTATATTGCCATCCTCATCGGATTTGTTCCTAAATATCCATTTAGTGCCTATGACATTAGTGGTCTTAGGCCTAGGAACTAGAGTCCAAACCTCATTCCTTTCGAATTGGTTTAGCTCTTCTTGCATGGCAAGAACCCAAAATTCATCATGTAAGGCTTCTTCAACCTTTTTGAGTTCAATTTGAGAGGTGTAGCAAGTATAGCTAATAAGATTAGCAAGTTGACGTCTAGTCCTAACACCCTCATTTACCTCTCCAATGATATCTTCTTTATCATGGAGTTTCCTAACCCATGGAGCGGGTTCTTTAGAGTCCAAGAGAGGAACTCTAGTAATGGGTTGTGTGACTTCATTAGATGTCCCAACATTGGGAGTCACCACAACCCTCTCCAAAGGAGAGTCATCCTCTAGGACATCCTCCTCCTCATGGTCATTAGACTTGAGCCTAGTATCATCAATGACCACATTTGATGATTCCATGACGGTTCGAGTCTTCAAGTTGAAAACTCTATAGGCTTTACTATTCAAGGCGTAGCCAATAAAAATACCCTCATCACTCTTAGCATCAAACTTGCCAAGTTGATCACGGTCATTTAAAATGTAGCATTTGCTTCCAAATGTGTGGAAGTAGCTAACATTTGGCTTCCTACCCTTCCATAGCTCATAGGAGGTGTTTTTAGAACCGGGCCTTAGGAACACACGATTTCCTATATAGCAAGCCGTATTGATGGCTTCGGCCCATAGGTTCCTAGGGACATTGTTGCTAAGCAACATCACTCGGGCCATCTCTTGGAGGACCCTATTCTTCCTCTCAACAACTCCATTTTGTTGAGGTGTCCTAGGAGCCGAAAACTCATGGGAGATGCCTAAGCTATCACAAAAGCTTTCAAAAGAGGCATTCTCAAACTCTCTCCCATGGTCACTTCTAATCCGTTTAATGCTTCTAATGTTAGATTTCATTTCATTTTGTAATTTAGTACAAAGCATTTTAAACTTATCAAAAGTTTCAGATTTTTCTCTAAGAAAGTATGTCCATGTAAATCTAGAGAAATCATCAACACATACAAAAATGTATCTCTTTCCACCCAAACTTTCGGTTTGCATGGGACCCATGAGGTCCATATGGAGAAGCTCAAGTGGCTCCTTGGTGGTGAGATACTTACCCTTTTTGTGCATGCTTTTAGTTTGCTTTCCTTGTTGGCAAGGTCCACAAACACCATTGGCTTTCTTCCCAAGCTTAGGGAGGCCACGCACACACTCGAACTTTCCAAGGGTCCGTAGATCCCTAAAGTTCATGTGGCCAAGTCTTTCATGCCACAACTCAATTTGCTCATCCATGGATACATTGTTTGAGACTATTCTAGCTTCAAGACAATAGCAATTGTCGCTAGATCTCATACCTTTCAATAAGGTTTGTCCATCGGGCTTTAGGATTGAGCAATCATCTTTACAAAACAAGACGGAATATCCTTCATCACTTAGATGTGAAATGCTTATTAAATTTGCTTTCAAGCCATCAACAAATAAAGCATCGGATAAGGAGGGTAATCCGGGAACGGAAATGGTTCCTTTCCCTACTACTTTCTTTTTGGATCCATCACCAAAAGTGACATATCCACCTTCCTCCATAACAAGAGTCTCGAAGAAACTCTTGTTTCCCGTCATGTGCCTAGAGCACCCACTATCTAAATACCAAAAATTAGAAGAATTTGCCTTCAAGGCTATTTGAGCAACATGGCAAACAATTTCATTCTTTCTAATCCACCTAGAAACAATCTTAGCTTTCTTAGTGGTCTTTGGTACATGGGCTCTAGATGTCCTAGGATCATGCATAATAATATTATTATTCCTAGGAACATGCATCATGGCTCTTTTCTTTTTCTTTTCTATCATGCTTCTAGTTTTGCACATTTTTATATATCGAAAGCAATGTGGTCTAATATGACCATCAAATCCACAAAAGTGACATATAGGAGTAAAATAAGGAATCATACCTTGTCCTTGTCTTTGTGGATGAAAGGGTTCAATCCTTCTTCGTTGTTGAACCGGTCTTGGTTGCTTCCTAGCTTGAGGTTGCATGATAGGTCTCTTTCCTTTGTGAGCCATTTGAGGAGGAATGTTGGCTTGAGGAGGAATGTTGGCTTGAGGGACCCTAGGGGGTTGAGCTTGAGGTTTCCTTCTTGGCCCCATCTTCACTTGTGCATTAGAGCATTGTCCTACTTCTAATTTCTTTCTAGGAGCTTGCACAAATGAAGTTTCTTCTTTCTTCAAGCTCTTGACAAACACGGTCTTGTTAGAGGTAGAGATCTTCTTGTCATCTTCATACCCAAGACCCCTCTTGTCACATGGACTCTTTCCAACACCAAGCATATGGTCAAGCTTCTTGGTGCTAGAATCCATCCTAGTCATAGAATTTCTAACTTCTTCAAGCTCACTCTTTAGACTTTCTTCATTCCTCCTAGATAAAGCTAACTCCTCTCTTAGCTTATCTTCTATCTTCTTGAATTTTTCCACTTGTTCACCTAAGTGGTCATTATGAGATGCAAGCTCAAGATTTTCTTCTCTCAACATCTTGATCTTTCTTGTGCTCTTGATTGCTAAATCATTAAACTCGGCATGGCATTTAGCAAGCACCTTTTTCTCCACAAAACTACTTATGGAGTTAGATGAGGAATCACTTTCTTCTTCACTTGAGTCATTTTCCTCTTGACTCATTTCCTTTTTCTCACTAGCACTTTTGCTTTTATGGGAGGAGGCAAAAGTTAGGAGATTAGCCATGAGCTCTTCTTCACTTGAAGACTCATCTTCCTCATTGGAGTCATCACTACTCCCACTCCAAGTGGCGGCCATCACTTTGCTCTTCTTCTTTTCATTGTGATTAGCACATTCGGGGGCAAAGTGACCAATCCCACCACATTCAAAGCATCGGACCCCTTTCCTTTCGGTTCTCTCTTGTCTAGGCTCAAACTTCTTGAAGGAACTCTTTTTCTTCAAATCTTGTCCTTGTAGGGAAAAATACCGTAGTACACGCAGCGGAAGCGAGACTAAAAATAAGATTTAGTGACTTTTAAAATTTTTCCTTTATGAACTTTAAACCCTTTAATTAATTAAACATGCATATACAATAACCAAAAAGTAGATTACCTTTTGTCGCGTGATCCGATTGACTTACGTCGATGGTAATCCGCAAGATCTTCAATCCTAGCACGAACGTGGATCACCTAGGAGCGTGGTCTCCCTTTTTCTTTGAATTGCAAACCTGTGAATGGACAAAACAAACTTTCTTTTCTTTGTTAGTCACAAAAACAATCAAAAGAATGACTGAGATTATTCCGGTCACTTTTGAGTTCTCAATCTAATGATCGAAACTCGCGTGAACCTAGATCGATATCGTATACACAAGCTTATTGATTATTAAGCAAATAGTATACTATCAAAGAATAATCTTACACTCCTGAAAATAAATAATAAACGTGTCCTAAAGTAATCTAGAGGGGGGGTGAATAGATTATAAACAATTTTACCCAATTTTTCGAGATTAGTCCAAATTACGAAAAAGCCCCCAATCTAGTCAATATACAAAAAACATACAAGTGCGGAAATTTGAGGACACACAATATTTACGTGGAAACCCACACGGGGAAAAACCACGGGCTGTTATGTGCGCCACACGAGAACCTCGAATCCACTATTTGCAAATACGATTACAAATTAGGTTGACCACATCACACCTAAATTTACTAATCCGTCTTTGCTACCCGCGGGCCTTTAATAGTGACTCTAGTCCCTTGCTTGCAAACTACCTAAGAGGTAAATACAAGACTTGTCTCTAAAGTGAAGAGATAGCACAACCTAAGGTGAATATGTGAAATACTCAAGATGCTAAAAATGCAAGGTTAGACATTTTAAGCTTATCTAGGCAAGGATGAACATGTTAGACAATCCTAGATATCATATTACTAGATGACATGCATAAACCAACACTAAATAAGCAACCAAAATCCTATATGCATTATCTATCACAATACAACTCACAAACCACAATAAAACAATCTTGAAACTAAGTCAAGTCATAAAGATGCAATCTTGAATCAATTCAAGTGATAAAGAAGCTATCTTGTAAAGCAAGAACATATAGATATGAGAATGATGTTCTAGATACAAGTCATGTGAGCAAAACTAAAAACCCTAGATGAAATCAACCTAGAATTATGCTAGATGATAAATGAAAGATGCAATATGAAGGGTTTTGTGATTTGGAAGCTTAAAGATGAAGTCTTGATACCTTGGCTTGAAGATACTCAATCATGCTCTCAAAAGTGTAATTTTTGCTCTTGAAACCGAGCCAAGACTATCAAGACATATATAAATGGGATCCAAGTGAAGTGACATCGTTTTTGAAAAAAACGCTTTAGATTCCCGTCAGCTGCGCTGGTGCAGCGCTGGACGACCAGCGCAACTCACCAGCGCACGCCCTTTAACTGGCAAGGGCGCTCGACGAGTGGCGCGCCTCAAGGGCGCAAGACCAGCGGCAACATTCTGGACGAGATGCGCTGGTGGTGCTTGCGCTGGTGACGACCAGCGCACCAACAGCGACAACCTACTGGAGGAGTTGCGCTAGAGGAGAGCGCCGGTGCAGACCAGCGCACGACCAGCGGTAGTCCACTGGACTAGTTGCGCTGGTCAGCTTGCGCTGGTGACACCAGCGCATGACCAGCGCATGACCAGCGCACACACTCCCTTAAGCACACAAACAAAAGTGCAAGGGTCAAAAGAAATGCATCCTAAGCCTAACTAGATATGCCATTATAATCACAAGATGTAAGAAGAGAGATTTAAATACCCAATGATGCACAAAAACTTCAAACACAACATACAAGTAAGAGTTATGCAAGTGTTGTGTGTGTGTGCAACTACATCTCTTCAAAGTAGAGTAAGTCAAGAAATCTACCTTCCTTGAAGCTCTTGATCATGCAATGAGGTTTTCTTCCATCCTAAGCTATCCTTACATATAGAACCCCATTGTGATTTTGCCAACGAAATACGCCAATAAAAAAGAGGCACTTACAATCTCCCCCTTTGGCTATTTCGTGACAAAATCACCACTCACATAGCATCCTCACTAAATAAAAGATTGGTCAACAAAAGTTTTCTACATTACAATTAAGCTCCTAGTCTAAGTCTTGAACATCTTCAAGTCAAATCCAAGCTTGTAGAAAAGAAATCCAACCTACACACAATCAACAAGAAAAAATACCTTCCAAGAACAAGTGTGGGAGAGATGCTAATAACAAAAGAAATGTCATTTCAAAAGGTTTCAAAAAAAATCAAACAAGCAATGTAATGCAATGCAACTCCCCCTAAATGCAATCATCTCCCATCATGGGTTACTCACTCTCAACTCCCCCTAAATGCAATGCCTAGAAGCACAAATTCTCCCCAAACCTACTCCCCCTTTTTGTCATGAGATAGGCAAAGGGAGTCTCCCCTAATAGGTAAGCATTAGCAAGGAGAGCTTGTAGCACGAACACATATGCAATCAAATAGGCAATTTTATGCACCTCAATCAAGTAAGAGAGATTCAAGGAGTTTTATTTTATGACAAATGTGTGACAATGATGCTTTGCATGCAAGACATGTTGCATCTAAGACCAAAACAATGGTATTTGGCAAAGCAAACAACAAAGGTTTCCAATAGAATTCAAACCAATTTCACCCTTTGTCATGGAAAAAGCAAGGAAATAGAATTTTAGTATTTCAAGACAAACAACTATATCCAACTTTATAGGCAAAACAAGACATGAGCGACTTTGCACCCTATTTGATTTTTCCGGGTGAGATACCCGTATGATAGTAGCCTTGTTCTACAAATAAAGAAAGAGAGACTTTGGATATTAGGATCCTTTTGATTTAAGTCTCAATATTGCTTTTGCACACATATTTGCATTTAACATTTGCAATCAAACATTTCACATTTTCATTTCATACTTTTCAACTTAGGTATGTCATTTAAAAGAATCATCATGTCATGGAGATCAATTAAAGGTCATTCAAAAAGTACTTCCGAAGTACATCTCCTATTCCAAAAATGCATGTTTGAGCATAGATATGACATGGATTGCAAGCAAGGCAATGTAGCACACTTATTTAGAAAAATACATATAAGTATGTACAACCAATCATCTCAAGCAATTAACTAAGAGGCATAAAATATATCAATGTGGCACAATGTATGATCATGCAACTTTGCTCTCTTTGCTTGAGCTCCCCATATGGGGTCAAGACACACCAAATCAACCCAATTGACAAATCCCAATAGACTTGCTAAGGTTCCCAAATCTAATGGTGTCTAAAGGCTTTGTAAACAAATCCGCTAGTTGGTCATTTGTTCCCACATGTTCCAATGCAATGGTTTTGCTCTCAACTAGCTCTCTTATGAAATGGTGTCTAATGTCAATGTGCTTTGTCCTAGAATGTTGGACGGGATTCTTAGAAATGTTAATGGCACTCATGTTATCACAAAATAAAGTAAGAGTACCTTGCTCCAAGCCATAATCGGCTAGCATTTGTTTCATCCACATCAATTGAGTGCAAGCACTACTGGCGGCAATATATTCCGCCTCGGCCGTGGATAGGGAAATTGAGTTTTGCTTCTTGCAAAACCAAGAAACCAAATTGTTCCCAAGGAAGAAGCAACCGCCCGATGTACTCTTCCTATCATCACAATTTCCCGCCCAATCGGCATCACTAAATCCAACAAGACTTGGATTAGTGTCAAAGGAGTACCATATCCCATGATTTGAGGTACCATTCACAAACCGAATGATCCTCTTCACCGCCACAAGGTGAGACTCTTTGGGATTAGCTTGGTACCTAGCACAAACACCCACACTAAAACAAATATCGGGCCTACTTGCGGTCAAGTAAAGCAAGCTACCTATCATGCCACGATATAGACTTTGTTCCACATCCTTTCCACTAGCATCTTTGCTAAGTTTCAAGGTGGTGCTCATGGGTGTGTCACAATGTTTGGCATTCTCAAGGCCAAACTTTTTCACTAGGCTCTTAGCATACTTAGCTTGGGATATAAAGATCCCATCATGCATTTGCTTGATTTGCAAGCCTAGGAAATAATTTAGTTCACCAACCATGCTCATTTCAAACTCATGAGACATGACATCAACAAATTGTCTAACTTTGGATTGGTTGGTGGAACCAAATACAATGTCATCAACATAAATTTGAGCTATGAATAGCTCATCTTTAGTGCACTTGATGAACAAAGTCTTGTCAACACTACCTCTTGAGTAGCCATTGTCAACAAGATAAAGAGTGAGGCGCTCATACCAAGCCCTCGGTGCTTGTTTCAACCCATATAGAGCCTTCTTGAGGCGATAGACATGAGAGGGGTGGTGTGGATCCACAAACCCCTTGGGTTGCTCAACAAACACTTCCTCATGCAATAAGCCATTGAGGAAGGCACTCTTGACATCCATTTGTTGTAACTTGAACTTGTACACACAAGAAATGGATAAGAGAAGCCTTATGGACTCAAGACGGGCAACGGGAGCAAAAGTCTCCTCAAAGTCAATACCCTCAATTTGAGAGTATCCTTGTGCAACAAGCCTTGCCTTGTTTCGCACAATGTTGCCATCCTCATCGGATTTGTTCCTAAACACCCATTTAGTTCCTATGACATTGGTGTTTTTGGGTCTAGGAACAAGAGTCCAAACCTCATTTCTCTCAAATTGGTTTAGCTCTTCTTGCATGGCAAGAACCCAAAACTCATCTTCCAAGGCTTCATCAACCTTTTTGGGTTCTATTTGAGAGGTGTAACAAGTGTAGCTAATTTGATTAGCTATTTGACGCCTAGTCCTAACACCCTCTCTAACTTCTCCAATGATATCATCCTTATCATGGAGCTTTCTAACCCAAGGAGCGGGTTCATTAGAGTCCAAAGGGGGAACTCTATTAAGAGGCAAATCATCCTCTTCATCTTGGTTTGACTTCACACCACTAGAAGTCTCACCACTTTCCTTCAAAGAAAGGTCATTCACCTCACAAACATCCTCCTCATGGTCATCATGTTTGGGCCTACAATCATCAAAGACAACATTTGATGATTCCATAACACTTTGAGTCTTTAGATTAAAAACTCTATAGGCCTTGCTATTAAGTGCATACCCAGTGAAAATACCCTCATCACTCTTGGCATCAAACTTGCCAAGTTGATCCCGGTCATTTAGTATATAGCACTTACTCCCAAAGATGTGGAAGTAGCTCACATTGGGTTTTCTACCCTTCCATAACTCATAGGATGTTTGTTTAGTCCCGGGCCTAAGGAAAACTCTATTCCCTATGTAGCAAGCCGTATTGATGGCTTCGGCCCAAAGATTTCTAGGGACTTTGTTGCTAAGCAACATCACACGGGCCATCTCTTGGAGGACTCTATTCTTCCTCTCAACAACACCATTTTGTTGAGGAGTCCTAGGGGCCGAAAATTCATGGGAAATGCCTAAGCTATTGCAAAAATTTTCAAACTTAGCATTTTCAAATTCTTTCCCATGATCACTTCTAATTTTCTTAATGCTTTTAATGTGAGAAGTTTTCTCATTTTGAATTTTGACACAAAGCATTTTGAATTTCTCAAAGGCTTCGGACTTTTCTCTAAGGAAGTAAGTCCAAGTAAACCTAGAGAAGTCATCAACAACAACAAGAATGTACCTTCTACCACCTAAACTTTCGGTTTGAATGGGACCCATAAGGTCCATATGGATGAGCTCCAATGGCTCTTTGGTGGAGAGGTATTTGCCTTTCTTGTGCACACTCTTAGTTTGCTTTCCTTGTTGACAAGGTCCACAAACTCCCTCAACCTTTTTCCCAAACTTGGGAAGGCCCCTAACAACATTCAACCTATCAAGGACTTTCAAGTCCCTATAGTTCATATGGCCAAGTCTTTGGTGCCACACCTCAATTTGCTCACTAGTAGACAAGTTACAAGAGATGAGATTAGACTCAAGACAATAACAATTGTCACTTGATCTCTTGCCTTTCAACAAAACTTGCCCATTTTCCTTAAGAATAGAGCAATCAACTTTTCCAAACATAACCGAAAGCCCTTCATCACTTAAGTGTGATATACTAATGAGATTGGCTTGCAAGCCATCAACATAGAGAGCATTGGGCAAGGAGGGTAAACCGGGAATAGATATATTACCTTTCCCTATGACCTTTTTCTTAGATCCATCACCAAAGGTGACATACCCACCATCCTCCATCACAAGAGATTCAAAGAAACTCTTGTTTCCGGTCATGTGCCTAGAACACCCACTATCAAGGTACCAAGTGTTAGAGGCATTTGCTTTTAAGGCAACTTGGGCCACATAGCAATAATAGTCATCATGTCTACTCATCCTAGGTGAAACATGGTCATTCCTAGGAGCCATTGGTCCATTAGCTCTAAAATTTCTAGGTGCATGCATTGTGGCTCTTCTAAGCATATTTTTCTCAATCATACTTTCTCTTCTACACAATTTAATATACTTAAGGCAATTAGGCCTAATATGGCCTTCAATTCCACAAAAATGGCAAGTAGGAGTAAAGTAGGAATTCATACCATAGCCTTGAGCAAACATTTGTGGCCTCCTTCTATTTTGAGTTGCTATTTGATGTTGAGGCAACTCTCTCCTTTGTGGTTGAGCCAAGTTGGCATGTCTTCTAGGTTGAGCATGAAAGACCCCATGTTGAGCTTGTGGGATCCTTTGTTGTGGAGGTCTTGGTAGTGGAGCTCTAGGTTGAGGAGGTCTTGGTTGTGGAGCTCTAGGTTGAGGAGGAGCTCTAGTTGGAATCCTTGCTTGTGCTTGCTTGGAGGATTCACCGACTTCAACCCACTTGGTTGTTTGTTGAGGGGTTTGAACATTCTCAACCTCCTTGCTCTTGACAAAAGTTGTCTTCTTCAAGGATGTGGCTTCCATTTCTTCCACATATCCTAACCCCTTCTTGTCACTAGGACTCTTCCCACAAGATAGCATCTTGTCAAGCTTCTCGGTTCCGGAAGTCATCTTAGCAATCAACTCTTTTGCTTCCATGAGCTCTTTCCCAAGCTTTGTTCACTTTTCTTGACCAAGACTAACTCCATCTTCAACCCTTCTTCTATCTCTTTGCCTTACTCATTTCCTTGCTCAAATGAGTCACTTTGGATGTCAACTCAAGCTTCTCCCCTTTCAACTTTTGTATCTCCTTTTTCTTCTTCAATCTTGAGTTCTCAAAGAATCTCATGAAGTCATCATAGTCCATCTCTTCATCAAACTCAAAATTTGACGTTGAGGAGTTACTCCCACCATTTGAGTCATTTTCATCCACTTCTTCTTGCTTGTCATCTTCCTCTTCTTTATCACTCATAACTTCATTGCTATTGTGAGAGGATGAGAAAGCAATGAAGTTGGCAACTTGGTCTTCCTCATCATCCGAAGACTTGTCTTCATCTTCTAGGTCATCACTATCACTCCAAGTAACCGCCATGGCTCTTCCTTTCTTCTTCTTCAAATTTGCACATTCGGGAGCAATGTGTCCAAACCCACTACACTCATAGCATTGGACACCCTTCTTATGGTCTTTCTCTTGAGCTTGCTCCACTTTCTTGAAAGGAGCCTTCTTCTTTACAAACTTTCCCTTGGAGCCAAACCCTCTCTTCTCAAATCTCATGAATTGCTTGAACTTCTTTGCCATCAAAGCAATTTCTTCATCCGAGTCTTCTTCATCTTTCTCAACCTTGACACTCTTCAAGGCAAGACTCTTTTGCTTCTTTGGAGGTGTAGTTGTAGGACCTTTCCTAGATTCATACGCCAAGAGCCTTCCAATGACTTCACTTGGCTTCATTCTTGAGTAGTCACTATTTTCCTCCAATGCCGTCACTTTGGATTCAAACCTCTCGGGAAGTGACCTCATGATCTTTTGTTTAATTCTTCTATCCGAGTAGGGATCACCAAGTTGGTGACTTTGGTTTACTATATCCATGAGCTTCACTTGGAAGTCATTGAAGCACTCATCATCCTCCATCCTTATGGTCTCAAATTGCGTTTGGAGAACTTGAAGCTTGGAATCCTTAACCACATCGGTTCCTTCATGAGCCGTCTCTAATATATCCCAAGCTTCCTTTGCTATCCTTGTAGTTTGAATGAGCTTGTATTGGTTGTCATCCATGGCACATAGGATTGCATGCATGGCTTTGTTGTTCCATTTTGAAGCCTCAAATTCTTGTGGAGTCCATTGTGCCTTCGGCTTGAGGACTTCCTCTCCACCTCCCGTAGGAGTCATCATAGGTGGAGTGTATCCATCTTCAATCGCCATCCATGCCCGGTCATGAATTTGACTCACATAAGCTTCCATTTTGCCCTTCCATGAGGCGTAATTGACCCCGGTGAGCAAGGGGGGTCTTGTGCTAGAGGCACCCTCACCTCCCATTCAATTTCCACTCATTGTGTTTGGGTTTGAATGAAATGAATGCACACAAACAAACTAAGCACACACCACAATGCAAACAAATGCAAGAGACTTTAACAAGAGCAAGGGATCTCCTAATTATGTTAAGGAACCCGCTCTGATACCAATTGAAAATAAATAATAAACGTGTCCTAAAGTAATCTAGAGGGGGGGTGAATAGATTTTAAACAATTTTACCCAATTTTTCGAGATTAGTCCAAATTACGAAAAAGCCCCAATCTAGTCAATATACAAAAAACATACAAGTGCGGAAATTTGAGGACACACAATATTTACGTGGAAACCCACACGGGGAAAAACCACGGGCTGTTATGTGCGCCACACGAGAACCTCGAATCCACTATTTGCAAATACGATTACAAATTAGGTTGACCACATCACACCTAAATTTACTAATCCGTCTTTGCTACCCGCGGGCCTTTAATAGTGACTCTAGTCCCTTGCTTGCAAACTACCTAAGAGGTAAATACAAGACTTGTCTCTAAAGTGAAGAGATAGCACAACCTAAGGTGAATATGTGAAATACTCAAGATGCTAAAAATGCAAGGTTAGACATTTTAAGCTTATCTAGGCAAGGATGAACATGTTAGACAATCCTAGATATCAATATTACTAGATGACATGCATAAACCAACACTAAATAAGCAACCAAAATCCTATATGCATTATCTATCACAATACAACTCACAAACCACAATAAAACAATCTTGAAACTAAGTCAAGTCATAAAGATGCAATCTTGAATCAATTCAAGTGATAAAGAAGCTATCTTGTAAAGCAAGAACATATAGATATGAGAATGATGTTCTAGATACAAGTCATGTGAGCAAAACTAAAAACCCTAGATGAAATCAACCTAGAATTATGCTAGATGATAAATGAAAGATGCAATATGAAGGGTTTTGTGATTTGGAAGCTTAAAGATGAAGTCTTGATACCTTGGCTTGAAGATACTCAATCATGCTCTCAAAAGTGTAATTTTTGCTCTTGAAACCGAGCCAAGACTATCAAGACATATATAAATGGGATCCAAGTGAAGTGACATCGTTTTTGAAAAAAACGCTTTAGATTCCCGTCAGCTGCGCTGGACGACCAGCGCAACTCACCAGCGCACGCCCTTTAACTGGCAAGGGCGCTCGACGAGTGGCGCGCCTCAAGGGCGCAAGACCAGCGGCAACATTCTGGACGAGATGCGCTGGTGGTGCTTGCGCTGGTGACGACCAGCGCACCAACAGCGACAACCTACTGGAGGAGTTGCGCTAGAGGAGAGCGCCGGTGCAGACCAGCGCACGACCAGCGGTAGTCCACTGGACTAGTTGCGTTGGTCAGCTTGCGCTGGTGACACCAGCGCATGACCAGCGCACACACTCCCTTAAGCACACAAACAAAAGTGCAAGGGTCAAAAGAAATGCATCCTAAGCCTAACTAGATATGCCATTATAATCACAAGATGTAAGAAGAGAGATTTAAATACCCAATGATGCACAAAAACTTCAAACACAACATACAAGTAAGAGTTATGCAAGTGTTGTGTGTGTGTGTAACTACATCTCTTCAAAGTAGAGTAAGTCAAGAAATCTACCTTCCTTGAAGCTCTTGATCATGCAATGAGGTTTTCTTCCATCCTAAGCTATCCTTACATATAGAACCCCATTGTGATTTTGCCAACGAAATACGCCAATAAAAAAAGAGGCACTTACAACTCCTTTTTGTTTTAGTAGAATAAAAGCTTTCTATGAATTGAGAAGAAGAAGAAAAATTGTCTCTAGAACAACTTCTTAGGGTGGCCGAAATCTATATGTGGGAATATATAGGTGGCCTAAATTTTCCTCTCCTTGTCTTTTAGGGTTGCCGAAATCTCTCTTCTTTTTGCACTAGGGTTGCCGCAAATCACCACCTCCAAAGGTTTGTGTTGCACCCTAATTTCCATAAAAGAATAGACTTCTAACCCTAATCCAACTCATAGTTATTTTATTCTTTTTAATGACTAAATTAAAAGACTTCTTATTTGATTAAATAAATAAAATTAATTATTTATTTTCTTACCAAATAAGTCTTTTACTTTTAGTATACTACCAACAATAGTATAACATTAGGAATCATATTTCCTAATCAGAAAAGATTTGTTTCTTAATTAAACAATTAATTAATAAATTAATTAATTCTTATTTAATTAAAACAAATGAAACAAAATAATATATTAGGTTAAAACTTAACCTTGCCGCCCCACTTGAATAAATGGGCCAAAATATTATTTTCTTATTTCATTTAATCCATTGGACTTTAAATAAAAAGCCCACATGTGAACCAGACCCATTCTTACTAAAAGAAACAAGCCCACATGTCTTTCATTAATATATAAATATAATTGAGCAGCCCATTACTTAAATAATGTGCAAATTATATTCTTAATATATTAAATGCAATTCTTGATGGACCCTTAAATTGGTCCGGTAGAATATATCAAGTGATCCATGCAAGTCCGTGTGGATTGGGATCTTGGCGGGCCATCTAAATTTAAGCTTCAATAGACATAACCTAATCACAATCAACAAATGATTCACTTAGGTCCGATCCATTAATTTTAACTCATTCCACTAAAGAGCTAAAATTGAACTCTTAAATAAAGATAGAAAAGGAAGATGCTCCTCATTCATACCCTAGACAATCATATAGGAGATAGTGTATCCTCGTGATTAATATCAGTAATCGCCAAGAGTTCATAGACCGCCTATAACTCTCCAAGTTACCATATTTACTCATATGACCACGTTTTGAACTTGGATATTTTGACTTGTCCAGAAGCATGTTTTCAATAGACACTATCGAAAACTCAACGTTGAGATTTAATATCCAATTACCTCAAAACATCCATATGATGATATTATACTCTCATTTAATTAAATGGAGCCACGATGTCCATATCTATAAATGAAGTCCTCTATCGATTAACAAATGAATATCACCAAACTATCGAGGATAGACTATGCGATATAATCATACTCATTGATAACTCAAATGATATCACTTGCAACCATAAGTCCATCATTTATCTCAGGATTAAGATAGACTCTCCGATTGTCCTGATAATGAAAAGACTATTATCTATTGACGGTTCTAGATAAAGCTTTTCATTGTGATCCTGTTCAATGCACCCAGTGCACTAGATCCTTTTGCTCGAAGACACTCCGATGATTTAGACTCATCATATCTCATTTGATCCCACTCAAATGCTAGCAAAAGAATTCTACAACTTTAACAAGATAAAGGTGCCCAACCTTTAACCTAAGTTGTGAACATTATTCAAGACTAACTAAAGAATTGTGTCTACCACATACATATCCAGATGTATGAACAATTCTTCTTTTCTCATAGTCTTTAGACCTTATGATTATTTACTTTGACAATTATAATATTAAACTATAAATGCTATACGATTTGTTAAACCAGAAATCACTTTATTAATATGAAAAAGATTGTTAATTACAACATTACACTCTTGCTATTGAGCATAATCCTAACAGTCCTCTTGACCCAAATCCCTTCTTCTTCTTGAACCCCATAACCTTGTTGAACCTTTTCACAAATAAGGCAAGGTCTTCATCCGATTCATGCTTTGCCTCCTTTGCATCCTTAGATGCTTTCAAAGCTATTCCTTTAGACTTCTTAGGAGGAGTAGTGGTGCTAGGAGCCTTCCTAGACTCATATGCAAGGAGACGCCCAATCACCTCACTTGGCTTCATATCCATGTAGCCACTATTTTCTTCTATGGCCGTCACCTTGGATTCAAACCTATCGGGGAGTGATCTCATAATTTTTTGCTTGACTCTCCTATCCGAATACGGGTCTCCGAGTTGATGGCTTTGATTTACAATGTCCATCAATTTGATTTCGAAGTCATTGAAGCATTCATCCTCTCCCATCCTTAGAAGCTCAAACTGAGTTTGGAGGACTTGAAGCTTGGACTCCTTCACCACCTCGGTTCCCTTATGTGCAACTAGAAGGATGTCCCATGCCACTTTGGCAATCTGAGTATTCTGAATAAGCTTGTACTGATTCTCATCCATAGCACACATAATGGCATGCATAGCCTTCCTATTCCACTTAGAAGCCTCAAACTCTTGCGCGTTCCATTGCGCCTTAGGCTTCAAAACATCTTGTCCTCCACCCTCGAGAGTCATCATAGGGAGATCATATCCGTCTTCCATCGCCATCCAAGCACGGTCATGAATTTGGCATATGTAGGATTCCATCTTCCCTTTCCATTGGGAATAGTTCAATCCGGTAAGAAGTGGAGGCCTTGTGCTAGAAGCTCCTTCGTGGCCACCACCATTTCCACCGTTTCCACTCATAGTGTTTATGAATGATTGAAATGAATGCAAATGTATGAATGATCAAAAATCACACAAAATGCAAAACACACCAAAATAAGCAAGGATCACCTATGTATGTCTAGGAACCCGCTCTGATACCAATTGAAACAAATTATAGCACGGTGTGTATAAAGCTATCTAGAGGGGGGGTGAATAGATTTTACGCTTTTTACCCAATTTTTCGTGTTAGTCAAAATTACGAAAATGCCCTCAAGATAATATAAACAAGCAAGTGTAATATGGTGCGGAAATTAAAACAACACTTGGTTTTTACGTGGAAACCCTCACGGGAAAAACCACGGGCTATGTAAGTAAGCCACACTCGAACCTCGAATCCACTAAATGTGCAAACGATTACAACCTAATCCCGGAAGTAATCACACACCTACCTAATCCCGGTATGAGTGAACCTAGTCCAATTTGCTTGCGTTCTAAGCAACCTAATCCCGGATGCTACACACAAGACTTACTTTCTCTATGAAGAGAATACAACCCTAAGTGAATATATGTGAATATCCAAAATGCAACATAGAGCAAGGGAAACCCTATATGCTTATCTAAGATGATTAATATGCAATTAAGAGCAATCCTAGATATCAAAACTAAATGACATGTCAATTAGTTTAGCTAATCAATATTAAGCACAAAACCTAATATGCAAGCACAATATAAAATCTCAAACATACATCATACTCATCTCAATATTGTATCTAAAGCATACAAAATAACAAACAAGTAATTAATTGAGATTGCTAGATAAGAGAAACACAAAACATGTAAGATATTAGTGAAAAGCTTACTAAGCAAAGTATGATGAAGATTCCATGCTAGATGACATCTAGATGATCTAAGATGATGCTAGATGATGATTGATGATCATGAAAAAGTGTTTGAGAATCAAGAATGGAGTTCTTGGAATTTTTCTTCTCTTTGAAAAATATCCTAAGTATGAATTCTGAATATGAACTCTCTTGATTGACCTAAAGTCAAAGTGGCATATATATAGGGGGCCAAATCAAAGTGAGGTCGTTTAAGTAAGTTTCAAAGAAACGCGCCAATCGGCGGTTTCAATCGGCGGCCAGGCCGCCGTTCATGACCGCCGAATTGAGCTCGTGAAGAACAGAGCATAAACGGCGGTTCATTCGGCAGTTTCGTGACCGCCGTTTCCAACCGCCGAAACAGAACAGAGAGATCAAAATCAACCAGGTATGAACGGCGGTTTCGAACGGCGGTTTCGAACGGCGGTTTCGAACGGCGGTTTCATGCCCGCCGTTTCAACCGCCGAATTAGACTGAGAGATAAATCAATCAGGTCTTGAAACGGCGGTTTTGAACGGCGGTCGTGACCGCCGATCTTAACCGCAGAAATGCTTCAGACCAATCTGGACTGAAATGGCGGTTTAAGTCTGCGGCCAGGCCGCCGATCATAACCGCCGATCACCTAGATAGGTGAAAACCAAGGAGAAGCCAAGGGCATTCTCCATAGGCGGTCCTCGCGCTAAACCAAGCACATTCTCGTGCATGCGCGGATGTTTCTGAAAGTTATCGGGAAACGAATTACACAACAACATAACACAATTACACACAACAAAATATAATAAATAAGTGCAAGTGTGAAATGTGACAAACGAAGAGAATGCACACATATGCAATGAATGTTTAGTGTGTGTGTGCAACTAATCTCTTCAAAGAAAAGTAAGCACATAGAAATTTACCTTCGGTGCTTATCAACACGAGGTCTTCAAAGGGCTTCGAACAATAAGACCGATACTTAGGCTACCCTTACAAAGAACCCCCACATATGGTTTGATCACGAAATAAGCCAATTAAAAACAACGGGAATCCTTACAATGTGAGTGTGTGTAAGCAAGTCATGAACATATTTTGCTGATCGAAAAATAAACCCCTATCAAACCGTATGATTTCTTGTTAGGATTATGCTCAATAGCAAGAGTGTAATATTGTTTTTGACAATCTTTTCATATTATTAAAGTGATTTCTATTTTAACAAATCTTATAGCATTTATAGTTTAAATATTATAATTGTCAAAAGTAAATAATCATAAGGTCAAAAGACTATGAGAAAAGAAGAATTATTCGTACATTTGGATATGTATGAGGTAGACACAATTCTTTAGTTAGTTTTGAATAATGTTCACAACTTAAGGTAAAGGTTGGGCACCTTTATCTTGTTAAAGTTGTAGATTCTTTTGCTAGCATTTGAGTGTGATCAAATGTGTTATGATGAGTCTAAATCATCAAAGTGTCTTTGAGTAAAAGAATATAGTGCAGTAGGTGCATTGAATAGGATCACAATGAAATACTTTATCTAGAACCGTCAGTAGATAAAAGTTTTTTCATTATGAGGACAATCGGAGAGTTTATCTTAATCCTGAGATAAATGATGGACTTATGGTTACAAGTGTTATCATTTGAGCTATCAATGAGTATGATTATATAGCATAGTCTATCCTTGATAGTTTGGTGGTACTCATTTACTAATCGATAGAGGACTTCATTTATAGATATGGACATCGTGGCTCCATTTATTAAATGAGAGTATAATATTATCATATGAATGTTTTGAGGTATTGGATGTTATATCTCAACGTTGAGTTTTCGATAGTGTCTATTGAAAACATGGCTTCTAGACAAGTCAGAATATCCAAGTTCAAAATGTGGTCATATGAGTAAATATGGTAACTAGGAGAGCTATAGGCGGTCTATGAGCTCTTGGCGATTACTGATATTATTCAAGAGGATGCACTATCTCAAATAAGATTGTCTAGGGTATGAATGAGAAACATTTACTTGTTCTATCTTTATTTACGAGTGCAATTTTAGTTTTTTAGTGGAATGAACTAAAATTAATAGATCGAACCTAAGTGAATCATTTGTTGATTGTGATTGGGTTATGTCTGTTGAAGCTTAAATTTAGATAGCCTGCTAAGATCCCCAATCCACACGGACTTGCATGTATCACTTGATATATTCTATCTGACTAATTTATGGGTCCATTTAGAATTGTATTAAGGCATGTGGACTTGTTTCTTTTAGTAAGAATGGGCCTAGTTCACATGTTGGCTTTTTGATTAAGATCCAATGGATTTAATAAAATGGATGAAACAAATTATAGAACTGTTTATATAAAACTATCTAGAGGGGGGGTGAATAGATTTTAAGCTTATTACCCAATTTTTCGTATTTAGTCAAAATTACGAAATTACCACTAAATAGATAAAGCAATAAATCAAGTATAAAATGCGGAAATTAAATAACACTTGATTTTTACGTGGAAACCCTCACGGGAAAAACCACGGGCTAGTAAGTAAGCCACACTCGAACCTCGAATCCACTAAATGTGTAAAACGATTACAACCTAATCCCAGAAGTAATCACACACCTACCTAATCCCGGTATAAGCGAACCTAGTCCGATTGCTTGCGAATTAAGCAATCTAATCCCGGTCACAACACAGGACTTAATTCTCTAAAAAGAGATTAACACCCTAAGTGAATATATGAATATTCAAATGCAACATAGAGCAAGGGAAACCCTATATGCTTATCTAAGATGATGAATTTGCAATTAAAAACAATCCTAGATATTAAAGCTAAATGACATGTCAATTAGCTTAGATAATCACAGATTATAGAAACCTAGATATCTATCACAAAAACAACACTCAATCAAATCAACACAACAATCTCTATCTTGAATATTAGAATTTAATCTAAGAACAATAAAGTAATAAAAGAGATGCCATAATAAATTAAACACTAATTATGTATGATAATAGTGAAAAACTTACCAAAGCAAGTGTGATGATAAAAGACCCATGCAAGCAAACATCCTAGATATGCTAGAGAATGCTAGATGAACTTTGATGCAAATGGATTTTGGTTTGAGTGTTTAATGAGCAAACTTGGTTGCTTTCTCTCTTAAAAATCTCTCTTTTGAAAGTAGGGTTCTTGATGATTAAAGAGTCACCTTCAGAACAAGAGAAAGTGATGTATTTATAGGCATGAAAAACAGAGCATGTGAAAAGACAAGTTTGCCCTTGAAACGCACCGATCGGCGGTTTCAATCGGTGGCCAGGCCACCGATCATAACCGCCGAATTGGACCCGAGAGGAACAGGGGACCAACGGCGGTTTCATTCAACGGTTTCGTGACCGCCGATCTAACCGCCGAATCAAACCTGAGATAAAAAAATCAATCAGGTATGAACGGCGGTTTCATTCGGCGGTTTCGTGACCGCCGATTCAACCGCCGAATTAGACCAAGAGATAAAATCAATCAGGTCTTGAACGGCGGTTTCGAACGGCGGTCGTGACCGCCGATCGTAACCGTAGAATTGCTCCAGACACTTCTGGAAGCAAACGGCGGTTTTATTCGGCGGCCAGGCCGCCGATCATAACCGTCGATCACCAACATAGGTGAAAACCAAGGAGAAGCCAAGGGCATTCTCCGTAGGCGGTCTTCGCGCTAGACCAAGCACATTCTAGTGCAAGCGCGGACGTTTCCGAATACAATCGAGAAACGAATTTCAAGACACAAAACAAACACACAACAAAATATAACATATAAGTGCAAGTGTGAAATGTGACATGAAAAGAGAATGCACACATATGCAATGTATGCTAAGTGAGTGTGTGCAACTAATCTCTTTAAAGAAAAATAAGCACTAGAGATATACCTTTGGAGTGCTTGTCAAGACGAGGTTTTCAAAGGGCTTGAGCAATAACAACAACACCTAAGCTACCCTTACAAAGGACCCCAACATGTGGTTTGTCCACGAAATGAGCCAATCAACAAATGGGAACCTTTCAATGGAAAAATAATATTTGGCCCATGTATGTGTATATGGGCGGCAAGGCTAAATTATTAGTCTAAAATATTATTTTATTTTATTATTTGATTAAATGAAAATTAATTAATTTATTAGTTAATTATTTAATTAAAAATCAAAATCTTTTTCTGACTAGGAAATATGTTTCTTAGTAGTATACTATTGTGGTAGCATAATGAGAATAAAAGACCTTATTTGATAAGAAGATAAATAAAAGGATTTTATTTATCTAGTCAAATTAGGAAGTCTTTTAATATAGTCATAATTGAATAATACACTAAAGAGTTGGATTAGGGTTAGGATTCTAAGGTTGATAGATATTTTGGTGAAACACAAATCTCCTAGCAAGGAGGATTTCGGCCACCACTCTAATTACCTATCATAGAATGCGGCAACCCTAATTGTTTGAGCAAGGAATTCGGCCACCATATATATTAGAAGTTATAGAATTCAGCCACCCTACTTGTTAGGCTTGAGAGTTATGTTCTTTTGCTTGAGAAAAATAAAAATCAAACTCTAGAGATTGGTGTGAGAATTCGGCCAAGAGAGAAAAAGAGAAGAGATCGTTTTATTTCGATAGTGCACTAGTAGCTTATACATCAATAGACTTTGTGCACAACTTCGAATAAGGTTCACGTGAGTTTCGATCATTAGATTGAGAATTCAAAAGTGACTGGAATATTCTTTGTTATCTCTTGGAGGTTTAGTTACTAACGAAAAAGAAAAAGTTTTGTTATCCATCCTCAGGTACATGATCACTCTAAAAATGTATATGTTTTGAGTGCCTTAATCCATCCCTTTTTGTGAGTTTTGAGAGCTTTTGTGTTATATAATGGCACTTTGGAGTTATTTTCAGGAGATTTGAGATTTGAGATTTCAGGGATGAAATGAACACTTGGTGAGAAATGTGAAGAAAATGGAGCTGAAAGGAACAATTTTGGGCCAAGGCTGCGAGTACAGTCTCGCAGGTCACAAGTTGCAGTTATCCTCCAGGAGGCAATGCGATGTCAGCTCAAAAGAACCAAGTAGCAGATTAGATTTCGGAGTGCGATGCGAGAAGACGCTGCAAGTTCATTCTCGTTGATATCAACTCGCAGCCCAGTTTCAGAAGACAATGCTAAGTAATCCTGCTAGTCAAAACCAGCAGAACTGAAGTGCGAGAAGATGTTGTGAGACCATTCTTGCAGTCACAACTCATAGAATCTTCACCAGAAAGACGTGTGAAAGTTCATTAAATACTCGAGGTGTGTTTATTATAAAGCTAGAGGGGGGGTGAATAGATTTTATCTAATTGTTACCCAATTTTCGCATGCAAGTCAATTTTACGAAAATACCCCTAGCAAGTCAACAAAACATACAAGTGTAATAAGATGCGGAAATAGTAAATGACACTTGATGTATACGTGGAAAACCCAACCACTGGGAAAAACCACGGGCTGTTAAGTGCGCCACACTCGGACCTCGAAATCCACTATATGAAAAGACGGTTACACCCTCAAGTGATTCTCGGACTCTCACCCTAGATAACCTCAGGCTATGGACACTACCAATCGCCACTCTTGGTTCAATCCCTAGTGATATCCCCTGATACACTACTCTTGGCGTGAGCACCCTCTAATCTACCACGCGGGCCTTTTACAGCGGCTCTAGTCCAATTTGCTTGCGTTCTAAGCAACCTAATCCCGGATGCTACACACAAGACTTACTTTCTCTTTGAAGAGAATACAACCCTATGTGAATATATATGAATATTCAATAAATGCAATAAGAGCTAGGGTACTCTAAATGCTTATCTAGGATGATGATATATTCAATTTAAATCAACCCTAGATATCAATTGCTAAATGACATGTCAAATAGCATAGATGATCATAGATTATAAAAACCTAGATATCTATCAAAAACAACACTCAATCAATTCATCACAAATAATCTCTTTTCTTGTATTTAGCATATGATCTAAAACATACAAGTAATTTAAAAGAGATGGCTTGGTATTTAAAATACTACAATAAGATGAAATTAATCAAAATCTTACCAAGCAAGTTGTGATGATGCAAACCCATACATGGATGCACTCTATATAGACATAGGAGATGCAATATGAAATTTGATGCAAAAGGGGTTTGATTTGAGTGGTTAAAGATGAGTTCTTGATTTGATTTTCTCTCAAAATCTATCTTTGAAGATTAGGGTTCTTAAGAGTCAAAGAACTGATTCAGATAATGAGAAAGTGTGATATTTATAGACATCAAGAACAGGGCAAGTGAAAAGACAATTCTGCCCCTGAAACGCACCGTTCGGCGGTTTCAATCGGCGGCCAGGCCGCCGATGACGACCGCCGAATTGAGCTCGTGAAGAACAGAGCATTAACGGCGGTTTCATTCGGCGGTTTCGTGACCGCCGATCCAACCGCCGAATCAAACCCGAGAGATTAAAATCGATCAGGTATGAACGGCGGTTTCGAACGGCGGTCGTGACCGCCGATCTGGACCGCATAATTGCTTCAGACCAATCTGGACTGAAACGGCGGTTTCATTCGGCGGCCAGGCCGCCGATAATAACCGCCGATCACCAACAATGGTGAAAACCAAGGAGAAGCCAAGGGCATTCTCCATAGGCGGTCTTCGCGCGAAACCAAGCACTAATTAGTGCAAGCGCGGACGTTTCCGAACAATGTCGGGAAACGAATTATAAGGCACATATACACACAACAAGATATATCAACCAAAGTGCTAGTGTGTAAAGTGACATGTGAAGAGATGCACATAAAAATAAGCAAGTATGCAATCATAGCAAGAATGCTAAGTGTGTGTGTGCTACTAAATCTCTTCAAAGAAAAACAAGCACAAGAGATTATACCTTTGGCGTGCTTGTATCTTGAGGTCATGGAAGGGCCTTTGATCTTCAACACCAAACACTTAGACTACCCTTACATTCAAAACCCCAACATGTGGTTTGACCACGAAATAAGCCAATCAACAAAACGGGAATCCTTACAATCTCCCCCTTTGGCTATTTCGTGACAAAACCACCACTCACATTGATTCCTCACAACAAAAATAAACCTATGGGTCAATGAAGATTTTCTACAATACAAAGAGATATATAAAAATAAAACTTGAAGTTTTCAATCTCTTGTAGAACAATCATTCCCTGAAACAAGGTTTCTATACTTTCCAATTCAAGTAAAAGTGAGATGAATCAAGTGAGGACATAAACAAGCATTTGCATTTAAGAATTTGAGTACAACATCATGCAATGTATGAATGTGCAAATGCTCCCCCTCAAAGGGTTACTCCCCCTCAATTAGTATTCTCCCCAACATGCACAATTGCTACTACAATTTGCAACTCCCCTTACCACACCATACTCCCCCTTTTTGTCATGATATAGACAAGGGAGTAGTCCCCAACCGGGTCACTCAAGGCAAAGAGAGATAGTAGCATTCTAGTATATGCATAATCAATATAAGTCACTTTATGCAATCTCAATTTATTGGAGAGAAACAAGGAGATTTATTTAAAGAAAATGTGTGAATAAAAAAATTGCTTTGCATACAAGACATGTAGCATTTAAGTCCAAAATATCATGGTATTTGGCAAAGCAAATGACAAAGGTTTTCAATATGAATTCAAACCAATTTCACCAATGTCAAGAGAGAAGCAAGGATATAGGTTTTCATTGATTTCAATTTAAGAACAACTATATCCAACTTTATAAGCTAAACATGTCATGAGCGACTTTGCACCCTACTTGATTTTTCCGGATAAGATATCCGTATGATAGTAGACATGTTCAACCAATAAAGAAAGAGAGACATTTGGATTGTAAAATCCTTGAATGGATACAAGATCCTTTTTCATTTGAGTCTCATAAGCTTTTTCACACATTATTTGCAGTAAAGAAATGCAATCATCAAAACATGCTTTTCAAGATTAGCATTTAGCATGTCATTTTAGCAATCATCATGCCATGGAGATCATTATAGGTCATTCAAATTAAATCCTATGTAAATATCTCCTAGTCCAAAAATGCATGTTTGAACATAAATATGACATGGATTGCAATACAAGCATTGATCACACTTATTGAATAGAAAATATGTATACATAGTGTAACCAAGCTTACTCAAGCAACAAAAAGAGAAGCACAAGATATTTCAAATTTTTTGCAAGTGACAAGATGCAAAATAGCTCTCTTTGCTTGAGTTCCCCATATGGGGTCAAATTTCCATACCACTTCAAAGAAGGGTATGAGGTCCTATGGACCTACCAAGTCCTTTGGACTTGGATGAACCTATTTGAGACTTGTTAGTCTCGTAGCAAGCGGGTTCATTCTTATTACTCCACTTAGGTGACACTAAATCAATCCTAGTGGACAAAGGTTCTAGAGTACAAGATGAAAAAGGATCATGCACATGATTTTCTTCCTTTTTATGAAGCATCTTAGCTCTAGCCTTTTTCTTGTCAATCATGCTTTTAGCTCTACACATTTCAATGTAATGCAAGCAACTTGGTCTAATATGACCAACAATACCACAAAAATGACAAGTGGGAATAAAGTTAGGAATCATACCATTCCCTTTAGCATGGATAGGAGCTTTCCCTTGTCGTTGTGGTTGTCTTGGTTGTTGGATCGGATCTCTCCTCTTTTGTTGAAAACCAAGACGAGGTTGCTTGCTTGTCTGAGCTTGCATGATTGAACTCTTCCCATTGTGTTTTTGAGTTTGAGGGAAGATAGTGTGAGGAGCCCTTTGGGTGTGAGCTTGAGCTTGACCTTTTGGTGCCTCAACCACTTGGGCACTTCTTGAACACTCTCCTAGGTCACTCTTCTTCCTAGGTTGTTGAGGAGGAGGGGACATATTGAAGTCCATGTTCATGGCACAGGATGTCTTGCTTGTGGAGGAGGCATCCGTGTCATCAATGTAGCCAAGACCTCTCTTGTCACTTGGCTTTCTTCCAACTCCCAACATGTGGTCAAGCTTCTTGGTGCTTGAAGTCATCTTAGCCATTAAGACCTTAACTTCTTCAAGCTCTCTTTCTAGCTCTTCTTCTCTCCTCTTAGATAATGCTAAGTCTTCTTTTAGCTTATCTTCATCCGCCATGGATCTCACCACTTCTTCACACAAGTGGTTTACTAGTGTTGAAAGCTCTAGATTCTCTTCTTTTAATCTTCTAATTTCTTCCTTGTTCCTCATCATTGAGCTCTCAACTTTGACTTTGTAGTCATTAAGATCCATACACTCCACACTTCCATTTGTGGAGTTAGATGACAAATATTCAACACTTGTGTCATCTCCTCTAATCTCCATTTCACCAATGGAGTCATCTCCTTCATCAAGATCATCAAATTTTTCTCTTGATGAGGAAAGAGCCAAATCCCTATGAGTAGCTACACCAACTACTTCTATACCTTGTTCTTCTTGGGGATCACAAGGAAAAGCAACTTTGCCATCTTCTTCAACTTCTACACTCTTGGCTCCAAATTCCGTGTAGATGATGGCAAGTTCTTCATCACTTGAAGGATTTTCGTCATCTTCATATTTATCCCATAAGGTGGCCTTCGCCTTCCCTTTTTTTCTATCCTTCAAGTTTCCACACTCCGGGGAGAAATGCCCGAATCCTCCACATTCGTAGCACTGAATCCCCTCTCTTGAAGACACTCCTTGGTTTGGCTTGTTAATGAGTCCCATGTCTTCAATTGAGATACCCTCCTTCTTGTCATGCTTCGAAGTCTCCAAAGCAATTTTCTTCTTCTTCTTCTTAGGAGGTGCGGTGGTCAACTTCTTCTTAGGAGGTGAGGTGGTTAAATTCACAAATCTCCTAAATCTCTCTAGTAAGAGAGGCATCTCCTCAATGGAGTCAATTTCTTCTCTCACAAAATCACTCATAGTGTTTGCGTTGAATGAATGCAAATGAGAAGAATGCAAAATGTATGAAGAAATCAAACAAACATACAAAATGCAAAAACACACCAAAATGAGCTAGGATCACCTATGTATGTCTAGGAACCCGCTCTGATACCAATTGAAAGTTCATTAAATACTCGAGGTGTGTTTATTATAAAGCTAGAGGGGGGGGTGAATAGATTTTATCTAATTGTTACCCAATTTTCGCATGCAAGTCAATTTTACGAAAATACCCCTAGCAAGTCAACAAAACATACAAGTGTAATAAGATGCGGAAATAGTAAATGACACTTGATGTATACGTGGAAAACCCAACCACTGGGAAAAACCACGGGCTGTTAAGTGCGCCACACTCGGACCTCGAAATCCACTATATGAAAAGACGGTTACACCCTCAAGTGATTCTCGGACTCTCACCCTAGATAACCTCAGGCTATGGACACTACCAATCGCCACTCTTGGTTCAATCCCTAGTGATATCCCCTGATACACTACTCTTGGCGTGAGCACCCTCTAATCTACCACGCGGGCCTTTTACAGCGGCTCTAGTCCAATTTGCTTGCGTTCTAAGCAACCTAATCCCGGATGCTACACACAAGACTTACTTTCTCTTTGAAGAGAATACAACCCTATGTGAATATATATGAATATTCAATAAATGCAATAAGAGCTAGGGTACTCTAAATGCTTATCTAGGATGATGATATATTCAATTTAAATCAACCCTAGATATCAATTGCTAAATGACATGTCAAATAGCATAGATGATCATAGATTATAAAAACCTAGATATCTATCAAAAACAACACTCAATCAATTCATCACAAATAATCTCTTTTCTTGTATTTAGCATATGATCTAAAACATACAAGTAATTTAAAAGAGATGGCTTGGTATTTAAAATACTACAATAAGATGAAATTAATCAAAATCTTACCAAGCAAGTTGTGATGATGCAAACCCATACATGGATGCACTCTATATAGACATAGGAGATGCAATATGAAATTTGATGCAAAAGGGGTTTGATTTGAGTGGTTAAAGATGAGTTCTTGATTTGATTTTCTCTCAAAATCTATCTTTGAAGATTAGGGTTCTTAAGAGTCAAAGAACTGATTCAGATAATGAGAAAGTGTGATATTTATAGACATCAAGAACAGGGCAAGTGAAAAGACAATTCTGCCCCTGAAACGCACCGTTCGGCGGTTTCAATCGGCGGCCAGGCCGCCGATGACGACCGCCGAATTGAGCTCGTGAAGAACAGAGCATTAACGGCGGTTTCATTCGGCGGTTTCGTGACCGCCGATCCAACCGCCGAATCAAACCCGAGAGATTAAAATCGATCAGGTATGAACGGCGGTTTCGAACGGCGGTCGTGACCGCCGATCTGGACCGCATAATTGCTTCAGACCAATCTGGACTGAAACGGCGGTTTCATTCGGCGGCCAGGCCGCCGATAATAACCGCCGATCACCAACAATGGTGAAAACCAAGGAGAAGCCAAGGGCATTCTCCATAGGCGGTCTTCGCGCGAAACCAAGCACTAATTAGTGCAAGCGCGGACGTTTCCGAACAATGTCGGGAAACGAATTATAAGGCACATATACACACAACAAGATATATCAACCAAAGTGCTAGTGTGTAAAGTGACATGTGAAGAGATGCACATAAAAATAAGCAAGTATGCAATCATAGCAAGAATGCTAAGTGTGTGTGTGCTACTAAATCTCTTCAAAGAAAAACAAGCACAAGAGATTATACCTTTGGCGTGCTTGTATCTTGAGGTCATGGAAGGGCCTTTGATCTTCAACACCAAACACTTAGACTACCCTTACATTCAAAACCCCAACATGTGGTTTGACCACGAAATAAGCCAATCAACAAAACGGGAATCCTTACAATCTCCCCCTTTGGCTATTTCGTGACAAAACCACCACTCACATTGATTCCTCACAACAAAAATAAACCTATGGGTCAATGAAGATTTTCTACAATACAAAGAGATATATAAAAATAAAACTTGAAGTTTTCAATCTCTTGTAGAACAATCATTCCCTGAAACAAGGTTTCTATACTTTCCAATTCAAGTAAAAGTGAGATGAATCAAGTGAGGACATAAACAAGCATTTGCATTTAAGAATTTGAGTACAACATCATGCAATGTATGAATGTGCAAATGCTCCCCCTCAAAGGGTTACTCCCCCTCAATTAGTATTCTCCCCAACATGCACAATTGCTACTACAATTTGCAACTCCCCTTACCACACCATACTCCCCTTTTTGTCATGATATAGACAAGGGAGTAGTCCCCAACCGGGTCACTCAAGGCAAAGAGAGATAGTAGCATTCTAGTATATGCATAATCAATATAAGTCACTTTATGCAATCTCAATTTATTGGAGAGAAACAAGGAGATTTATTTAAAGAAAATGTGTGAATAAAAAAATTGCTTTGCATACAAGACATGTAGCATTTAAGTCCAAAATATCATGGTATTTGGCAAAGCAAATGACAAAGGTTTTCAATATGAATTCAAACCAATTTCACCAATGTCAAGAGAGAAGCAAGGATATAGGTTTTCATTGATTTCAATTTAAGAACAACTATATCCAACTTTATAAGCTAAACATGTCATGAGCGACTTTGCACCCTACTTGATTTTTCCGGATAAGATATCCGTATGATAGTAGACATGTTCAACCAATAAAGAAAGAGAGACATTTGGATTGTAAAATCCTTGAATGGATACAAGATCCTTTTTCATTTGAGTCTCATAAGCTTTTTCACACATTATTTGCAGTAAAGAAATGCAATCATCAAAACATGCTTTTCAAGATTAGCATTTAGCATGTCATTTTAGCAATCATCATGCCATGGAGATCATTATAGGTCATTCAAATTAAATCCTATGTAAATATCTCCTAGTCCAAAAATGCATGTTTGAACATAAATATGACATGGATTGCAATACAAGCATTGATCACACTTATTGAATAGAAAATATGTATACATAGTGTAACCAAGCTTACTCAAGCAACAAAAAGAGAAGCACAAGATATTTCAAATTTTTTGCAAGTGACAAGATGCAAAATAGCTCTCTTTGCTTGAGTTCCCCATATGGGGTTAAATTTCCATACCACTTCAAAGAAGGGTATGAGGTCCTATGGACCTACCAAGTCCTTTGGACTTGGATGAACCTATTTGAGACTTGTTAGTCTCGTAGCAAGCGGGTTCATTCTTATTACTCCACTTAGGTGACACTAAATCAATCCTAGTGGACAAAGGTTCTAGAGTACAAGATGAAAAAGGATCATGCACATGATTTTCTTCCTTTTTATGAAGCATCTTAGCTCTAGCCTTTTTCTTGTCAATCATGCTTTTAGCTCTACACATTTCAATGTAATGCAAGCAACTTGGTCTAATATGACCAACAATACCACAAAAATGACAAGTGGGAATAAAGTTAGGAATCATACCATTCCCTTTAGCATGGATAGGAGCTTTCCCTTGTCGTTGTGGTTGTCTTGGTTGTTGGATCGGATCTCTCCTCTTTTGTTGAAAACCAAGACGAGGTTGCTTGCTTGTCTGAGCTTGCATGATTGAACTCTTCCCATTGTGTTTTTGAGTTTGAGGGAAGATAGTGTGAGGAGCCCTTTGGGTGTGAGCTTGAGCTTGACCTTTTGGTGCCTCAACCACTTGGGCACTTCTTGAACACTCTCCTAGGTCACTCTTCTTCCTAGGTTGTTGAGGAGGAGGGGACATATTGAAGTCCATGTTCATGGCACAGGATGTCTTGCTTGTGGAGGAGGCATCCGTGTCATCAATGTAGCCAAGACCTCTCTTGTCACTTGGCTTTCTTCCAACTCCCAACATGTGGTCAAGCTTCTTGGTGCTTGAAGTCATCTTAGCCATTAAGACCTTAACTTCTTCAAGCTCTCTTTCTAGCTCTTCTTCTCTCCTCTTAGATAATGCTAAGTCTTCTTTTAGCTTATCTTCATCCGCCATGGATCTCACCACTTCTTCACACAAGTGGTTTACTAGTGTTGAAAGCTCTAGATTCTCTTCTTTTAATCTTCTAATTTCTTCCTTGTTCCTCATCATTGAGCTCTCAACTTTGACTTTGTAGTCATTAAGATCCATACACTCCACACTTCCATTTGTGGAGTTAGATGACAAATATTCAACACTTGTGTCATCTCCTCTAATCTCCATTTCACCAATGGAGTCATCTCCTTCATCAAGATCATCAAATTTTTCTCTTGATGAGGAAAGAGCCAAATCCCTATGAGTAGCTACACCAACTACTTCTATACCTTGTTCTTCTTGGGGATCACAAGGAAAAGCAACTTTGCCATCTTCTTCAACTTCTACACTCTTGGCTCCAAATTCCGTGTAGATGATGGCAAGTTCTTCATCACTTGAAGGATTTTCGTCATCTTCATATTTATCCCATAAGGTGGCCTTCGCCTTCCCTTTTTTCTATCCTTCAAGTTTCCACACTCCGGGGAGAAATGCCCGAATCCTCCACATTCGTAGCACTGAATCCCCTCTCTTGAAGACACTCCTTGGTTTGGCTTGTTAATGAGTCCCATGTCTTCAATTGAGATACCCTCCTTCTTGTCATGCTTCGAAGTCTCCAAAGCAATTTTCTTCTTCTTCTTCTTAGGAGGTGCGGTGGTCAACTTCTTCTTAGGAGGTGAGGTGGTTAAATTCACAAATCTCCTAAATCTCTCTAGTAAGAGAGGCATCTCCTCAATGGAGTCAATTTCTTCTCTCACAAAATCACTCATAGTGTTTGCGTTGAATGAATGCAAATGAGAAGAATGCAAAATGTATGAAGAAATCAAACAAACATACAAAATGCAAAAACACACCAAAATGAGCTAGGATCACCTATGTATGTCTAGGAACCCGCTCTGATACCAATTGAAAGTTCATTAAATACTCGAGGTGTGTTTATTATAAAGCTAGAGGGGGGGTGAATAGATTTTATCTAATTGTTACCCAATTTTCGCATGCAAGTCAATTTTACGAAAATACCCCTAGCAAGTCAACAAAACATACAAGTGTAATAAGATGCGGAATAGTAAATGACACTTGATGTATACGTGGAAAACCCAACCACTGGGAAAAACCACGGGCTGTTAAGTGCGCCACACTCGGACCTCGAAATCCACTATATGAAAAGACGGTTACACCCTCAAGTGATTCTCGGACTCTCACCCTAGATAACCTCAGGCTATGGACACTACCAATCGCCACTCTTGGTTCAATCCCTAGTGATATCCCCTGATACACTACTCTTGGCGTGAGCACCCTCTAATCTACCACGCGGGCCTTTTACAGCGGCTCTAGTCCAATTTGCTTGCGTTCTAAGCAACCTAATCCCGGATGCTACACACAAGACTTACTTTCTCTTTGAAGAGAATACAACCCTATGTGAATATATATGAATATTCAATAAATGCAATAAGAGCTAGGGTACTCTAAATGCTTATCTAGGATGATGATATATTCAATTTAAATCAACCCTAGATATCAATTGCTAAATGACATGTCAAATAGCATAGATGATCATAGATTATAAAACCTAGATATCTATCAAAAAACAACACTCAATCAATTCATCACAAATAATCTCTTTTCTTGTATTTAGCATATGATCTAAAACATACAAGTAATTTAAAAGAGATGGCTTGGTATTTAAAATACTACAATAAGATGAAATTAATCAAAATCTTACCAAGCAAGTTGTGATGATGCAAACCCATACATGGATGCACTCTATATAGACATAGGAGATGCAATATGAAATTTGATGCAAAAGGGGTTTGATTTGAGTGGTTAAAGATGAGTTCTTGATTTGATTTTCTCTCAAAATCTATCTTTGAAGATTAGGGTTCTTAAGAGTCAAAGAACTGATTCAGATAATGAGAAAGTGTGATATTTATAGACATCAAGAACAGGGCAAGTGAAAAGACAATTCTGCCCCTGAAACGCACCGTTCGGCGGTTTCAATCGGCGGCCAGGCCGCCGATGACGACCGCCGAATTGAGCTCGTGAAGAACAGAGCATTAACGGCGGTTTCATTCGGCGGTTTCGTGACCGCCGATCCAACCGCCGAATCAAACCCGAGAGATTAAAATCGATCAGGTATGAACGGCGGTTTCGAACGGCGGTCGTGACCGCCGATCTGGACCGCATAATTGCTTCAGACCAATCTGGACTGAAACGGCGGTTTCATTCGGCGGCCAGGCCGCCGATAATAACCGCCGATCACCAACAATGGTGAAAACCAAGGAGAAGCCAAGGGCATTCTCCATAGGCGGTCTTCGCGCGAAACCAAGCACTAATTAGTGCAAGCGCGGACGTTTCCGAACAATGTCGGGAAACGAATTATAAGGCACATATACACACAACAAGATATATCAACCAAAGTGCTAGTGTGTAAAGTGACATGTGAAGAGATGCACATAAAAATAAGCAAGTATGCAATCATAGCAAGAATGCTAAGTGTGTGTGTGCTACTAAATCTCTTCAAAGAAAAAACAAGCACAAGAGATTATACCTTTGGCGTGCTTGTATCTTGAGGTCATGGAAGGGCCTTTGATCTTCAACACCAAACACTTAGACTACCCTTACATTCAAAACCCCAACATGTGGTTTGACCACGAAATAAGCCAATCAACAAAACGGGAATCCTTACAATCTCCCCCTTTGGCTATTTCGTGACAAAACCACCACTCACATTGATTCCTCACAACAAAAATAAACCTATGGGTCAATGAAGATTTTCTACAATACAAAGAGATATATAAAAATAAACTTGAAGTTTTCAATCTCTTGTAGAACAATCATTCCCTGAAACAAGGTTTCTATACTTTCCAATTCAAGTAAAAGTGAGATGAATCAAGTGAGGACATAAACAAGCATTTGCATTTAAGAATTTGAGTACAACATCATGCAATGTATGAATGTGCAAATGCTCCCCCTCAAAGGGTTACTCCCCCTCAATTAGTATTCTCCCCAACATGCACAATTGCTACTACAATTTGCAACTCCCCTTACCACACCATACTCCCCCTTTTTGTCATGATATAGACAAGGGAGTAGTCCCCAACCGGGTCACTCAAGGCAAAGAGAGATAGTAGCATTCTAGTATATGCATAATCAATATAAGTCACTTTATGCAATCTCAATTTATTGGAGAGAAACAAGGAGATTTATTTAAAGAAAATGTGAATAAAAAATTGCTTTGCATACAAGACATGTAGCATTTAAGTCCAAAATATCATGGTATTTGGCAAAGCAAATGACAAAGGTTTTCAATATGAATTCAAACCAATTTCACCAATGTCAAGAGAGAAGCAAGGATATAGGTTTTCATTGATTTCAATTTAAGAACAACTATATCCAACTTTATAAGCTAAACATGTCATGAGCGACTTTGCACCCTACTTGATTTTTCCGGAAAGATATCCGTATGATAGTAGACATGTTCAACCAATAAAGAAAGAGAGACATTTGGATTGTAAAATCCTTGAATGGATACAAGATCCTTTTTCATTTGAGTCTCATAAGCTTTTTCACACATTATTTGCAGTAAAGAAATGCAATCATCAAAACATGCTTTTCAAGATTAGCATTTAGCATGTCATTTTAGCAATCATCATGCCATGGAGATCATTATAGGTCATTCAAATTAAATCCTATGTAAATATCTCCTAGTCCAAAATGCATGTTTGAACAAAATATGACATGGATTGCAATACAAGCATTGATCACACTTATTGAATAGAAAATATGTATACATAGTGTAACCAAGCTTACTCAAGCAACAAAAAGAGAAGCACAAGATATTTCGAATTTTTTGCAAGTGACAAGATGCAAAATAGCTCTCTTTGCTTAAGTTCCCCATATGGGGTTAAATTTCCATACCACTTCAAAGAAGGGTATGAGGTCCTATGGACCTACCAAGTCCTTTGGACTTGGATGAACCTATTTGAGACTTGTTAGTCTCGTAGCAAGCGGGTTCATTCTTATTACTCCACTTAGGTGACACTAAATCAATCCTAGTGGACAAAGGTTCTAGAGTACAAGATGAAAAAGGATCATGCACATGATTTTCTTCCTTTTTATGAAGCATCTTAGCTCTAGCCTTTTTCTTGTCAATCATGCTTTTAGCTCTACACATTTCAATGTAATGCAAGCAACTTGGTCTAATATGACCAACAATACCACAAAAATGACAAGTGGGAATAAAGTTAGGAATCATACCATTCCCTTTAGCATGGATAGGAGCTTTCCCTTGTCGTTGTGGTTGTCTTGGTTGTTGGATCGGATCTCTCTCTTTTGTTGAAAACCAAGACGAGGTTGCTTGCTTGTCTGAGCTTGCATGATTGAACTCTTCCCATTGTGTTTTTGAGTTTGAGGGAAGATAGTGTGAGGAGCCCTTTGGGTGTGAGCTTGAGCTTGACCTTTTGGTGCCTCAACCACTTGGGCACTTCTTGAACACTCTCCTAGGTCACTCTTCTTCCTAGGTTGTTGAGGAGGAGGGGACATATTGAAGTCCATGTTCATGGCACAGGATGTCTTGCTTGTGGAGGAGGCATCCGTGTCATCAATGTAGCCAAGACCTCTCTTGTCACTTGGCTTTCTTCAACTCCCAACATGTGGTCAAGCTTCTTGGTGCTTGAAGTCATCTTAGCCATTAAGACCTTAACTTCTTCAAGCTCTCTTTCTAGCTCTTCTTCTCTCCTCTTAGATAATGCTAAGTCTTCTTTTAGCTTATCTTCATCCGCCATGGATCTCACCACTTCTTCACACAAGTGGTTTACTAGTGTTGAAAGCTCTAGATTCTCTTCTTTTAATCTTCTAATTTCTTCCTTGTTCCTCATCATTGAGCTCTCAACTTTGACTTTGTAGTCATTAAGATCCATACACTCCACACTTCCATTTGTGGAGTTAGATGACAAATATTCAACACTTGTGTCATCTCCTCTAATCTCCATTTCACCAATGGAGTCATCTCCTTCATCAAGATCATCAAATTTTCTCTTGATGAGGAAAGAGCCAAATCCCTATGAGTAGCTACACCAACTACTTCTATACCTTGTCTTCTTGGGGATCACAAGGAAAAGCAACTTTGCCATCTTCTTCAACTTCTACACTCTTGGCTCCAAATTCCGTGTAGATGATGGCAAGTTCTTCATCACTTGAAGGATTTTCGTCATCTTCATATTTATCCCATAAGGTGGCCTTCGCCTTCCCTTTTTTTCTATCCTTCAAGTTTCCACACTCCGGGGAGAAATGCCCGAATCCTCCACATTCGTAGCACTGAATCCCCTCTCTTGAAGACACTCCTTGGTTTGGCTTGTTAATGAGTCCCATGTCTTCAATTGAGATACCCTCCTTCTTGTCATGCTTCGAAGTCTCCAAAGCAATTTTCTTCTTCTTCTTCTTAGGAGGTGCGGTGGTCAACTTCTTCTTAGGAGGTGAGGTGGTTAAATTCACAAATCTCCTAAATCTCTCTAGTAAGAGAGGCATCTCCTCAATGGAGTCAATTTCTTCTCTCACAAAATCACTCATAGTGTTTGCGTTGAATGAATGCAAATGAGAAGAATGCAAAATGTATGAAGAAATCAAACAAACATACAAAATGCAAAAACACACCAAAATGAGCTAGGATCACCTATGTATGTCTAGGAACCCGCTCTGATACCAATTGAAAGTTCATTAAATACTCGAGGTGTGTTTATTATAAAGCTAGAGGGGGGGTGAATAGATTTTATCTAATTGTTACCCAATTTTCGCATGCAAGTCAATTTACGAAAATACCCCTAGCAAGTCAACAAAACATACAAGTGTAATAAGATGCGGAAATAGTAATGACACTTGATGTATACGTGGAAAACCCAACCACTGGGAAAAACCACGGGCTGTTAAGTGCGCCACACTCGGACCTCGAAATCCACTATATGAAAAGACGGTTACACCCTAAGTGATTCTCGGACTCTCACCCTAGATAACCTCAGGCTATGGACACTACCAATCGCCACTCTTGGTTCAATCCCTAGTGATATCCCCTGATACACTACTCTTGGCGTGAGCACCCTCTAATCTACCACGCGGGCCTTTTACAGCGGCTCTAGTCCAATTTGCTTGCGTTCTAAGCAACCTAATCCCGGATGCTACACACAAGACTTACTTTCTCTTTGAAGAGAATACAACCCTATGTGAATTATATGAATATTCAATAAATGCAATAAGAGCTAGGGTACTCTAAATGCTTATCTAGGATGATGATATATTCAATTTAAATCAACCCTAGATATCAATGCTAAATGACATGTCAAATAGCATAGATGATCATAGATTATAAAAACCTAGATATCTATCAAAAACAACACTCAATCAATTCATCACAAATAATCTCTTTTCTTGTATTTAGCATATGATCTAAAACATACAAGTAATTTAAAAGAGATGGCTTGGTATTTAAAATACTACAATAAGATGAAATTAATCAAAATCTTACCAAGCAAGTTGTGATGATGCAAACCCATACATGGATGCACTCTATATAGACATAGAGATGCAATATGAAATTTGATGCAAAAGGGTTTGATTTGAGTGGTTAAAGATGAGTTCTTGATTTGATTTTCTCTCAAAATCTATCTTTGAAGATTAGGGTTCTTAAGAGTCAAGAACTGATTCAGATAATGAGAAAGTGTGATATTTATAGACATCAAGAACAGGGCAAGTGAAAAGACAATTCTGCCCCTGAAACGCACGTTCGGCGGTTTCAATCGGCGGCCAGGCCGCCGATGACGACGCCGAATTGAGCTCGTGAAGAACAGAGCATTAACGGCGGTTTCATTCGGCGGTTTCGTGACCGCCGATCCAACCGCCGAATCAAACCCGAGAGATTAAATCGATCAGGTATGAACGGCGGTTTCGAACGGCGGTCGTGACCGCCGATCTGGACCGCATAATTGCTTCAGACCAATCTGGACTGAAACGGCGGTTTCATTCGGCGGCCAGGCCGCCGATAATAACCGCCGATCACCAACAATGGTGAAAACCAAGGAGAAGCCAAGGGCATTCTCCATAGGCGGTCTTCCGCGCGAAACCAAGCACTAATTAGTGCAAGCGCGGACGTTTCCGAACAATGTCGGGAAACGAATTATAAGGCACATATACACACAACAAGATATATCAACCAAAGTGCTAGTGTGTAAAGTGACATGTGAAGAGATGCACATAAAAATAAGCAAGTATGCAATCATAGCAAGAATGCTAAGTGTGTGTGTGCTACTAAATCTCTTCAAAGAAAAACAAGCACAAGAGATTATACCTTTGGCGTGCTTGTATCTTGAGGTCATGGAAGGGCCTTTGATCTTCAACACCAAACACTTAGACTACCCTTACATTCAAACCCCCAACATGTGGTTTGACCACGAAATAAGCCAATCAACAAAACGGGAATCCTTACAATCTCCCCCTTTGGCTATTCGTGACAAAACCACCACTCACATTGATTCCTCACACAAAAATAAACCTATGGGTCAATGAAGATTTTCTACAATACAAAGAGATATATAAAATAAAAACTTGAAGTTTTCAATCTCTTGTAGAACAATCATTCCCTGAAACAAGGTTTCTATACTTTCCAATTCAGTAAAAGTGAGATGAATCAAGTGAGGACATAAACAAGCATTTGCATTTAAGAATTTGAGTACAACATCATGCAATGTATGAATGTGCAAATGCTCCCCCTCAAAGGGTTACTCCCCTCAATTAGTATTCTCCCCAACATGCACAATTGCTACTACATTTGCAACTCCCCTTACCACACCATACTCCCCCTTTTTGTCATGATATAGACAAGGGAGTAGTCCCCAACCGGGTCACTCAAGGCAAGAGAGATAGTAGCATTCTAGTATATGCATAATCAATATAAGTCACTTTATGCAATCTCAATTATTGGAGAGAAACAAGGGATTTATTTAAAGAAAATGTGTGAATAAAAAAATTGCTTTGCATACAAGACATGTAGCATTAAGTCCAAAATATCATGGTATTTGGCAAAGCAAATGACAAAGGTTTTCAATATGAATTCAAACCAATTTCACCAATGTCAAGAGAGAAGCAAGGATATAGGTTTTCATTGATTTCAATTTAAGAACAACTATATCCAACTTTATAAGCTAAACATGTCATGAGCGACTTTGCACCCTACTTGATTTTCCGGATAAGATATCCGTATGATAGTAGACATGTTCAACCAATAAAGAAAGAGAGACATTTGGATTGTAAAATCCTTGAATGGATACAAGATCCTTTTCATTTGAGTCTCATAAGCTTTTTCACACATTATTTGCAGTTAAGAAATGCAATCATCAAAACATGCTTTTCAAGATTAGCATTTAGCATGTCATTTAGCAATCATCATGTCATGGAGATCATTATAGGTCATTCAAATTAAATCCTATGTAAATATCTCCTAGTCCAAAAATGCATGTTTGAACATAAATATGACATGGATTACAATACAAGCATTGATCACACTTATTGAATAGAAAATATGTATACATAGTGTAACCAAGCTTACTCAAGCAACAAAAAGAGAAGCACAAGATATTTCAATTTTTTTTTTTGTGCAAGTGACAAGATGCAAAATAGCTCTCTTTGCTTAAGTTCCCCATATAGGGTCAATTTTCCATACCGCTTCAAAGAAGGGCATGAGGTCCTATAGACCTACCAAGTCCTTTGGACTTGGATGAACTATTGAGACTTGTTAGTCTCGTAGCAAGCGGGTTCATTCTTATTACTCCACTTAGGTGACACTAAATCAATCCTAGTGGACAAAGGTTCTAGAGTACAAGATGAAAAAGGATCATGCACATGATTTTCTTCCTTTTTATGAAGCATCTTAGCTCTAGCCTTTTTCTTGTCAATCATGCTTTTAGCTCTACACATTTCAATGTATGCAAGCAACTTGGTCTAATATGACCAACAATACCACAAAAATGACAAGTGGGAATAAAGTTAGGAATCATACCATTCCCTTTAGCATGGATAGGAGCTTTCCCTTGTCGTTGTGGTTGTCTTGGTTGTTGGATCGGATCTCTCCTCTTTTGTTGAAAACCAAGACGAGGTTGCTTGCTTGTCTGAGCTTGCATGATTGAACTCTTCCCATTGTGTTTTTGAGTTTGAGGGAAGATAGTGTGAGGAGCCCTTTGGGTGTGAGCTTGAGCTTGACCTTTTGGTGCCTCAACCACTTGGGCACTTCTTGAACACTCTCCTAGGTCACTCTTCTTCCTAGGTTGTTGAGGAGGAGGGGACATATTGAAGTCCATGTTCATGGCACAGGATGTCTTGCTTGTGGAGGAGGCATCCGTGTCATCAATGTAGCCAAGACCTCTCTTGTCACTTGGCTTTCTTCCAACTCCCACATGTGGTCAGCTTCTTGGTGCTTGAAGTCATCTTAGCCATTAAGACCTTAACTTCTTCAAGCTCTCTTTCTAGCTCTTCTTCTCTCCTCTTAGATAATGCTAAGTCTTCTTTTAGCTTATCTTCATCCGCCATGGATCTCACCACTTCTTCACACAGTGGTTTACTAGTGTTGAAAGCTCTAGATTCTCTTCTTTTAATTCTAAATTTCTTCCTTGTTCCTCATCATTGAGCTCTCAACTTGACTTTGTAGGCATTAAGATCCATACACTCCACACTTCCATTTGTGGAGTTAGATGACAAATATTCAACACTTGTGTCATTCCTCTAATCTCCATTTCACCAATGGGTCATCTCCTTCATCAAGATCATCAAATTTTCTCTTGATGAGGAAGAGCCACAATCCCTATGAGTAGCTACACCAACTACTTCTATACCTTGTTCTTCTTGGGGATCACAAGGAAAAGCAACTTTGCCATCTTCTTCAACTTCTACACTCTTGGCTCCAAATTCCGTGTAGATGATGGCAAGTTCTTATCACTTGAAGGATTTTGTCATCTTCATATTTATCCCATAAGGTGGCCTTCGCCTTCCCTTTTTTTCTATCCTTCAAGTTTCCACACTCCGGGGAGAAATGCCCGAACTCCACATCGTAGCACTGAATCCCCTGCTTGAAGACACTCCTTGGTTTGGCTTGTTAATGAGTCCCATGTCTTCAATTGAGATACCCTCCTTCTTGTCATGCTTCGAAGTCTCAAAAGCAATTTCTTCTTTCTTCTTAGGAGGTGCGGTGGTCAACTTCTGCTTAGGAGGTGAGGTGGGGGTTAAATTCACAAATCTCCTAAATCTCTCTAGTAAGAGAGGCATCTCCTCAATGGAGTCAAGTTCTTCTCTCACAAAATCACTCATAGTGTTTTGCGTTGAATGAATGCAAATGAGAAGAAGGCAAAAGTATGAAGAAATCACAACAACATACAAAATGCAAAAACACACCAAAATGAGCTAGGATCACCTATGTATGTCTAGGAAACCCGCTCTGATACCAATTGAAAGTTCATTAACATACTCGAGGTGGTGTGTTTATTATAAAGCTAGAGGGGGGGTGAATAGATTTTATCTAATTGTTACCCAATTTTCGCAGCAAGTCAATTTTACGAAAATACCCCTAGAAGGTCAACAAAACATACAAGTGTCATAAGATGCGGAAATAGTAAATGACACTTGATGTATACGTGGAAAAACCAACCACTGGGAAAAACCACGGGCTGTTAAGTGCGCCACACTCGGACCTCGAAATCCACTATATGAAAAGACGGTTACCCTCAAGTGATTCTCGGACTCTCACCCTAGATAAACCTCAGGCTATGGACACTACAATCGCCACTCTTGGTTCAATCCCTAGTGATATCCCCTGATACACTACTTTGGCGTGAGCACCCTTTAATCTACCACGCGGGCTTTTACAGCGGCTCTAGTCCAATTTGCTTGCGTTCTAAGCAAACCTAATCCCGGATGCTACACACAAGACTTACTTTCTCTTTGAAGAGAATACAACCCTATGTGAATATATATGAATATTCATAAATGCAATAAGAGCTAGGGTACTCAAATGCTTATCTAGGATGATGATATATTCAATTTAAATCAACCCTAGATATCAATTGCTAAAATGACATGTCAAATAGCATAGATGATCATAGATTATAAAAACTAGATATCTATCAAAAACAAACACTCAATCATTCATCACAAATAATCTCTTTCTTGTATTTAGCATATGATCTAAAAATACAAGTAATTTAAAAGAGATGGCTTGGTATTTAAATACTACAATAAGAGGAAATTAAGCAAAATCTTACCAACAAGTTGTGATGATGCAAACCATACCTGATGCACGCTATATAGACATAGAAAGTCAATAGACGTTGATGCAAAGGGGTTTGATTTGAGTGGTTAAAGATGAGTCTTGATTTTTTCGCAGCAAAGCTATCTTTGAAGTAGGTTCTTAGAGTCAAGAACTAGAGTCAGATAATGAGAAAGTGTGATATTTATAGACTCAAGACAGGGCAAGTTGAAAAGACCATTCTGCCCCTGAAACGCACCGTTCGGGGCCAAGTCTAATGACATAGGAGAGGAAGTTTTAGAGGATGAATCTCCTTTGGAGAGGGGTAGGTGACTCCATGTTGGGACGTCCATGACAATAATGAAGTCACCAACCTATTACTAGAGTCCCTCTCTTGACTTTATAACCCGCTGCCATGGTTAAAAGACGCCATAACAAATGATGTATGGAGATGTGAATGGGGTGTTAGGACAAGGCGTCAAATAGCTAATCTCATTAGCTTTACATGCTACACCTCTCAAATTGAACCCAAAAAGGTTGATGAAGCCTTAAATGATGAATTTTGGGTTCTTGCTGTTAGGATTATGTTCAATAGCAAGAGTGTAATGTTGTAATTAACAATCTTTTTCATATTAATAAAGTGATTTCTGGTTTAACAAATCAAATAGCATTTATAGTTTAATATTATAATTGTCAAAGTAAATAATCATAAGGTCTAAAGACTATGAGAGAAGAATTGTTCGTACATCTGGATATGTATGTGGTAGACACAATTCTTTAGTTAGTCTTGAATAATGTTCACAACTTAAGTTAAAGGTTGGGCACCTTTATCTTGTTAAAGTTGTAGAATTCTTTTGCTAGCATTTGAGTGGGATCAAATGAGATATGATGAGTCTAAAATCATCGGAGTGTCTTCGAGCAAAAGGATCTAGTGCACTGGTGTATTGAAATGGATCACAATGAAATACTTTATCTATAACCGTCAATAGATAATAGTCTTTTCATTATCAGGACAATCGGAGAGTCTATCTTAATCCTAAGATAAATGATGGACTTATGGTTGCAAGTGATATCATTTGAGTTATCAATGAGTACGATTATATCGCATAGTCTATCCTCGATAGTTTGATGATATTCATTTGTTAATCGATAGAGGACTTCATTTATAGATATGGACATCGTGGCTCCATTTATTAAATGAGAGTATAATATATCATCATTGGATGTTTTGAGGTAATTGGATATTAATCTCAACGTTGAGTTTTCGATAGTGTCTATTGAAAACATGGCTTCTGGACAAGTCAAAATATCCAAGTTCAAAACGTGGTCATATGAGTAAATATGGTAACTTGGAGAGTTATAGGCGGTCTATGAACTCTTGGCGATTTACTGATATTAATCACGAGGATACACTATCTCCAATATGATTGTCTAGGGTATGAATGAGGAACATCTTCCTTTTCTATCTTTATTTAAGTTCATTTTAGCTCTTTAGTGGAATGAGTTAAAATTAATGGATCGACCTAAGTGAATCATTTGTTGATTGTGATTAGTTATGTCTATTGAAGCTTAAATTAGATGGCCCGCCAAGATCCCCAATCCACACGGACTTGCATGGATCACTTGATATATTCTACCGGACCAATTTAAGGGTCCATCTAGAATTGCATTTAATATATTAAGAATATAATTTGCACATTATTTATGTAATGGGCTGCTCATTATATTAATATATTAATGAAAGACATGTGGGCTGTTTCTTTTAGTAAGAATGTCTGGTTCACATGTGGGCTTTTTTATTAAAGTCCAATGGATTAAATGAAATAAGAAAATAATATTTGGCCCAATTTTTTTCAGTGGGGCGGCAAGGTTAAATTTTTAACCTAATATATATTTTGTTTCATTGTTTAAATTAATAAGAATTAATTAATTTATTAATTAATTGTTTAATTAAGAAACAAATCTTTTCTGATTAGGAAATATGATTCCTAGTTATACTATTGTTGGTAGTATACAAAAGTAAAAGACTTGTATTTGTAAGAAAATAATAATAATTTTATTTATTTAATCAAATAAGGAGTCTTTTTATTTAGTCAAATAAAAAATAAAAGATCTATGAGTTGAATTAGGTTTGAAGTCTTAAATGATGGGAATTAGGGTGCAACACAAACCTCTTTTGTAGCTGAAAATTGCGGCAACCCTAGGAGAAACAGGTGAAGAATTCGCCACCCTAAAAGAAAGAAGGAAAGAAAATTTGGCCACCTATATATTCACTCTTATAGAATTCGGCCACCCAATGTTTTCATAGAGAATTTTCTTCTTCTTCTTCATTCATAGAGATTTATTTTTATTCTACTAAAACATAAAAGAGTGATAGATTATTCTTTGATGGTATACTTTTTGCTTATTCATCAATAAGCTTGTGTGTACAACATCGATCTAGGTCACGCGTTTCGATCATTAGATTGAGAACTCAAAAGTGACCGAATAATCTTAGTATTCTTTTGATTGTTTTTGTGACTAACAAAGAAAAGAAAAGTTTGTTTGTCATTCACAGGTTTGCAATTCAAAGAAAAAGGAGACCACGCTCCTAGGTGATCCACGTTCGTGCTAGGATTGAAGATCTTGCGGATTACCATCGACGTAAGTCAATCGGATCACGCGACAAAGGTATTATTCTTTTGTTAGATAATATATGTTTAATTGATTAAAGGTTTAAGGTTCATAAAAGGAAAAATTTTACAAGTTACTAAATCTATTTTTAGTCTCGCTTCCCTCCGCTGCGTGTACTACGGTATTTTTCCCTACAATGGTATCAAGCCTAGGTTGAACCCTCTTAATTATTAACGTATATATACGTGGATCTATTTCTTTTTATTGTGATTATGCATGTTTAGAAAAGATGGCCTCTAGGTATTCGCATATATAATTACATGTGATGTATGGATTTATATATGTTTTTATGTGGATTGTTTATTGCTCGATTTTGGTCCTAGATTTTCAATGTAATTTTTGTTTCGGAATTGTAACAAGAAGGGTGGTCTATCATCGCCATAATTCCTTCTTGGTAGTTGCTAGGTTTTATATTTTTTTTTATTATTTTTAGTGTAGTATTTTTTACTGCAGTTTTTATTTATTTTTTATGTGCAGTTTTTATTTTTGTAAAATACTGCAGTGAATAAAAAAAAAAAAAAATTATACTGCAGTATTTTATTATTTATACTGCTGTAGTATTCGGGTATTGAAGATTCGAAGACACGAAGAAGACGAAGCAACCGGAACCGAGAACGAGCACCGTGCGCACCCTAGGATTGGATTGGGCTGCGCATGGCAAGCCCATTACATGGTGGGCTGCGCACGGCAGCCTTGTGTGGCCTTATGGGCTGCGCATGGCAGCCCCTTTGTGGGTTGTGGCTGTGCACGCCATGGGGTGAGCCGAAGGATGAGCGTATGGTTGATGGGCCACTTGAAGATCTTGTATTCCTAAACATTGTAATTTACTTGTTTTTTCTAGGATGGGCCCAAATTGTTGCTATTTAATTTTTGCTTAAATATTACAATATTTGTTATTGTATGATAACATGACATATAGAATAGGAGTGCCACTCATATATCTCTTTTGGTATGAACATGCATTGAATGATTTAGGTATCTAAATTGGCATCTAGATAACTTGGTAAATCATTCTATGGGATTTCACACGCCTTAATAATTGAGTGGGAGAAGGTGTTTTTGTAACACCTATGGCCTCCAAGGTTAGTTGAGCTTTATTATTTATTGGTAATCCCCCCAAGGGCGTCCATGAATGGAATTTGGCAAATACATCCTTACAAGGATAACTAGACAATGGACTCAAACGAGATCTACTCCCCAAGGAGGGATTTTCGTAAGAGAAAATTGAGGGTCGATATCTTGGTAACACACTCAATGTATTTTATTGATATCCTCCCAAGAGTTCTTGGTCAGTAAAATTGCAAGGCTAAAATTGAAACGGTTGTTATGTTAACAATAGTGTGGACCTAGTCTAACTAGTAATGGTGCGAACTCCCAAGGAGACTAACATTTATGGGTGTTGGATCACCGTTGATTTTAATGATTGAGTTATTTTTAATTCAAGATAAATATTAAAAGTGCTTTATCATGATTATTTACTTATATATTTTTTGTTTTATCAGAAATCATGACCCCATCACTTATGAACATCCTAAAAGATAACACTTTACCGGAGATAATTATGTCACATGGAAAAGGAAAATTGGGTTGTTGCTGCAAAGTGAAAACATAAGTTGTTCTAACTACTCCTAAACCACCTGCTCCTAATTATGAATCTCATATTCATATGGTTGGTAAAGTTGCTACTGTTATGGCCCGTCAAAAGGTCAAGGAACAACACAAGAAAAAGCAACTTGGGCCTACCAAAAAGGAGATCCTGAAAGTAACCAAGATCAAAAGGAAGTGCTCCTTTTGTGGTGAAAAGGGACATTGGAAAAGAAATTGCCCAAAGTCCCAGAACAAGAAGGAACAAGGTAATATTAATTATCTTGAAACATGTTTTTTGGCTGATTCTACAAATTCTTGGATTATAGACTCAGGAGCCACTAATCATGTTTGTTATTCCTTGCAGGGGTTCCAAGAAAGGAGAAGGCTGAGTAAGAATGAAATCAATTTGCGTTTAGGCAACGGAACGTTAGTGTCTGCAAGTGCAGTGGGAGATATTAGAGTTTATTTGGATTCTAGAAGGCATTTAGATTTAATAGACGTTTATTATGTACCTCAATTCAAGAGGAATTTAATTTCAGTTTCTTGTTTGAATAAATTTGGATATTTGGATATTCGGTTACTTTTAATAAAGTCTTTATTATTAGTAAGAATGACAAAATTATTTGCCAAGGTACATTGGAAAACGGTCTATACTTTTTGCATAGAAATATCTCTCACTCGTTAGACACAGAAATAACGGAACCTAATCATAAAATAGTAAAATTATCAACTGATGAAACCTACCTTTGGCATTTACGCTTAGGTCATATTAACCTTAATAGGATTAAAAGATTGGTATGTGACGGACCTTTGAGTGACTTAAAGGTTGATGATCTACCAACTTGTGAATCTTGTTTGGAAGGTAAAATGACCAAAAGGACGTTCTCTGCCAAAGGTGCGAGAGCCACTGAATGTTTAGGATTGATACACACTGATGTATGTGGACCTATGAGCATTCAAGCTAGAGGTGGATATGAGTACTTCATCACCTTCACAGATGATTACTCGAGATTTGGTTATGTGTATCTCATGCGACATAAGTCGGATGCTTTTGACATGTTCAAAGCATTCAAGCTGAAGTGGAAAATCAGCTTGAGAAACACATAAAATCTTGAGATCTGATCGTGGTGGAGATATCTATCTGGTGAGTTTCAGCAATATCTTATTGATAATGGGATAGTTTCTCAGTTTCTGCATCAGGTACACCTCACAGAATGGGGTAGCAGAAAGGAGAAATAGAACTCTTTTGGATATGGTTAGGTCTATGTTGAGTTATATTCAACACTTCATATTTCTTTTGGGGATATGCCTTACAAACTGCTATATACATTCTAAACGATGTACCATCTAAGTCTGTTCCTAAACACCGCATGAGTTGTGGACTGGGCGCAAGCCTAGTTTACAACACTTAAGATATTTGGTTGTCCTCCCGCATGTGTTTAAAGGAAAGACAGAAAAGTTGGAGTCCCGTTCAAAACATGTATATTTTTAGGGTATCCAAAAGAAACTAAAGGATATTATTTTATAGTCCTTCAGATCTTAAAGTATTTGTTTCGACAAATGCTAATTTCTGGAAAAGGACTATACAAATGATTTTGTGCCTAGAAGTAGAATGTCCTGAATGAGATGTCAGGAGATACAATTCCACGAGAGGTTACACAACCTAACCCAATTGTAAGTTCCGATCCAACACAAGATCAACAACCTACATTCCTCGTCGTAGTGGGAGGGTTAGAACACACACCCCGAAAGATACATCGGTCTGGGAGATCAGTGGAGAATCTCCGACGGACGACGATGATCCCTACACGTACATGGAAGCTATGGAGGATGTTTGATCTTCGCCATTGGCAAAGGCAATGCAATCCGAGATTGAATCTATGTTCGATAACAAAGTCTGGTCCCTTGTAGACTTGCCTAAAGGGATAAAACCCATTGGGTGCAAGTGGGTATACAAGAGGAAAAGAGGTATGGATGGTAAGGTGGAAACCTTTAAAGCTAGATTGGTAGCTAAAGGGTATACACAGAAAGAAGGTATCGATTACAAGGAAACCTTCTCTCCTGTGGCCATGCTTAAATCCGTTAGGATACTCTTGTCCATTGCAGCATCTTTAGATCTAGAGATTTGGCAAATGGACGTCAAGACAGCTTTCCTTAATGGAAGTCTTGACGAAAGCATCTACATGATGCAACCAGAAGGATTCATTGAAAAGGGCCAAATGGAAAAGGTATGCAAGTTGTAGAAATCCATATATGGATTAAAGCAAGCATCCAGATCCTGGAACATAAGGTTTGATCAAGCTATCAAAGGTTTTGGATTTATTCAGAATCCTGACGAACCTTGTGTATACAAAAGGATTAAAGGCGACAAGTTGGTTTTCCTGATTCTTTATGTTGATGATATACTACTCATTGGAAACGATGTAGGTGTATTGACATCAGTAAAAGAATGGTTAGCAAAACAATTTGATATGAAGGACTTAGGAGAAGCAAGTTTTATTCTAGGTATCCAAGTAATAAAGGATAGAAAGAATAGAACGATTGCATTATCCCAAGCTTCATACATAGACAAGATCTTGTCTAGGTTTTCCACGCAGGATTCCAAGAAAGGTATGTTACCTTTCAGACATGGAATCAAGCTTTCTAAGGAACAAGTTCCTAAGAATGAGCATGAAGAGCAATTCATGAGTAGAGTTCCATATGCCTCGGCAGTTGGAAGTCTCATGTATGCAATGCTCTGTACTAGACCAGATATTTGTTTTACTGTTGGCATAGTTAGTAGGTTTCAATCGAAACCTGGTCCTGATCACTGGACGGCAGTCAAGCATATTTTCAAGTATCTCAAGAGAACGAGAGATAATATGCTTGTATACTCTGGAGGGGATTTGATTCCTGTTGGGTATACAGATTCTGATTTCCAATCAGATTCTGACTCCAGAAAATCTACATCGGGGGCCGTGTTTACTATTGGAGGAGGAGCAGTCATATGGAGGAGTATCAAGCAATCTTGTATTGCTGATTCCACCATGGAAGCTGAATATGTTACTGCATGCGAGGCTGCCAAAGAGGCTGTTTGGCTCCGCCAATTCTTGATTGACTTGGAAGTGGTTCCTAGTGCGAATAAGCAGATCACTATCTACTGTGACAACAGTGGAGCAGTGGCTAATTCGAAAGAACCAAGAAGTCACAAGAGAGGAAAACACATTGAAAGAAAGTATCATCTTTTAAGGGAGATTGTTCAAAGAGGTGACGTGACGCTTACCAAATCGCGTCAGCAAAATCTAGCGGATCCCTTCACAAAGGCTCTACCTCAGAAGAGTTTCGATGGGCATCTAGAGAATATGGGCTTAAGAGATATGACACATTTGCTATAGTGCAAGTGGGAGATTGTTAGGATTATGCTCAATAGCAAGAGTGTAATATTGTAATTAACAATCTTTTTCATATTAATAAAGTGATTTCTGGTTTAACAATCTTATAGCATTTATAGTTTAATATTATAATTGTCAAAGTAAATATCATAAGGTCTAAAGACTATGAGAAAAGAAGAATTGTTCGTACATCTGGATATGTATGTTTAGACACAATTCTTTAGTTAGTCTTGAATAATGTTCACAACTTAAGTTAAAGGTTGGGCACCTTTATCTTGTTAAAGTTGTAGAATTCTTTTGCTAGCATTTGAGTGGGATCAAATGAGATATGATGAGTCTAAAATCATCGAGTGTCTTCGAGCAAAAGGATCTAGTGCACTGGGTGTATTGAACTGGATCACAATGAAATACTTTATCTATAATCGTCAATAGATAATAGTCTTTTCATTATCAGGACAATCGGAGAGTCTATCTTAATCCTGAGATAAATGATGGACTTATGGTTGCAAGTGATATCATTTGAGTTATCAATGAGTACGATTATATCGCATAGTCTATCCTCGATAGTTTGGTGATATTCATTTGTTAATCGATAGAGGACTTCATTTATAGATATGGACATCGTGGCTCCATTTATTAAATGAGAGTATAATATCATCATATGGATGTTTTGAGGTAATTGGATATTAAATCTCAACGTTGAGTTTTCGATAGTGTCTATTGAAAACATGGCTTCTGGACAAGTCAAAATATCCAAGTTCAAAACGTGGTCATATGAGTAAATATGGTAACTTGGAGAGTTATAGGCGGTCTATGAACTCTTGGCGATTACTGATATTAATCACGAGGATACACTATCTTTAATATGATTGTCTAGGGTATGAATGAGGAGCATCTTCCTTTTCTATCTTTATTTAAGAGTTCAGTTTTAGCTCTTTAGTGGAATGAGTTAAAATTAATGGATCGGACCTAAGTGAATCATTTGTTGATTGTGATTAGGTTATGTCTATTGAAGCTTAAATTTAGATGGCCCGCCAAGATCCCCAATCCACACGGACTTGCATGGATCACTTGATATATTCTACCGGACCAATTTAAGGGTCCATCTAGAATTGCATTTAATATATTAAGAATATAATTTGCACAATATTTATGTAATGGGCTGCTCAATTATATTAATATATTAATGAAGACATGTGGGCTTGTTTCTTTTAGTAAGAATAGGTCTGGTTCACATTGGGCTTTTTATTTAAAGTCCAATGGATTAAATGAAATAAGAAAATAATATTTGGCCCAATTATTTTATGTGGGGCGGCAAGGTTAAATTTTTAACCTAAGATATTATTTTGTTTTCATTGTTTAAATTAAATAAGAATTAATTAATTTATTAATTAATTGTTTAATTAAGAACAAATCTTTTCTGATTAGGAAATATGATTCCTAATGTTATACTATTGTTGGTAGTATACTAAAAGTAAAAGACTTATTTGGTAAGAAAATAATAATTAATTTTATTTATTTAATCAAATAAGAAGTCTTTTTTTTTAGTCAAAATAAAAGAATAAAAGATCTATGAGTTGGGTTAGGGTTTGAAGTCTTAAATGACATGTGAATTTGGGTGCAACACAACTCCTCTTTTGTAGAGGAAATTGCGGCAACCCTAGGAGAAACACATGAAGAATTCGGCCACCCTAAAAGAAAGAAGGAAAGAAAATTTGGCCACCTATATATTCACTCTTATAGAATTCGGCCACCCGATGGTTTTCACTAGAGACATTTTCTTCTTCTTCTTCATTCATAGAGAGTTATTTTTTATTCTACTAAAACATAAAAGAGTGATAGATTATTCTTTGATGGTATACTTTTTGCTTATTCATCAATAAGCTTGTGTGTACAACATCGATCTAGGTTCACGCGAGTTTCGATCATTAGATTGAGAACTCAAAAGTGACCGGAATAATCTTAGTATTCTTTTGATTGTTTTTGTGACTAACAAAGAAAAGAAAAGTTTGTTTGTCCATTCACAGGTTTGCAATTCAAAGAAAAAGGGAGACCACGCTCCTAGGTGATCCACGTTCGTGCTAGGATTGAAGATCTTGCGGATTACCATCGACGTAAGTCAATCGGATCACGCGACAAAAGATATTCTTCTTTTGTTAGATAATATATATGTTTAATTGATTAAAGGGTTTAAGGTTCATAAAAAGGAAAAAATTTTACAAGTCACTAAATCTAATTTTTAGTCTCGCTTCCGCTACGTGTACTACGGTATTTTTCCCTACACTTGCCATGCAAGAAGAGCTAAACTAATTCGAAAGGAATGAGGTTTGGACTCTAGTTCCTAGGCCTAAAAGCACTAATGTGATAGGCACCAAGTGGATTTATAGGAACAAATCCGATGAGGATGGCAACATAGTGCAGAACAAGGCTAGACTTGTAGCACAAGGGTACTCTCAAATTGAGGGTATCGACTTTGAGGAGACATTTGCTCCCGTTGCCCGGTTAGAGTCCATTAGGCTTCTCTTGTCCATTTCTTGTGTGCACAAGTTCAAATTGCACCAAATGGATGTCGAGAGTGCCTTCCTCAATGACTTCTTGCAAGAGGAAGTGTTTGTTGAACAACCCAAGGGGTTTGTGGATGCACACCACCCCAACCATGTCTATCGCCTCAAGAAGGCTCTATATGGGTTGAAACAAGCACCGAGGGCTTGGTATGAGCGCCTCACACAATTTCTTGTTGACAATAACTACTCAAGGGGTAGTGTTGACAAGACACTATTCATCAAGAGAGAAAATGATGAGCTTTTCATAGCTCAAATATATGTTAATGATATAGTTTTTGGCTCCACCAACAACACCAAGGTCTAACAATTTGTTGATGTCATGTCTCATGAATTTGAGATGAGTCTTGTTGGTGAGCTTAGTTACTTCCTAGGTTTGCAAATTAGGCAATTAGATGATGAGATTTTCATAACCCAAGCCAAATATGCCAAAAACCTATTGAAAAAGTTTGGTTTAGAGAATGCCAAACATTGTGATACACCCATGAGTACCACTTTGAAGCTAAGCAAGGATGCTAGTGGTAAAAGTGTGGAACAAACTCTATATCGGGGCATGATAGGTAGCTTGCTTTATTTGACCGCAAGTAGGCCCGATATATCTTTTAGTGTGGGTGTGTGTGCTAGGTACCAAGCGGATCCCAAGGAGTCCCATCTCTCTTCCGTAAAGAGAATCATTCGCTATGTGAATGGGACTTCCAACTATGGGATTTGGTACTCTTTTGACACTAATGCTAGTCTTATAGGCTTTAGTGATGCGGATTGGGTAGGAAATTGTGATGATAGGAAAAGCACATCGGGCGGTTGCTTCTTCCTAGGCAACAACTTGGTGTCTTGGTTTTGTAAGAAGCAAAACTCGATTTCCTTGTCCACGGCCGAGGCCGAGTACATAGCCGCGGGGAGTGGATGCAAACAACTCCTATGGATGAAACAAATGCTAGTAGACTACGGATTCAACCAAGGTACTCTCACTCTCTTTTGTGATAACATGAGTGCCATTAATATTTCCAAGAATCCGGTGCAACATTCTAGAACTAAGCATATTGACATCCGCCATCACTTCATTAGAGAGTTGTTGAAAATAAATGCATAGTACTTGAACATGTAGGTACTAATGATCAACTTGCGGACCTATTTACTAAACCCTTAGATTCTACTCGATTTAAAACGCTAAGTAGATCTATTGAGATATGTCTTGTGGAGTGATGAGTTTTGTATTTGACCCCATATGGGGAACTCAAGCAAAGAGAGCTATTTTGCATTTTTGTATCTTGCAAAAAATTCTAAATAACTTATGCCTCTTCTTTTAATTGTTTGAGTAAGCTTGGTTGTACATATGTATATATGTTTTCAATTCAGTAAGTGTGAACCTTGCTTGTTTACAATCCATGTCATATTGATGTTCAAACATGCATTTTTGGACTAGGAGATGTATATAGGAAGTATGATTTGAATGACCTATGATTATCTCCATGACATGATGATTCTTAAATAACATGCTAATGTCATATGAAAAAGCATGAAATTCATATAACATGCTCACATGAAAAGCATGAATTGATGATTGCATTTTCATAAAATGCAAAACTTGTGTGAAAGCTTATGAGACTCAATATGAATAAAGGATCTAGTATCCGTTCAGAGGAATTTAAATTCCAAATGTCTCTCTTTCTTTATTAGTTGACCATGGCTACTATCATACGGATATCTTATCCGGAAAAATAAAAAAGGGTGCAAAGTCGCTCATGCCATGTTTCGCTTATAAAGTTGGATATAGTTCTTCTTAAATTGAAATCAATAAATTCTATATCTTTGCTTTACTCATGACATTGGTGAAATTGGTTTGAATTCCTATTAGAAACCTTTGTCATTTGCTTTGCCAAATACCATTGTATTTTGGACTTGAATGCTACATGTCTTGTATGCAAAATATGTTTGATTCACACATTTTTTTTAAAAATAAATCTCCTTGTTTCCCTCCAAATTAATTGAGATGCATAAAGTGACTTATATTAATTATGCAAATCTTGCATGCTATTATCTCTCGTTGCTATGAGTGACCCAGTTGGGGACTACTCCTTTGCCTATATCATGACAAAAAGGGGGAGTAGTATATGGTAAGGGGAGTTGCAAAATATAGAAGCAATTGTGCATATTGGGGAGAACATTCATTGAGGGGGAGTAACCCGTTGAGGGGGAGCTTTGCATACACATACATTTCATAATGTTGTGCCTAATCGTTTACAAATGCCAATGCTTGTTTTTGTTCTCACTTGATTCATCTCACTTTTTACTTGTATTGGAAATGTTAGAAACTTTATTTACAGGGATTGATTATTCTACAAGAGGTTGAAGTCTTCAAGTTGCACTTTTTTATCTCTTTGTATTGTAGAATGTCACTATAGTCCCGTAGTTTCTATTTTTTTTTTGTGAGGAATCAATGTGAGTGGTGGTTTTGTCACGAAATAGCCAAAGGGGGAGATTGTAAAGTTCCCATTTGTTGATTGGCTCATTTCATGGACAAACCACATGTTGGGGGTTCTTTGTAAGGGTAGCCTAGGTATCGGTGTTATTGCTTAAGCCCTTTGAAGACCTCGTCTTGATAAGCACCGAAGGTAAATTTCTATGTGCTTACTTTTCTTTAAAGAGATTAGTTGCACACACACACTTAACATACATTGCATATGTGTGCATTCTCTTCACTTATCACATTTCACACTTGCACTTATTTGTTATATTTTGTTGTGTGTAATTGTGTCTTGTTGTCTTGTAATTCGTTTCCCGATAGTTTTCGGAAACGTTCGCGCATGCACTAGAATGTGCTTGGTTTAGCGCGAGGACCGCCTACGGAGAATGCCCTTGGCTTCTTCGTGGTTTTCACCTTTGTTGGTGATCGGCGGCCTGGCCGCCGAATGAAACCGCCATTTGCTTCCAGTAGTGTATGGAGCAATTCTGCGGTTATGATCGGCGGTCTCGACCGCCGTTCAAGACCTGATTGATTTTATCTCTCGGCCTAATTCGGCGGTTGAATTGGTGGTCACGAAACCGCCGAATGAAACCGCCGTTTCATACCTGATTGATTTTTTAATCTCAGGTTTGATTCGGCGGTTAGATCGGCGGTCACGAAACCGCTATTGGTCCCCTGTTCCTCTCGGGCCAATTCGGCGGTTATGATCGGCGGCCTGGCTGCCGATTGGTGCGTTTTAGGGGCAAACTTGTCTTTTCACATGCTCTGTTTTTCATGCCTATAAATACATCAGTTTCTCTTGTTCTGAGTGTGACACTTTAATCATCAAGAACCCTACTTTAAAAAGAGAGATTTTTAAGAGAGAAAGCAATCAAGTTTGCTCATCAAACACTCAAACCAAAATCCATTTGCATCAAAGTTCATCTAGCATTCTCTAGCATATCTAGGATGCTTGCTTGCATGGGTCTTTCATCATCACACTTGCTTTGGTAAGTTTTTCACTATTATCATACATAATTAGTGTTTAATTTATTATGGCATCTCTTTTATTACTTGATTGTTCTTAGATTATATTCTAATATCCAAGATAGAGATTGTTGTGTTGATTTGATTGAGTGTTGTTTTTATGATAGATATCTAGGTTTCTCTAATCTATGATTATCTAAGCTAATTGACATGTCATTTAGTTTTAATATCTAGGATTGTTTTTAATTGCAAATTCATCATCTTAGATAAGCATATAGGGTTTCCCTTGCTCTATGTTGCATTTGAATATTCATATATTCACTTAGGGTGTTAATCTCTTTTTAAAGAATTAAGTCTTGTGTTGTGACCGGGATTAGGTTGCTTAATTCGCTAGCAATCAGACTAGGTTCACTCATACCGGGATTAGGTAGGTGTGTGATTACTTCCGGGATTAGGTTGCAATCGTTTTACACATTTAGTGGATTCGAGGTTCGAGTGTGGCTTACTTACTAGCCCGTGGTTTTTCCCGTGAGGGTTTCCACGTAAAAATTAAGTGTTATTTAATTTCCGCATTTTATACTTGATTTATTGCTTGATCTATTTAGGGGTAATTTCGTAATTTTGACTAATCATGAAAAATTGGGTAATAAGCTTAAAATCTATTCACCCCCCTCTAGATAGTTTTATACACACCGTGCTATAATTTGTTTCATCCTAGCTATCACAAATAACCCAATCAACACATAATCTCATTCATGTATGTAGAATTTAATCTAAACACATACAAGTAATAAATGAGATAAAATTGATTTGTAAAAACACTAATTATGTAAGATAATAATGTTCAACATACCATACCATGTGTGTTGAAGTAGACCCATGCATTAGCACATACTAGATGATCCTAGATGATGCTTGGATGATGATTTATGCATGTGGGAATGGGTTGAGAGAAATAAAGATGTAATCTTTAAGCTTTTTCTCTCAAGTCTCTCTAAATATCTCTCTAGGGTTCTTATGATCAAAGACTTAAGTTTTGAACCAGAGATAAGGATGTATTTATAGAGACCAAAAATAGAGCAGGTGAAAAGTCAATTTTGCCCTTGAAATCGCACGATCGGCGGTTTCAATCGGCGGTCGAGACCACCGAATTGAACCGCCGAATGACTCCCGTGCATCAAGAAACATCAGTGACTTCGTTCGGCGGTTTCATAACCGCCGATCATAACCGCTATTTTGGACCCGAGACAATCAGGTCTTGATCGGTGGTTTCGAACGGTGGCCAGGTCATCGATCTCAACCGCCGTTTCACCAAAAAGGTGAAATCAAAGGAGAAGCCAAGGGCAACTCCAATGGCGATCATCGCGCTAAACCATGCACACCAACGTGCACGCGCGGACGTTTCCGAACACCCTTCGGGAAACGAATTAAACCACACTTAAAGCTAACATACATGAAGTGCACGTGTGGGTATTGAATGCATCCTAATGCCTAACATGTCATGGCATTATCATTGAACAAGATGCACTCAATTCAAACATGCATTAGTAAAATTCATGACTTTGCATCCTAATGCCTAAACCTGTCATGGCATTTTAATAAACTAGATGCAATTAAATAAACATGCATGAAGAGATATTCACCAATTATGAATGCACATATATGAAAACACACAACATATAAGAATAAAAAATATGCATGAGTTGTGAGTGTGTGCAACTATGATCTTTTCAAAGCATGTAAGCACTAGAATTTACCTTTGGTGCTTCTTCTCTTGAGATCTTGAGAGGGCCATTGAACTTTCACCAATTCCTAAGCTACCCTTACAACAAGCCCCACATGTGGTTTATCCACGAAATAAGCCAATCAATAATTGGGAATCCTTACAAAAGCATACACAATCTTGATCTTCTCTTTGTTTAGTTCGGTAGCATTAGAATACCCAACTAGGGATGGGCATTTCCCCACCGGCCCCCATGGGGTTTTGGGGGCAAATTTTGCCCCCAAATGGATTTTGGGGGTGGGGGTGGGGGTGGGGGTGGGGGTGGGGGTAGGGGCAAACTTTGCCCCCAAACATATTTTGGGGGAGGTGGTGGGGGTACCTCCCCCCAAACCCAAAACCCCATTGAGGCCCCCAAAATAATATATATATATATTATTTTTATTTTTATTTTTATTTATATATAAAATTTTTAACAATTAAAAAAAATTATAAATTATAATATTAAATTATTGAAATTAACATGACTACATGAGTCACTGACTCACTACTGACTAGTTAGTGGTTAGTAGTACTAGTAAATCTAAACTCAAGTCATTAACCCTGGTAAATTTAAACTAAGGCACCGTCTCTAACTCAACCCACCCAACTACCCAAACCCAAGTGACTCAACTCAAATACTCAAGTCTCTGAAGTCTTTAACTCAACCCACTATCTCTTAAGTCTCAAGTCTCAACTCAAGTCAACTAGACAGTAAACAACACTCACAACTCACAAGTTTTCTTTGCAAAACCCTAGCCGTACAACACAAGTCCCTAACTCCCTTCTCCAGTTCTCCTAGTCTCCTGTCTGGCTGTCTCCATCTTCTCTACCTCCGACTACTACCTCGTTGTGATCCAGTTTACTGCTAGTCTGCTACCACGGTGAGTCTCCGTCTCTGATCTGTTGTTTTATTGTTTTTTTTTTTTGACTTCTACCACAATGTTGTTTACTTATTTTCTCCGATCTACTTGTTTCTTCTTTTCTTTTATTTTTTTGACAGTGTTGTTTTCTTTTCTTTTCTTTTTTTGATTGCTACCATAATGTTGTTTACTTATTTTCTATGATCTACTTGTTTCTTTTCATATATATGTGTTTTTTTTTTCTGTTGAATGTTGAATAAATATTCACTTTTCTTTTATTTCTCTTGATTTATTATTTTTATAGGCAAAATGTCTTCTCAACCAGAAGATGTTGAACCTCAACAAATTGATTTAACTACTGTAGAAATTCCTGATCAATCTAGTGTTCAATCTAGAGAATCAAAATGAAAATTTAGATCAGCAGTTTGGGAACATTTTGTTTTAGACGAGTCAACAGCAAAGAAACTGGCTATTTGCAAATATTGTAAAAAACCATTTTCTGCAAACAGTGGGACAAAGAATTTACATGAACATATTAAAATATGTAAGATGCGGTTTGGGCAAAAAAGACTTGATTTCTATCAGAATCGGTTGATAGGAAAAAAGTCAAATAATGATGGGAATGGGATGAGTAGTTCTACTTCTTGCCTAACCTTAGCAGCTCAACATTTTGACAATAATTTGTCTAGGAGTGAGCTTGTTAGGATGATTGTTATGCATGACTATCCTCTTAGTATGGTTGGGCCTGGGGGTTTTAGAGATTTTTGTAGGTCACTCCAGCCATTATTTAAGTCTGTATCTAGGAGAACTATTAGGGGTGATATTTTAAAGATGTACGGGGAAGAAAAGGCTAAGGTAATGGGCTTGCTGGGAAATATTCCGGGTAGGGTTGGAATCACTTCAGATATGTGGACTGCTACCAACCAAAAAAAAGGGTTACATGACTATCACGACGCACTTCATCGATGAGTCATGGCATTTACAAAGTCGGTTGTTGAGGTAATTAGAACTTTTCATTTTACTTAATTTTTATATATTGAAAGTATACAAACGTAGTTAAATAGCTTAAAGCATACCTAGGGGGGGTGAATAGGTTTTTACGCCTTTTTCAATCCCTTGAACAAACTTTCGTTTGTCCCTCAAGGTAGCCTTACATACAACACATAAACCATAAATCCATACATGGACAAGATAAGCATATGATCATATAAGCATAGTCTATATATATCAATTAGTTGTATGCGGTATAAGGATACATAAACTCAACAACAAAGAATACTTGTATTTCAATATATGTTCAATGTATTACAAGTATACTCAAATAACACTATACACAAGAATTATATTTACAAATAAGATCAAATGAATAAGTTCACAAATCACACTTTACAAAATCTTTGAAAGTATACAAACGGAGTTAAATAGCTTAAAGCATATCCAGAGGGGGGGGGGGGGGGGGGGGGTGAATAGGTTTTTACGCCTTTTCAATCCTTTGAACAAACTTGTGTTTGTCCCTCAAGGTAGCCTTACATACAACACATAAACCACAAATTCATACATAGACAAGTTAAGAATATGATCATATAAGTATAGTCTATGAATATCAATTAGTTGTATGAGGTAAAAGAACACATAAAACAATACATGTATTTCAATATTTGTTCAATGTATTACAAGTATAATCAAATAATACTATACACAAGAAATACAATATACAAAAGAATTATATTTACAAGTAAGATCAAATGACTAAGATCACAAATCACACTTTACAAAATCTTGTTACAAAATACATCACAAGAGAATATTATGCATCAAGATAACAACATACACATATACAAATATAAGAGATAGAGATAGGAAGAATTAACACAAGAGATTTTTTAACGTGGTAAAACCTCCAAGGAGGAAACATCCACGGGTTGAACTACAACCATTGGGTACTTATATATATTGGAAAGTAAATTAGAAATTCCACAAAGTGACCAATCTTTAGCTCATCCAACCTAGTAGAGTCTATGTTTACCCAACCCTATTGGAGAGTACGAAATCCCTCAATGATGCGAAGCCACCATATATTGGACAACATACAAAACCAACATCGATGGAAGATTAGAAATTCCTCAAGAGTGCATACACATCCTATGTACCCCGCTCTTTTGGAGTCTATGTCTATCCTGTTAGGATTATGCTCAATAGTAAGAGTATAATGTTGTAATTGACAATCTTTTCATATTAATAAAGTGATTTCTGGTTTAACAAATCTTATAGCATTTATAGTTTAATATTATAATTGTCAAAGTAAATAATCATAAGGTCTAAAGACTATGAGAAAAGAAGAATTGTTCGTACATCTGGATATGTATGAGGAAGACACAATTCTTTAGTTAGTCTTGAATAATGTTCATAACTTAAGTTAAAGGTTAGGCACCTTTACCTTGTTAAAGTTATAGAATTCTTTTGCTAGCATTTGAGTGGGATCAAATGAGTTATGATGAGTCTAAAATCATCGGAGGGTCTTCGAGTAAAAGAATCTAGTGCACTGGGTGCATTGAACTGGATCACAATGAAAAGCTTTATCTAGAACCGTCAATAGATAATAGTCTTTTCATTATCAGGACAATCAGAGAGTCTATCTTAATCCTGAGATAAATGATGGACTTATGGTTGCAAGTGGTATCATTTGAGTTATCAATGAGTACGATTATATAGCATAGTCTATCCTCGATAGTTTGGTGATATTCATTTGTTAATCGATAGATGACTTCATTTATAGATATGGACATCGTGGCTCCATTTATTAAATGAGAGTATAATATCATCATATGGATGTTTTGAGGTAATTGGATATTAAATCTCTACGTTGAGTTTTCGATAGTGACTATTGAAAACATGGCTTCTGGACAAGTCAAAGTATCCAAGTTCAAAACGTGGTCATATGAGTAAATATGGTAACTTGGAGAGTTATAGGCGGTCTATGAACTCTTGGCGATTACTGATATTAATCACGAGGATACACTATCTCTAATATGATTGTCTAGGGTATGAATGAGGAACATCTTCTTATTCTATCTTTATTTAAGAGTTCAATTTTAGCTCTTTAGTGGAATGAGTTAAAATTAATATGTTAATGAAAGGCATGTGGGCTTGTTTCTTTTAGTAAGAATGGGTCTGGTTCACATGTGGGCTTTTTAATTAAAGTCTAATGGATTAAATAAAATAAGAAAATAATATTAAGCCCATATATATATGATGTGGGCAGCAAGGCTAATAAATTAGTCTAAGGTATTATTTTATTTTATTGTTTGATTAAATGAGAATTAATTAATTAATTAATTAAGAAACAAAATTTTTTTCTGATCAGGAAATATGTTTCCTAGGTTAAATACTATTGATAGTAGTATTCGATGTTAGGATTATGCTCAATAGCAAGAGTGTAATATTGTAATTAACAATCTTTTTCATATTAATAAAGTGATTTCTGGTTTAACAAATCATATAGCATTTATAGTTTAATATTATAATTGTCAAAGTAAATAATCATAAGGTCTAAAGACTATGAGAAAAGAAGAATTGTTCGTACATCTGGATATATATGTGGTAGACACAATTCTTTAGTTAGTCTTGAATATTGTTCACAACTTAAGTTAAAGGTTGGGCACCTTTATCTTGTTAAAGTTGTAGAATTCTTTTGCTAGCATTTGAGTGGGATCAAATGAGATATGATGAGTCTAAAATCATCGGAGTGTCTTCGAGCAAAAGAATCTAGTGCACTGGGTGCATTGAACTGGATCACAATGAAATACTTTATCTATAACCGTCAGTAGATAAAAGTCTTTTCATTATCAGGACAATCAGAGAGTCTATCTTAATCCTGAGATAAATGATGGACTTATGGTTGCAAGTGATATCATTTGAGTTATCAATGAGTACGATTATATAGCATAGTCTATCCTCGATAGTTTGGTGATATTCATTTGTTAATCGATAGAGGACTTCATTTATAGATATGGACATCGTGGCTCCATTTATTAAATGAGAGTATAATATCATCATATGGATGTTTTGAGGTAATTGGATATTAAATCTCAACGTTGAGTTTTCGATAGTGTCTATTGAAAACATGGCTTCTGGACAAGTCAAAATATCCAAGTTCAAAACGTGGTCATATGAGTAAATATGGTAACTTGGAGAGTTATAGGCGGTCTATGAACTCTTGGCGATTACTGATATTAATCACGAGGATACACTATCTCTAACTTGATTGTCTAGGGTATGAATGAGGAACATCTTCCTTTTCTATATTTATTTAAGAGTTCAATTTAGCTCTTTAGTGGAATGAGTTAAAATTAATGGATAGGACCTAAGTGAATCATTTGTTGATTGTGATTAGGTTATGTCTATTGAAGCTAAAATTTAGATGGCCCGCCAAGATCCCCAATCCACACGGACTTGCATGGATCACTTGATATATTCTACCGGACCAATTTATGGGTCCATTTAGAATTGCATTTAATATATTAAGAATATAATTTGCATATTATTTATTTAATGGGCTGCACAATTGTATTAATATATTAATGAAAGACATGTGGGCTTGTTTCTTTTAGTAAGAATGGGTCTAGTTCACATGTGGGCTTTTTATTTAAAGTCCAATGGATTAAATGAAATGAGAAAATAATATAAGGCCCTATTTTAGACAAGTGGGGCGGCAAGGGTTAATATTTTAACCTAATATATTATTTTGTTTCATTGTTTTAACTAAATAAGAATTAATTAATTTATTAATTAATTGTTTAATTAAGAAACAAATCTTTTCAGATTAGGAAATATGATTCCTAGAGTTATACTATTGGTAGTAGTATACTAAAATTAAAAGACTTGTTTGATAAGAAAATAAATAATTAACTTTATTTATTTAATCAAATAAGAAGTCTTTTTATTTAGTCAAATAAAAGAATAAAAGATTTATGAGTTGGATTAGGGTTTGAAGTCTTAAACTAAATAGGAATTAGGGTGCAATACAAACTCTTTTTGGCTTGAGTATTGCGGCAACCCTAGTCCCTTTTGGTGTAGTATTTTCGGCAACCCTAATAGAAAGAAGGAAAGAAAAATTGGCCACCTATATATGTGTACTTATAGAATTCGGCCACCACATGCATTGTGCTTGAGAGACAATTTTCTTCTTCTTCTCAATTCATAGAAAGGTTTTTATTCTACAAAAACATAAAAGAGTGAATACATTATTCTTTGATGGTACACTAATTGCTTGTTCATCAATAAGCTTGTGTGTACAACATCGATTGAGGTTCACGCGAGTTTCGATCATAAGATTGAGAACTCAAAAGTGACCGGAATAATCTTAGTCTTCTTTTGATTGTTTTTGTGACTAACAAAGAAAAAGAAAAGTTTGTTTGTCCATTCTCAGGTTTGCAATTCAAAGAAAAGGGAGACCACGCTCCTAGGTGATCCATGTTCGTGCTAGGATTGAAGATCTTGCGGATTACCATCGACGTAAGTCAATCGGATCACGCGACAAAAGGTATTCTTCTTTTGTTAGATAATATATATGTTTAATTGATTAAAGGGTTTAAGGTTCATAAAAAGGAAAAATTTTAAAAGTTACTAAATCTATTTTTAATCTCGCTTCCGCTGCGTGTACTACGGTATTTTTCCCTACATTCGAAAGATAAAAGACTTATTTGGTAAGAAAATAAATAATAAGGTTTATTTATTTAATCAAATAAGAAGGTCTTTTATTAAGAATTAAACACTTATAAGTTGAATTAGGGTTAGGATTCTAAAGTTGATAGGAATTAGGGCAAAGCACAAACTCTCTTTAGTAGAGAATTCGGCCAACCCTAATACACATCATAAGGAGAATTCGGCCAACCCTAGTAGAATGAGAAGTAGAATTCGGCCACCCTATATAATACACATTATAGGGTTCGGCCACCTTAAGCTCTCTAATTGATTCACTTGATCATCTTCTTCTTCTTCTAGCTTGAATCATACTCATAGACAAGTGTTTTATTTTTTGGCCAAGACACAAGAGAGAAGAGATTATTCTATTTTGATAGTACACTAATAGCTTATACATCAATAGGCTTTTGTGTACAACTTCGAATAAGGTTCACACGAGTTTCGATCATTAGATTGAGAACTCAAAAGTGACCGGAATAATCTTTGTAGTCTTTTGGATGTTTTGTGACTAACGATAAGAAAAAGAGATTTTGTTTATCCATCCTCAGGTACGCAATTCAAAGAAAAGGGAGACCACTCTCTTAGGTGATTCACGTTCGTGCTAGGATTGAAGATCTTGCGGATTACCATCGACGCAAGTCAATCGGATCATGCGACAAAAGGTATTCTACTTTTATTAGTATATATATATGTTTAATTAATTTAAAGGGTTAAGGTTCATCAAAGGAAAATTTTTAAAATTTACTAAATCGTTTTTAGTCTCGCTTCCGCTGCGTTGACCGTATTTTTCCCTACATATCCATACGCCTAGGCCTACCAACATATAAGCCAACTCCCTATCCAAGGCACTCATGCCTCTAGGGAGCCTCCCATGCATGACTATCCGAGTCTTCCCGACTCTAGCCATGACTTCTTGCTTGCCTATCCGAGTCCTCCCGACTCTAGACAAGTCTTCTTGCTTGGCTATCCGAGTCATCCTAACTCTAACCAAGACTTCATGCCTTTTACAAGGACTTCCTAGTGTGATCATGTGAATGTAAATGATGCAAACAATCAATTCAACATAGAACATGTGATCAATACATTCCATGGTACAACTAGACCTAAACATGTGATAACACAAGTAAAGTAATCTAGATGCTAAAAACATGAATTAAACCTAGAGCAAGTGAAGAGCATCTAACATATAAGCTCATAGTTCTATTTATCACATATAACACTTGAACAATACATATTCATGAAGCACAAGTTCAAGATGCTATAAACATACAATAAAATGCTAGAATCATAAAATCAAATCAATGAATATTCTAGCCAAAGATTTAGAGCATGGATAAATTGATAAATCAATTGAATCCTAGATGTCTCTAAAAACACATATAAGAGCCTTAATCCTAGATTACATCAACCAAGGATCAAAACACATTTCAAGGATTATTAATCATAAAATGATTCAATCAAGTCACAAATAATCCTAGATATCAATCTAATCACAATACAACTCTCAAACATGTGAAAAACCTAGAATCAAAGAAACTAGTTCACAAGTGTCTCTAAATAGACTTTTGATTAAGATTGATTATGAAACTATCTTTCTCTATAGCATTCATAAAACATACACATACATATAGAAGAAGAAACCCCAAGGTAATTGAAGGTTATAAAAGAAAAAATCCCAAAGATATGAACACTACCTTGGATTCACGAGCTGGTTTGGTTTTTAGTGTGCAACCACCAGAAAAGTCAATCAAACAGCTGCCAATTACTTGGAAAAGGTAGATGACTCGATTAAGAACAATCTCCAACTTGAATCACTCAATTTCAAGTTCGTATGAGAAGGTTATGATGATTTGGAGATGAGAAAAATTGGAGAGAAATTCTGACGGGATTTTCACACTTTTTCTTCTTGAAAATGAATGGGAGGAAATTTGGGAATTTAAAAAGAAGGAGAGAGAAGAGAGATATTGGCCAATCAAAATGGGCCACATCAGCCAAGGCCCGTGTGGGGCGCGTGGGCCACACGGCACCAGAGAGCTGGTTTGGCTGTGGGCCCCACGGCCTCCACACGGGGTGGCCTAGCTTGGCTACTTGGCCTCGCTAGCTTCTCCCGCGCACCTCTTGCGTTCTTCAGCCATATTCGGGTATCCGAACTCCGAACTCTGAACTCTGAACTCTGAATTCGAATCCATTTTTAGATTATAAACCATGACTCCCTCATGCACAATGAAGACTACGAAACTTAGATAGAAGGTTGAGAATTCATCTAAAAAAACGACGACGAACACAACTCAAAGAATGAGAATGAAAAGTAGCGTAGCTACATCGTTTGGACTCTAAACTAAATAAATGAGTAACTGAAATGACCGGGACTCAATTAGGAATCATAATAGAACATGTTCAAGTCCAAATACAAAATACGGAAACATATAACCACAAAATCACACACGTATGCATTTCCTAGACATAGTTCTAGAACATGCAAATTCCAATGATTATGAAATTAAAGCTAATGCATGAGCATACATTACCAAGTGTGTGAAAGTGATATATAAATGATATTCAATCATGAAGGAATACACAAGAATGCTACGTGTGTGTGTGCGTAGCCTTGTAAGAGAAATGAGTTCTTATACACCTTTGTAGACCGATGAAACACATTTCTCCTTGAAGTCGGCATCTTGCATGAATTGTGGCCAAAAATTTCTTTGACGTCTTGAATCTTCAAAATTTAGACCACTAAACATTACAAGAAAAACCCGTTTTGATATGGAATATATGCCAAGACAAACCAATGACCTAACAATCTTGTTTCAATATACATCACAAGTGAAAAATATGCAACAAGATAACAACATACACATATACAAATATAAGAGATAGAGATAGGAAGAATTAACACAAAAGATTTTTTAACATGGTAAAACCTCCAAGGAGGAAACATCCACGGGTTGAACTACAACCATTAGGTATTATATATATTGGATGGTAAATTAGAAATTCCACAAAGTGACCAATCCTAGATCAACTTCCTATAGGATTCTATGTTTACCCAACCTTATTGGAAAGTACGAAATCCCTCAATGATGCGAAGCCACCATATATTGGACAACATACAAAACCAACATCGATAGTAGATTAGAAATTCCTCAAGAGTGCATACACATCCCATGTACCCCGCTCTTTTGGATTCTATGTCTGTCCATATGCCTAGACCTACCAACATATAAGCCAACTCCCTATCCAAGGCACTCATGCCTTTAGGGAGCCTCCCATGCATGACTATCCGAGTCCTCCTGACTTTAGCCATGACTCCTTGCTTGGTTATTCGGACCTCACGTCCTAACCAAGACTTCCTTACTTGAATATCTGGACTCCTCGTCCTAGTCAAAACTTCATGCCTTTTACAAGGACTTCCTAGTGTGATCATGTGAATGCAAATGATGCAAACAATCAATTCAACATAGAACATGTGATCAATACATTCAATGGAACAACTAGACCTAAACATGTGAGAACACAAGTAATGTAGTCTAGATTCCAAAACATGAATTAAACCTAGAGCATGTGAAAAACACTTAACACAAAAGCTCCTAATTTCATTCACACATAACACTTGAATAAATCATATACATGAAGCACATATTCAAGATGTCATAAACATACACAAAAAAAAAAATATATGCTAGAATCATAAAATGTATTCAATGAAAATTCTAGCCAAAGATTTAGAGCATGGATATATTGATAAATCAATTAAATCCTAGATGTCTCTAAAAACACATACAATAGCATTAATCCTAGATTACATCAATCAAGGATCAAAACACATTTCAAGGATTATTAATCATAAAATGATTCAATCAAGTCACAAATAATCATAGATATCAAACTAATCACAATACAACTCTCAATCATGTGAAAAACCTAGAATCTAAGAAACTAGTTCACATATGTCTCTAATAGACTTTTGATTAGGTTTGATTTGTGAAGCTATCTTTCTCAATAGCATTCACCATACATACAAGTACATATAGAAGAAGAAACCCCAAGGTAATTGAAGGTTATAAAAGAATAAATCTCAAAGATATGAACACTACCTTGGATTCTCGAGCTGGTTCGGTTATCTGTGTGCAACTACCAGAAACGTCAATCAAAAAGCTGCCAAACCACTTGGAAAAGGTAGAGGACTTGATTACAAACAATCTCCAACTTGAATCACTCAATTCTGAGTTCGTATGAGAAAGTTATGGTGTTTGGAAGATGAGAAAAATTGGAGAGAAAATTCTAGCGAGATTCAACTTTTTCTTCTTGAAAATGAATTAGAGGGAATTGGAATATTTAAAAAGAAGAGAGAGAAAGGAGCAAACCGGCAAACCAGAGAGTGCCACGTCACCCCCTGGTCATGTGGGGTGTGTGTGCCACAAGGGGGCAGAGGTCTGCCCTGGCCGTGTGGCCCACAACCTCCACACGTTGTGGCCAAGCTTGGCCATTTGGCCTCGCTTGCTTCTCCCGCGCACTGCTCGTGTTCTTTAGCCGTATGCGGGCCTTCGAACTCTGATTTTCAATCTGTCTTTGGATTATGAATCTGACTCCCTCACGCACAACAAAAACTATGAAACTTTTACAAAAGGTTGAGAAATCATCTCGGAATATGACGACGAAAACAACTCAACGAATGAGAACGAAAAGTAGCGTAGCTACATCGTTTGGACTTGAAACCTAATGAATGAGTAACCGAAATGACTGGGACTCAATAAGGAATCATAAGAGATCATGTTCAAGACTAAAATACAAAAAACGAAAACATATAAACACAAAATTACACACGTATGCAATTTCCTAGACATAGTCCTAGAACATGCAAATTACAATGTTTGTCAATTTGAATCTAATGCATGTGTATACATTACCAAGTGTGTGAAAGTGATATATAAATGTTATTTAACCATGTAGGTACACAAATGAATGCCATGTGTGTGTGTGCCTAGCCTTGTAAGAGAAATGAGGTCTTATATACCTTTGTAGACCAATGAAGCACATTTCTCTTTGAAGCCGGCATCTTGCATGTGTTGTGGCCAAGTCTTTCTTTGACGACTTGAATCTTCAATTCTTAGACCACTAAACAATACAAGAGAACATCGTTTTGATATGGAATACATGCCAAGACAAACCAAAAACCTAACATATATTGTGTTTTAGTCTTTCAATAGAATTTTATATTAAATTTTAATTTATCTATAATTTTTTTATTAGGTTTTTGTATGTGCCATGCCCTCACACTGCTGAAAACCTTTCGAATGCATTAATGGATTGTATGCTAGATTGGAATATTGATAGGAAGATATCAACTTTGACACTTGATAATTGTTCTACCAATAATTGCATGATTGACATTTTGTTGGATAAATTTACTCCAAATTCATTGATCATGTGTGGACAATTGTTTCACATGCGATGTGCTGCACATATTCTAAATTTGATTGTGAAAAGTGGGTTAGAAGTCATTGAATTTAGGGTTGAAAGGATTCATGATAGTGTTGCTTTTTGGACAGCAACACCGAAAAAATTGAGAAATTTGAGGAGGTGGCAAGACAATTGAAACTAGGTTATGATAAAAGGTTAGTTCTAGATTGCAAAACTCAATGGAATTCAACTTATTTGATGCTTAGTGTTTCTTTGAATTACAAAGATGTGTTTTATCATTTAAAACAAAGTGAGCCTCAATATAAGAGTTTGCCAGAAGATAATGATTGGGATTTGGCAAAAGAAATGTGTGATAGATTGAAATTTTTTTATAATGTGATGGAAATATTTTTTGGAACAAAATATCCCACAAGCAATCTTTTTTTTTCCAAAATTTGTGAAATTAAGTTATCACTGAGAAAATGGATTACTTCTAGTTATGTTGAGATAAGTAGCATGTTATCAAATATGATTGCAAAGTTTGATCAATATTGGAAAGATGTACATGGAGTAATGGCTATTGCAAGCCTTTTGGATCCAAGGTTTAAATTAAAACTCCTTGAGTTTTTCTTTCCTCTCATTTATGGAGAAGAGAAAGCTATGGAAGAGGTTGCAAATGTTCGCAAACTTTGTGAAGATATATTTCAAGATTATAAATCAAGATTTGTGCCACAAATTTCTCATGCAAATACTAGTGGTGTTTCTAGGTCAAATCATGTTAATTTTGGAGGTGAGATAGAGTCACTATATGCTTTTTTTTTTTCATGGAACATCGAAGCTAGTAGTGGGAATGATAAATCTAAATTTGATTCTTATTTGGAAGAAAAAACTTTACCTGGGGGTGGGACTCATGACTTTGATGTGTTGGGTTGGTGGAAAACAAATGGGATTAAATATCCTATCATGTCTGAGATTGCTAGAGACATATTAGCCATTCCAATTTCAACGGTTGCTTCAGAGTCCTAATTTAGTACTAGTGGTAGAATTGTGAGTTCACATCGAAATAGACTTCTTCCAACAACTGTGGAAGCTATAATGTGCACTCAAAATTGGCTATGGGCTGGAAAAAGAGGTATGTAAAACAGTAAATAATTATTTTATGTACTTGTTTCATTTGTATAACATATTAACTAGTATCTATAAATTTATTTTATTGTTTCTTAGGCAATATCGTTGAAGGAGTTGATGACATATATCTTGATGAAGAAGAGAGTGACATTACTGAGGTAATCAAATTGTACATTTGATTACATAAATATTAATTCTTTTGAAAGTCTTAAATAATGTAGTAATACATTTTTTTTGAATGTTGTAGGCCTTGAATGCTGTTGATGATTTACAAGATATATGAAGTTTGTTTGGAATTTAGCTACTTGGGATCATTGCCTAAATTTTGTGCCTTGTATTGTATTTTGGATTGACAATAACAGATTCTATTTTGCAATTATTTTTTATTGTATTTTGGAATGCAAGAACAGATTGTATTATGCAATTATTTTGTATTGTATTTTTATTATGTTTTTATTACTTTTCGGATTGAAAATTTGAAATTTAGAATTAAAAAGGAAATGAAATGGGGGAAATGGGTTTTGGGGGGTGGGGGTGGGAGTGGGGGAACCTCCCCCCAAAACGTCCTCCCCACTGGTCCCCCCAAATGGATTTTGGGGGAGGTGGTGGGGGTAGGTTTGAGGAATGGGGGTGGGGGTGGGGGTGGGGGTGAGGGTGAGGGTACCCTCCCCCGCCCCATTGGGCCCCCACGCCCATCCCTATGCCCAACAAGATTGGCACATACAAATAAATGCCAAAAGGCATTTACCTTAGTCAACTCACTTTGCCTAATAAAGACTCGCTTTCTCCACTCAAAATCAACATTGTCACAAAGAGTTCTACCCATCAAATTAAGGTTCTCCAAGACATCAACATCAAGGAAATCCGACTCAATATCATCGGACAACCCTAGAAATTCATTCAATTTCCAAGAGTCGACTCTAAAGACAACAACTCTCATATTCATAACGGCATCTTCAACGTTAGTACTTTCTTTGAACACATGATAGAATTCTCTAACCATGATCTCATTCATTATTCCTAGCATATTAATCAAAGTACTCCAATTTCTTTCAACAATGACTTATGAACATAAGAATCAATACAAGAATTCAAATCAATACCTTTCTCCTGCAAAATCTTTATGCACCCATAAACTCTCAAAGTCCTAAACTTGTTGGCTTTGGTTGTCTTGGAAGAAGAAGTAGGATTAGAATTGTCAACGGGCTTTGTAGGATTGCTAACCCCAACTTTCTTAGCTTTTCCCATGACGTTGTATCACAAAAACACTAAAAACACAAGTGAGTAGAAACATCAAAGCAAGTTAGTGACTAATAAACATATACAAGGGCAAACACATCATTTTTGAACAAATCAATATGCATATCAAGAATTATCATAGCATTTTAAAGATTTATCAAAAACAAGAATAATGCCAACAAACAACAATCTTGAAGAATCATGTGAACAAATCACAAAAGAGAACAAAAACATAGCATATAATGCTCCCTCCTTGATAAATGCCCCATCTAACATCTAGACAGACAATTGTTCACAAGAATCGCCACACATTCACATCACAAGCAATTTTAATAGATTTTCAAATAAGCTCTATATAGCAATGAGAGTTACACCTAGATTTTCAATCACTCTCATATATCTTCAAAAATTGCTAGAGTTTCAAAATACCAAATAAGCAAATGTGAGTGTGTGAAGATTTTGCTTAAAGAATATGAAAAGAAGTATTTTGATAATCAAACATGCAAACATTTTCAATATCTATTCATCTCAAGCGTTTCCGTAAAAAGGTCTGTAAGTGCCTCACTTTTTGATTGGCTTATTTTGTTGACAAAATCACAATAGGGTTCAAATTTGTAAGGGTAGCTTAGGATTGAAGAAATCCTTATCAAATGTCAAAGGACCTCATTGTGGACTTCAAGTGCTTCAAATAAGGTAGACTACTTGTCTTGACTCTGTATTGAAGAGATTTAGTTGCACACACACACTACTCTAGCATGCATGTGTGATATTTTCTTATTGTATGTTTATTTTACACAAATCACACTTGCACATTTTTTGTGTTTTTTGGAGTTGTGTGCAGTGCGCTGTGCGCATGTGCTCATGCGTATGACTAGCGCAACTAGGACAGAGATCTGTCGCTGGTCGTGCGTTGGTCGTCATGTGCAACACACCAGCACAACTCATCCAGTGTGTAAGGATTCTCTTTTTGTTGATTGGCTTATTTCGTGGTCAAACCACATGTTGGGGTTTTGAATGTAAGGGTAGTCTAAGTGTTTAAGGTTGAAGATCAAAGGCCCTTCCATGACCTCAAGATACAAGCATGCCAAAGGTATAATCTCTTGTGCTTGGTTTTCTTTGAAGAGAATTAGTAGCACACACACACACTTAGCATTCTTGCTATGATTGCATATTTGCTTATTTTTATGTGCATACTCTTCACATGTCACTTTACACACTAGCACTTTGTTTTATATCTTGTTGTGTGTATATGTGCTTTATAATTTGTTTCCCGACATTGTTCGAAAACGTCCGCGCTTGCACTAATGAGTGCTTGGTTTCGCACGAAGACCGCCTATGGAGAATGCCCTTGGCTTCTCCTTGGTTTTCACCATTGTTGGTGATCGGCGGTTATGATTGGCGGCCTGGCCGCCGAATGAAACCACCGTTTCAGTCCAGATTGGTCTGAAGCAATTATGCGGTCAAGATCGGCGGTCACGACCGCCGTTCGAAACCGCCGTTCATACCTGATCGATTTTAATCTCTCGGTCTAATTCGGCGGTTGGATCGGCGGTCACGAAACCACCGAATGAAACCGCCGTTGATGCTCTATTCTTCACGAGCTCAATTCGACGGTCGTTATCGGCGGCCTGACCGCCGATTGAAACCGCAGAACGGTGTGTTTCAGGGGCAAAATTGTCTTTTCACATGCCCAATTCTTGATGTCTATAAATATCTTATTTTCTCATTCTCTGATTAAGTTCTTTGAGACCTTAGAACCCTAAACTTTCAAGAGAGATTTTTGAGAAAAAATCAAATCAATAACTCAACTTTAAACACTCAAATCAAATCCCTTTTGCATCAAATTTCATATTTGATCTTCTATGCCTTCATAGAATTGATCAATGCATGGTTTTGAATCATCACATCTTATTTGGTATGTTCTTCACTAATTTCATATTACTTTAGTGTTTTTCATATTAATACATCTCTTTAATTACTTGTATGCTTTTGATTATATGCTAGATACAAGTTAGAGATTATTTGTGATGAAAATGATTGAGTGTTGATTGTGATAGCTAATTAGGTTTTTAATTAATCTTGATTAGCTAAGCTATTTGACATGTCATTTAGCCATTTATATCTAGGATTGTTTTAATTGCAAAATCATTATCCTAGATAAGCATATAGAGTAACCTAGCTCTAATTTGCATTTTGAATATTCATACATATTCACTTAGGTTGTTTTTCTTCATTGAGAAGTAAGTCTTGGGGCTAAGAGTGCTTAGGCCTCAAGCAAATTGGAATAGGGTTGCTAATAAAGGCCCGCTGGGTAGAAGTGAGGGGTTACAGACCGGAGTGTTAGACGAGGTCTACATAGGTTGTAAACTTCATTTCAATTAGTGATTTCGAGTTTCGAGTGTGGCGCACTATACAGCCCGTGGTTTTTCCCAGTGGTTGGGTTTCCACGTATACATCAAGTGTTATTTAAATTCTGCACTATATTACACTTGCTTGTAATTTTGACTAGTAGGGGTATTTTCGTAAAATTGACTTGCATGCGAAAATTGGGTAATAATAGTTAAAATCTATTCACCCCCCCTCTAGATAACATATTTAGAACACACCGTATTCTTTTCACAGTGTTCTGTTGTTGGTCTTGCGCTGGCCTTGCACTACTCGACCAGCGTAGCACCAGCGCAATAGGCGAGAAGTTGGAGCGTTTTTTCCAAAACGACACCAGTTTGCTTGAATCTCATATATATATATATGTGAAAATACCTACAAGGTTATACTAAACAACCTAGGGGGGGTGAATAGGTTGACACACTAGTTTTAAAAACTCTTTCGTGACTTATGTCAAAACCTTAGTAAGCATACAAATTAACCTTAAACATGATTGTTATGAGAAAAACAATTAACACATGTATGCTCAATTCACCACCCTTAGTCTGCAAAACATATACCAACAAACAATGTATCTCATATACAAGATATTCAATTAAGATCAAATTCAACAAGTTGTACTTTGAATATTACAATGTAAGTACACTAAGTAGAACTACTACAACTTGCTAATAAAGGAAATATATTAAAACCAAAACAAAGAATACATGTATTAATATTAATGTTCAATGTATATACAAATATCAATCTAAATACAACTATACAAAAGAATCAAAGAATAAGAGAATTATATTTACACAAATGAATTGTATATACAAATATGATCAAAATGAACATTGATTACAAATCACACTTTACACAATCTTGCTTCCAAATATATCACAAGTGAATATTGTACCACAAGATTAAAACATACACATAAACATATATAAAAGAGATAGAAAGAATTGACACATGAGATTTTTTAACGTGGTAAAACCTCCAAGGAGGAAACATCCACGGGTTGAACTACAACCATTGGGTACTATATATATTGGATGGTAAATTAGAAATTCCTCAAAAATGACCAACCTTGACCAACTTCCTATTGGAGTCTATGTTTGCCCAACCCTATTGGAAAGTACAAAATCCCTCAATGATGCAGAACCACCATATATTGGAGATCATACCAAACCAACATCGATGGAATATTAGAAATTCCTCAAGAGTGCATACACATCCCATGTACCTCGCTCTTTTATAGTCTATGTCTATCTATACGCCTAGGCCTACCAATATAGAAGCCAACTCCCTATCCAAGGCACTCATGCCTCTAGGGAGCCACCCATGCATGACTATCTAGACCTTCCTGATCCTAGCCATGACTTCTTGCTTGGTTATCCGGACCTCAAGTCCTAACCAAGACTTCCTTGCTTGACTATCCGAACACCTTATCCTAGTCAAGACTTCATGCCTTTTACAAGGACTTCCTAGTGTGATCATGTGAATGTAAATGATGCAAACAATAAATTCAACATAGAACATGTGATCAAGACATTCCATGGAACAACTAGACCTAAATATGTGAGAACACAAGTAATATAGTCTAGATGCCAAAACATGAATTAAACCTAGAGCATGTGAAAAACACCTAACACAAAAGCTCCTAATTTCATTCACACACATAACACTTGAATAAATCATATACATGAAGCACATATTCAAAATGTCATAAACATACACAAAAATGCTAGAATCATAAAATGTATTCAATGAATATTCTAGCCAAAGATTTAGAGCAAGAATATAATGAATAGTCAATTAAATCCTATTAGTCTCTAAATACACAAACACAAGTGCTAATCCTAGATTTGTTCAATAAGAGGATCTAAGCACATGTGAGGATTATTAATCATAAAATACATCAATCAATCCACAAATAATCCTAGATATCAAACTAGTCACAATACAACTCTCAATCATGTGAAAAACCTAGAATCCTAGAAACTAGTTCACATATGTCTCTAATTAGACTTTTGATTAGGTTTGATTATGAAGCTATCTTTCTCATTAGCATTCAACATACATATACATACATATAGAAGAAGAAACCCCAAGGTAATTGAAGGTTATAAAAGAAGAAATCTCAAAGATATGAACACTACCTTGGATTCTCGAGCTGGTTCGGTTTTCTGTGTGCAACCATCAGAAAAGTCAATCAAACAGCTGCCAAACCACTTGGAAAAGGTAGAGGACCCAATTACAAACAATCTCCAACTTGAATCACTCAATTTCGAGTTTGTATGAGAAAGTTATGGTGTTTGGAAGATGAGATAAATTGGAGAGAAAATTCTAGCGAGATTAAACTTTTTCTTCTTGAAAATGAATTGGAGGGAATTGAAATATTTAAAAGGAAGAGAGAGAAAAGAGCAAACCGGCCAACCAGAGAGTGCCACGTCATCCCCTGGCCATGTGGGGCATTTTTTCCACACGGGGGCAGAGGCTTGCCTTGGCCTTGTGGCCCATGGCCTCCACACGTGTTGGCCAAGCTTGGCCACTTGGCCTCACTTGCTTCTCCCGCGCACCGCTCGCATTTTTCGGCCATATCCGGGCCTCCAAACTCCGATTTCAAATATGTCTTTAGATTATGAATTGTGACTCCCTCATGCACAACAAAGACAATGAAACTTTGACAAAATGTTGAGAAATCATCTCAGAATATGATGACGAAAACAACTCAACGAATGAGAACGAAAAGTAGCGTAGCTACATCGTTTGGACACGAAACCTAATGAATGAGTAACCGAAATGATCGGGACTCAATAAGGAATCATAAGAGATCATATACAAGTCCAAAAAAAAAAATACAGAAACAAATAATACAAAATCACACACGTGTGCAATTTCCTAGACATAGTCGTAGAACATGCAAATTACAATGTTTATCAAATTAAAGCTAATGCATGAGCATACATTACCAAGAGTGTGAAAGAGATATACAAATGATGTTCAACCATGAAGGGACACATATTAATGCCATGTGTGTGTGTGCCTAGCCTTATAAGAGAAAAGAGGTCTTATATACCTTTATAGACCAATGACGCACATTTCTTTTTGAAGCCGGCATCTTGCATGAGTTGTGGCCAAGTCTTTCTTTGACGCTTTGAATCTTCAATACTTAGACCACTAAACATTATAAGAGAACATCGTTTTGATATGGAATACATGCCAATACAAACCAAAAACCTAACAATATGTCTTGATAGCCTTTGGTCGTTTTTTAGAGAAAAAATTACATCTTTTGAGAGCTATTGAGTATCTTCAAAGCAAAGGTATCAAGGCTTGATTTTTATTACTCAAATCACAAACACCCATCATAATTTCATGTTTCATACATCATCTAGCATGTTCTAGTTTGATTTTTATAGGGTTTTCTTCTTTACTCGCATTTGCATCACTTCACATGTTCTTTCTCTTCAAGATAGCTTTTTTTATTACTTGACTAGTCTTAAGATTGCATCTTTATGACTTGACTAGTTTAAAGATAGTTTTTATTGTGCTTTGTGAGTTGTTTGTGATAGCTATTGTCTATATGGTTTGATTTGCACATATAGCTAGGTTGTATGAATGTCATATAGCCATATGATATCTAGGAATGTCTCTAACATGTTCATCCATGCCTAGATAAGCTTAAATGTTTAACCTAGCATTTTAGCATCTTGAATATTGCATATATTCACCTTAGGTTGTGTTATCTTTTCTCTTAGGGAGTTAAGACTTGTATTTACCATTTGGTAGTTTGCAAGCAATGGACTAGATTCACTTTTGAAGGCTTGTGGGTAGTAGTGGTGGATTAGTAACCGTATAGGGTTTGATGTGGTCAACCTAGGTTGTAATCACCATTACAATTATTGGATTGAGGTTCGTGTGTGGCGCACATAACAGTCCGTGGTTTTTCCCATGTCGGTTTCCACGTAAAAATTCAAGTGTTATTTATTTTCCACATTTTACACTTGATTGTTATTTTTGACTAGATAGGGGTTGTTCATTGAAAATTGACTAAACTCGAAAATTGGTAATAGTTGGTTAAAATATATTCACCCCCTTCTAGATTATATTAGACACGTTTTATATATATTTTCTGTAAGGATTCCCATTATCTGATTGGCTTATTTCGTGGGCAAACCACATGTTGGGGTTTGGTTGTAAGGGTAGTCTAGGTCATTAAGGTTGAAGATCAAAGACCCTTTCCAAGACCTCAAGAGGACAAGCACCAAAGGTATATCTTGTGCTTACTTTGGCTTGAAGAGTTATAGTTGCACACACACACACAACATGCATAACTCTTATTCTTGTATGGTGTGTTTATATTTTGTGTGCATTGTGCTTTATTGATTTATTCAATATCTCTTCTTGCATGTTGAATTGATTGCATCTTGTTATATGATAATGCCATGACATGTTAGGCATTAGGATGCATTCAATACCCACACTTGCACTTCATGCATGATTAGCTTTTATGTGTGGTGTAATTTGTTTCCCGAAGGATGTTCGGAAACGTCCGCGCGTGCACGTTGATGTGCTTTGTTTTGCGCGATGATCGCCGGTGGAGATGCCTTTGGCTTCTCCTTGGTTTCACCATTTTTGGTGAAACGGTGGTTACGTTCGGTGGCCTGGCCGCCGTTCGAAACCGCCGAATGAGACCTGATTGAAATATATCTCTCGGGTCCAAAACGGCGGTTGGAATCGGCGGTTTCCAAACCGCCGAACGAAGTCGCCGAAGATCCCCTGTTCCTCTCGGGAGCCATTCGGCGGTTCAATTCGGCGGCCTGGCCGCCGAATTAAACCGCCGATCGGTGCGTTTCAAGGGCAAAAATGTATTTTCACCTGCCCTGTTTTTGGTCTCTATAAATACATCCTTATCTCTGGTTCAGAACACAAGTCTTTGATTATAAGAACCCTAGAGAGATATTTAGAGAGACTTGAGAGAGAAAGCTTAAAGATCATATCTTTATCTCTCTAAACCCATTCCCACATGCATAAATCTTCATCTAAGCATCATCTAGGATCATCTAGCATATGCTAATGCATGGGACTTCTTCAACACACATGGTATGATTTGTTGAACACTTTTATCTTACATAATTAGTGTTTCTACTTATCAATGTTATCTCATTTATTACTTGTATGTCATTAGATTAATTTCTACATACATGATTGAGATTATGTGTTGATTGGGTTATATTTGATAGCTAGGATTTTACATGTTTATCTAACATCTAGCTAATTAATCTCATTATATGATTGAGATCATATTTGGATATCTTTGCATATTCATATAGGGTTGTGCATCTTTGCATATTACCGAGTATTCTTTTCAATTGGTATCAGAGCGGGTTCCTAGACATACATAGGTGATCCTTGCTCATTTTTGGTGTGTTGTGCATTTTGTATGATTGTTGTTTTTGACATACATCTTGCATTCTTCTCATATGCATTCATTTGACTCAAACACTATGAGTGAATTTGAGAGAGAAGAAAATGACTCTGATGAGGAGTCGTCCCTCTAAGGTGAGAGAGGAGACGAAGATGAAAGGGCGTTGCTCACATCACCAAAGAGCTTCAAGCCCAAGCCTTCCTCAATCTTGGTCTAACCAACCAAGAAGGCTAACTTCCCTCAACCTACGATCTTAATAGGGAAGTGATCAATCATGCAAGCTCAACCGAGCAAGCAACATTGTCTTGGTCATCATCAAAGGAGGAGAGATCCTATCCAACTACCAAGACAACCACAACGACAAGGGAAAGCACTTTTGCATGCTCAAGGGAATGGTATAATTCCTAACCTTATCTCCTCTTGTCATTTGTGTGGTATTGTTGGTCATGTTAGACCAAGTTGCTTGCATTACATTTAAATATGTAATCTTATATGCATGATTGAAAATAAAAAGGCTAGAGCTAAGATGCATATCCTTAAAAAGGAAGAAAATCATTTGCATGATCTTTTGCCATCTAGAACTCTAGAACCTATGACCACTAGGTATGTTATTGAGACACCTAAGTGGATTAAAAATGATGAACCCGCTTGCTACGAGACTAACAAGTCTCAAATAGGTTCAACTAAGTCCAAAGGACTTGGTAGGTCCATAGGACCTCATACCCTTCTTTGAAGTGGTATGGAAATTTGACCCCATATGGGGAACTTAAGCAAAGAGAGCTATTTTGCATCTAGTCACTTGCAAAAAATTTGAAATATCTTGTGCTTCTCTTTTTGTTGCTTGAGTAAGCTTGGTTACACTATGTATACATATTTTCTATTCAATAAGTGTGATCAATGCTTGTATTGCAATCCATGTCATATTTATGTTCAAACATGCATTTTTGGACTAGGAGATATTTACATAGGATTTAATTTGAATGACCTATAATGATCTCCATGACATGATGATTGCTAAATGACATGCTAAATGTTTATCTTAAAAAGCATGTTTTGATGATTGCATTTCTTAACTGCAAAAAATGTGTGAAAAAGCTTATGAGACTCAAATGAAAAAGGATCTTGTATCCATTCAAGGATTTTACAATCCAAATGTCTCTCTTTCTTTATTGGTTGAACATGTCTACTATCATACGGATATCTTATCCGGAAAAATCAAGTAGGGTGTAAAGTCGCTCATGACATGTTTGGCTTATAAAGTTGGATATAGTTGTTCTTAAATTGAAATCAATGAAAACCTATATCCTTGCTTCTCTCTTGACATTGGTGAAATTGGTTTGAATTCATATTGAAAACCTTTGTCATTTGCTTTGCCAAATACCATGGTATTTTGGACTTAAATGCTACATGTCTTGTATGCAAAGCAATTTTTTGATTCACACATTTTATTTAAATAAATCTCCTTGTTTCTCTCCAATAAATTGAGATTGCATAAAGTGACTTATATTGATTATGCATATACTAGAATGCTACTATCTCTCTTTGCCTTGAGTGATCCGGTTGGGGACTACTCCTTTGTCTATATCATGACAAAAAAGGGGAGTAGGTTGTGGTAAGGGGAGTTGCAAATTGTAGTAGCAATTGTGCATGTTGGGGAGAATACTAATTGAGGGGGAGTAACCCTTTGAGGGGGAGCATTTGCACATTCATACATTGCATGATGTTGTACTTAAATTCTTAAATGCAAATGCTTGTTTTATCTCACTTGATTCATCTCACCTTTTCTTGTATTGGAAAGTATAGAAACTGTGCTTTCAGGGATTGATTGTTCTACTTGAGATTGAAGACTTCAAGACTATTTATCTTATCTCTTTGTAAAGTAGAAAATCAAAGTAGACCCGTAGTTTCTATTATGTTGTGAGGAATTAATGTGAGTGGTGGTTTTGTCACGAAATAGCCAAAGGGGGAGATTGTAAGGATTCCCATTATCTGATTGGCTTATTTCGTGGGCAAACCACATGTTGGGGTTTGGTTGTAAGGGTAGTCTAGGTCATTAAGGTTGAAGATCAAAGACCCTTTCCAAGACCTCAAGAGGACAAGCACCAAAGGTATATCTTGTGCTTACTTTGGCTTGAAGAGTTATAGTTGCACACACACACACAACATGCATAACTCTTATTCTTGTATGGTGTGTTTATATTTTGTGTGCATTGTGCGCATTGTGCTTTATTGATTTATTCAATATCTCTTCTTGCATGTTGAATTGATTGCATCTTGTTATATGATAATGCCATGACATGTTAGGCATTAGGATGCATTCAATACCCACACTTGCACTTCATGCATGATTAGCTTTTATGTGTGGTGTAATTTGTTTCCCGAAGGATGTTCGGAAAAGTCCGCGCGTGCACGTTGATGTGCTTTGTTTTGCGCGATGATCGCCGGTGGAGATGCCTTTGGCTTCTCCTTGGTTTCACCATTTTTGGTGAAATGGCGGTTACGTTCGGCGGCCTGGCCGCCGTTCGAAACCGCCGAATGAGACCTGATTGAAATATATCTCTCAGGTCCAAAACGGCGGTTGGAATCGGCGGTTTCCAAACCGCCGAACGAAGTCGCTGAAGTTCCCCTATTCCTCTCGGGAGCCATTCGGCGGTTCAATTCGGCGGCCTAGCCTCCGAATTAAACCGCCGATCGGTGCGTTTCAAGGGCAAAAATGTATTTTCACCTGCCCTGTTTTTGGTCTCTATAAATACATCCTTATCTCTGGTTCAGAACACAAGTCTTTGATTATAAGAACCCTAGAGAGATATTTAGAGAGACTTGAGAGAGAAAGCTTAAAGATCATATCTTTATCTCTCTAAACCCATTCCCACATGCATAAATCTTCATCTAAGCATCATCTAGGATCATCTAGCATATGCTAATGCATGGGACTTCTTCAACACACATGGTATGATTTGTTGAACACTTTTATCTTACATAATTAGTGTTTCTACTTATCAATGTTATCTCATTTATTACTTGTATGTCATTAGATTAATTTCTACATACATGATTGAGATTATGTGTTGATTGGGTTATTTTTGATAGCTAGGATTTTACATGTTTATCTAACATCTAGCTAATTAATCTCATTATATGATTGAGATTATTTTTGTGATAGCTTTGTATCTAGGATTGGTTATCCTTTACTTAGCTAAAGTTATATGCCATGACATATAGCTACATGTGATATCTAGGATTGATTATATTGTCATCTTATAATCCTAGGTAAGCATTTAGAGTACCCTGGCTCTTATTGCATTAATTGAATATTCATACATATTCACATAGGGTTGTGCATCTCTTTTGAGAGATTGAAGTCTTGGGGCTAAGTGTGCTTAGGCCTCAAGCAAATTGGACTAGAGCTGCTATAAAAGGCCCGCGTGGTAGATTAGAGGGTGCTCACGCCAAGAGTAGTGTATCAGGGGATATCACTAGGGATTGAACCAAGAGTGGCGATTGGTAGTGTCCATAGCCTGAGGTTATCTAGGGTGAGGGTCCGAGAATCACTTGAGGGTGTAACCGTCTTTTCATATAGTGGATTTCGAGGTTCGAGTGTGGCGCACTTACCAGCCCGTGGTTTTTCCCTGTTGAGGGTTTCCACGTAAACATCAAGTGTCATTTACTATTTCCGCATCTTATTACACTTGTATGTATTTTTGACTTGCTAGGGGTATTTTCGTAAAATTGACATGCATGCGAAAATTGGGTAATAATTAGATAAAATCTATTCACCCCCTCTAGCTTTATATATTAAACACACCTCGAGTATTTAATTACTTTCAATACTAAATGCTTATCTAGGATTATAAGATGACAATATAATCAATCCTAGATATCACATGTAGCTATATGTCATGGCATATAACTTTAGCTAAGTAAAGGATAACCAATCCTAGATACAAAGCTATCACAAAAATAATCTCAATCATATAACGAGATTAATTAGCTAGATGTTAGATAAACATGTAAAATCCTAGCTATCAAAAATAACCCAATCAACACATAATCTCAATCATGTATGTAGAAATTAATCTAATGACATACAAGTAATAAATGAGATAACATTGATAAGTAGAAACACTAATTATGTAAGATAAAAGTGTTCAACAAATCATACCATGTGTGTTGAAGAAGTCCCATGCATTAGCATATGCTAGATGATCCTAGATGATGCTTAGATGAAGATTTATGCATGTGGGAATGGGTTTAGAGAGATAAAGATATGATCTTTAAGCTTTCTCTCTCAAGTCTCTCTAAATATCTCTCTAGGGTTCTTATAATCAAAGACTTGTGTTCTGAACCAGAGATAAGGATGTATTTATAGAGACCAAAAACAGGGCAGGTGAAAATACATTTTTGCCCTTGAAACGCACCGATCGGTGGTTTAATTCGGCGGCCAGGCCGCCGAATTGAACCGCCGAATGGCTCCCGAGAGGAATAGGGGAACTTCGGCGACTTCGTTCGGCGGTTTGGAAACCGCCGATTCCAACCGCCGTTTTGGACCCGAGAGATATATTTCAATCAGGTCTCATTCGGCGGTTTCGAACGGCGGCCAGGCCGCCGAACGTAACCGCCGTTTCACCAAAAATGGTGAAACCAAGGAGAAGCCAAAGGCATCTCCACCGGCGATCATCGCGCAAAACAAAGCACATCAACGTGCACGCGCGGACGTTTCCGAACATCCTTCGGGAAACGAATTACACCACACATAAAAGCTAATCATGCATGAAGTGCAAGTGTGGGTATTGAATGCATCCTAATGCCTAACATGTCATGGCATTATCATATAACAAGATGCAATCAATTCAACATGCAAGAAGAGATATTGAATAAATCAATAAAGCACAATGAACACAAAATATAAACACACCATACAAGAATAAGAGTTGTGCATGTTGTGTGTGTGTGTGCAACTATAACTCTTCAAGCCAAAGTAAGCACAAGATATACCTTTGGTGCTTGTACTCTTGAGGTCTTGGAAAGGGTCTTTGATCTTCAACCTTAATGACCTAGACTACCCTTACAACCAAACCCCAACATGTGGTTTGCCCACGAAATAAGCCAATCAGATAATAGGAATCCTTACAATCTCCCCCTTTGGCTATTTCGTGACAAAACCACCATTCACATTGATTCCTCACAACATAATAGAAACTATGGGTCTACTTTGATTTTCTACTTTACAAAGAGATAAGATAAATAGTCTTGAAGTCTTCAATCTCAAGTAGAACAATCAATCCCTGAAAGCACAGTTTCTATACTTTCCAATACAAGAAAAGGTGAGATGAATCAAGTGAGATAAAACAAGCATTTGCATTTAAGAATTTAAGTACAACATCATGCAATGTATGAATGTGCAAATGCTCCCCCTCAAAGGGTTACTCCCCCTCAATTAGTTTCATTTTCAATTGGTATCAGGGCGGGTTCCTAAAACAAATTATAGCACGGTGTGTATAAAACTATCTAGAGGGGGGGGGGGGGGGGGGGTTTGAATATATTTTAAGCTTTTTACCCAATTTTTCGTGTTAGTCAAAATTACGAAATTACCCCTAAATAGATAAAGTAATAAATCAAGTATAAAATGCGGAAATTAAATAACACTTGATTTTTATGTGGAAACCCTCACGGGAAAAACCATGGGCTAGTAAGTAAGCCACACTCGAACCTCGAATCCACTAAATGTGTAAAACGATTACAACCTAATCCCGGAAGTAATCACACACCTACCTAATCCCGGTATGAGTGAACCTAGTCCAATTTGCTTGCGATCTAAGCAACCTAATCCCGGAAGCTGCACACAAGACTTACTTTCTCATTGAAGAGAATAAAACCCTAAGTGAATATATGAATATTCAAATGCAACATAGAGCAAGGGAAACCCTATATGCTTATCTAAGATGATTAATATGCAATTAGAACAATCCTAGATATTAAAAACTAAATGACATGTTCAATCAAATAGTTTAGCTAATCAAGATTAAGCATAAGACCTAATTAGCTGTCACAATACAACTTCTCAAACATACATCACACTAATCTCAATCTTGTATCAAAAGATATATGAAAATCATACAAGTAATAAATTGAGATTGCTTGTTAAGAAAAACACAAAATATGTAAGATATTAGTGAAAAGCTTACCAAGCAAAGTATGATGAAGAATCCATGCAAGATGTCATCTAGATGATCAAGGATGATGCTAGATGATGATTGATGATCATGAAAAAGTGTTTGAGTAAACTAAAAATGAGTTCTTTGGAATTTTTCTTCTCTTTGAAAAATATCCTAAGTATATAATCTGAATATGAACTCTTCTTGTTGACCTAAAGTCAAAGTGGCATATATATAGGGGGCCAAAACAAGGTGAGGTCGTTTTGATAAGTTGGCCTCATATTTGCCTTGGGCGCTGTACGTAGAGCGCCTCTTGTACAGCGCTTGTACAGCGCCCTAACTCTGTTCTCACGGGAAAACAGAGTGGCGCTGTACGTAGAGCGCTTTGTACAGCGCCTGAACAGCGACCCAACAGCGACCGAATTAAATCGATTAGGTCTGAACAGCGCTCAATGGGTGCTGTTCGTACATCGCTTCTGTAGAGCGCTTTTGGGAGCGCCCAATGCAAAAATGCAATCCTAAGTCTAAGCATGACAAGTCAATTGGATATGCAAGATGCAATCAAACTAACATGCAAGAAGAGATGTTAATGAACATTAATGCACAAAAATAAGACACACAACATACAAGTATTAAACAAATGCATGAGTTGTGAGTGTGTGCAACTATCTCTTCAAGACAAGTAAGCACAACGAAATATACCTTCGGTGCTTATAAATACGAGGTCTTCAAAGGGTTTCGAACAATAAACCCGATACTTAGGCTACCGTTACAAAGAACCCCAACATGTGGTTTGTCCACGAAATGAGCCAATCAACAAATGGGAACCTTACAATCTCCCCCTTTGGCTATTTCGTGACAAAACCACCACTCACATTGATTCCTCACATTAAAATAGAAACAACGGGATAACTATGATATTCTATAGTACAAAGAGATAAGAAAATAAAACTTCAAGTCTTCAATCTCTTGTAGAATAATCAAGCCCTGAAAAGAAAGTTTCTAACATTTCCAATACAAGTAAAAAGTGAGATGAATCAAGTGAGAACAAAAACAAGCATTTGCATTTAAAAAAATTAGGCACAACATGATAAAATGTAGTGTATGCAATGCTCCCCCTCAACGGGGTTACTCCCCCTCATTCCCCTCAATGAATGTTCTCCCCAATATGCACAATTGCTTCCATATTTTGCAACTCCCCTTACCATATACTACTACCCCTTTTTGTCATGATATAGACAAAGGAGTAGTCCCCAACCGGGTCACTCATAGCAACGAGAGATAGTAGCATGTAAGATTTGCATAATTAATATAAGTCACTTTATGCATCTCAATTAATTGGAGAGAAACAAGGAGATTTATTTGAGAGAAAATGTGTGAATCAAACATGCTTTGCATACAAGACATGTAGCATTCAAGTCCAAAATACAATGGTATTTGGCAAAGCAAATGACAAAGGTTTCTAATAGGAATTCAAACCAATTTCACCAAAGTCATGAGTAAAGCAAAGATATAGAATATATTGATTTCAATTTAAGAGAAACTATATCCAACTTTATAAGTGAAACATGGCATGAGCGACTTTGCACCCTTTTTGATTTTTCCGGATAAGATATCCGTATGATAGTAGCCATGGTCAACGAATAAAGAAAGAGAGACAATTGGAATATAAATTCCTTTGAATGGATACAAGATCCTTTATTCATTTTGAGTCTCATAAGCTTTCACACAAGTTTTGCATTTTAAGAATATGCAATCATCAATTCATGCTTTTCATGTGAGCATGTTATATGAATTTCATGCTTTTTCATTTGACATTAGCATGTTATTAAAGAATCATCATGTCATGGAGATAATCATAGGTCATTCAAATCATACTTCCTATATACATCTCCTAGTCCAAAAATGCATGTTTGAACATAAATATGACATGGATTGTAAACAAGCAAGGTTCACACTTATTGAATGAAAACATATATACATATGTGCAACCAAGCTTACTCAAATAATTAAAATAAGAGGCATAAGTTATTTAGAATTTTTTGCAAGATACAAGAATGCAAAATAGCTCTCTTTGCTTGAGTTCCCCATATGGGGTCAATTACCATACTCATCACTCCACCAAACAAATTCCAATAGATCTACTAAGAGTTTTAAATCGAGTAGCATCTAAAGGTTTAGTGAATAGGTCCGCAAGTTGATCATTAGTACCTACATGTTTAAGTACTATGCACTTATTTTCAACAAGCTCTCTAATGAAGTGATGGCGGATGTCAATATGCTTAGTTCTAGAGTGTTGTACAGGATTCTTGGAAATATTAATAGCACTCATGTTATCACAAAAGAGAGTGAATGTACCTTGGTTGAATCCGTAGTCTACTAGCATTTGCTTCATCCATAGGAGTTGTGTGCATCCACTCCCCGCGGCTATGTACTCGGCCTCGGCTGTGGACAATGAAATCGAGTTTTGCTTCATGCAAAACCAAGACACCAAGTTGTTGCCTAGGAAGAAGCAACCTCCCAATGTGCTTTTCCTATCATCACAATTTCCGGCCCAATCCGCATCACTAAAGCCTACAAGACTAGCATTAGTGTCAAAAGAGTACCAAATCCCATAGTTGGATGTCCCATTCACATAGCGAATGATTCTCTTTACGGAAGAGAGATGGGACTCCTTGGGATCCACTTGGTACCAGCACACACACCCACCCACACAAAAAAGAGATATCGGGCCTACTTGCGGTCAAATAAAGCAAGCTACCAATCATGCCACGATATAACGTTTGTTCCACACTTTTACCACTAGCATCCTTGCTTAGCTTCAAAGTGGTACTCATGGGTGTATCACAATGTTTGGCATTTTCAAGACCAAACTTCTTCACTAGGTTTTTGGCATATTTGGCTTGGGTTATGAAAATCCCATCATCTAATTGCCTAATTTGCAAACCTAGGAAGTAACTAAGCTCACCAACAAGACTCATTTCAAATTCATGAGACATGACATCAACAAATTGTTGGACCTTGGTGTTGTTGGTGGAGCCAAACACTATATCATCAACATAGATTTAAGCTATGAAAAGCTCATCATTGTCTTTCTTGATGAATAGTGTCTTGTCAACACTACCTCTTGTGTAGTTATTGTCAACAAGAAATTGAGTGAGGAGCTCATACCAAGCCCTCGGTGCTTGTTTCAACCCATATAGAGCCTTCTTGAGGCGATAGACATGGTTAGGGTGGTGTGCATCCACAAACCCCTTGGGTTGTTCAACAAACACTTCCTCTTGCAAGAAGCCATTGAGGAAGGCACTCTTGACATCCATTTGGTGCAATTTGAACTTGTGCACATAAGAAATGGACAAGAGAAGCCTAATGGACTCTAAACGGGCAACGGGAGCAAATGTCTCCTCAATGTCGATACCCTCAATTTGAGAGTACCCTTGTGCTACAAGTCTAGCCTTGTTCCGCACTATGTTGCCATCCTCATCGGATTTGTTCCTATAAATCCACTTAGTGCCTATCACATTAGTGCTTTTAGGTCTAGGAACTAGAGTCCAAACCTCATTCCTTTCGAATTGGTTTAGCTCTTCTTGCATGCCAAGAACCCAAAATTCATCATTCAAGGCTTCATCAACCTTTTTGGGTTCAATTTGAGAGGTGTAGCATCTGTAGCTAATTAGATTAGCTATTTGATGCCTAGTTCTAACACCCTCATTTACCTCTCCAATGATGTCATTCTTATCATGGAGTTGTCTAACCCATGGAGCGGGTTCTTTAGAGTTCAAGAGAGAAACTCTATCAATAGGTTGTGTGTCCTCATAATTACCATTGGACGTCCCAACATTGGGAGTCTCCACAACCTTCTCCAAAGGAGAATCATCATCTAAAACTACCTCCTCCTCATGGTTACTAGACTTAAGCCTTTCATCATCACTCCACAAGACATATCCCAATAGATCTACTTAGCGTTTTAAATCGAGTAGAATCTAAGGGTTTAGTAAATAGGTCCGCAAGTTGATCATTAGTACCTACATGTTCAAGTACTATGCATTTATTTTCAACAACTCTCTAATGAAGTGATGGCGGATGTCAATATACTTAGTTCTAGAATGTTGCACCGGATTCTTGGAAATATTAATGGCACTCATGTTATCACAAAAGAGAGTGAGAGTACCTTGGTTGAATCCGTAGTCAACTAGCATTTGCTTCATCCATATAAGTTGAGTGCATCCACTCCCCGCGGCTATGTACTCGGCTTCCACCGTGGACAAGGAAATCGAGTTTTGCTTCTTGCAAAACCAAGACACCAAGTTGTTGCCTAGAAAGAAGCAACCGCCCGATGTGCTCTTCCTATCATCACAATTTCCTGCCCAATCCGCATCACTATATCCTACAAGACTAGGATTAGTGTCAAATGAGTACCAAATTCCATAATTAGAAGTCCCATTCATAAAGCGAATGACTCTCTTAACCGAAGAGAGATGGGACTCCTTGGGATCGGATTGGTACCTAGCACAAACTCCTACACTAAATGATATATCGGGCCTACTTACGGTTGAAAATAAATAATAAACGTGTCCTAAAGTAATCTAGAGGGGGGGTGAATAGATTTTAAACAATTTTACCCAATTTTTCGAGATTAGTCCAAATTACGAAAAAGCCCCAATCTAGTCAATATACAAAAAACATACAAGTGCGGAAATTTGAGGACACACAATATTTACGTGGAAACCCACACGGGGAAAAACCACGGGCTGTTATGTGCGCCACACGAGAACCTCGAATCCACTATTTGCAAATACGATTACAAATTAGGTTGACCACATCACACCTAAATTTACTAATCCGTCTTTGCTACCCGCGGGCCTTTAATAGTGACTCTAGTCCCTTGCTTGCAAACTACCTAAAAGGTAAATACAAGACTTGTCTCTAAAGTGAAGAGATAGCACAACCTAAGGTGAATATGTGAAATACTCAAGATGCTAAAAATGCAAGGTTAGACATTTTAAGCTTATCTAGGCAAGGATGAACATGTTAGACAATCCTAGATATCATATTACTAGATGACATGCATAAACCAACACTAAATAAGCAACCAAAATCCTATATGCATTATCTATCACAATACAACTCACAAACCACAATAAAACAATCTTGAAACTAAGTCAAGTCATAAAGATGCAATCTTGAATCAATTCAAGTGATAAAGAAGCTATCTTGTAAAGCAAGAACATATAGATATGAGAATGATGTTCTAGATACAAGTCATGTGAGCAAAACTAAAAACCCTAGATGAAATCAACCTAGAATTATGCTAGATGATAAATGAAAGATGCAATATGAAGGGTTTTGTGATTTGGAAGCTTAAAGATGAAGTCTTGATACCTTGGCTTGAAGATACTCAACCATGCTCTCAAAAGTGTAATTTTTGCTCTTCAAACCGAGCCAAGACTATCAAGACATATATAAATGGGATCCAAGTGAAGTGACATCGTTTTTGAAAAAAACGGTTCAGATTCCCGTCAGCTGCGCTGGTGCAGCGCTGGACGACCAGCGCAACTCACCAGCGCACGCCCTTTAACTGGCAAGGGCGCTCGACGAGTGGCGCGCCTCAAGGGCGCAAGACCAGCGGCAACATTCTGGACGAGATGCGCTGGTGGAGCTTGCGCTGGTGACGACCAGCGCACCAACAGCGACAACCTACTGGAGGAGTTGCGCTGGAGGAGAGCGCCGGTGCAGACCAGCGCACGACCAGCGGTAGTCCACTGGACTAGTTGCGCTGGTCAGCTTGCGCTGGTGACACCAGCGCATGACCAGCGCACACACTCCCTTAAGCACACAAACAAAAGTGCAAGGGTCAAAAGAAATGCATCCTAAGCCTAACTAGATATGCCATTATAATCACAAGATGTAAGAAGAGAGATTTAAATACCCAATGATGCACAAAAACTTCAAACACAACATACAAGTAAGAGTTATGCAAGTGTTGTGTGTGTGTGCAACTACATCTCTTCAAAGTAGAGTAAGTCAAGAAATCTACCTTCCTTGAAGCTCTTGATCATGCAATGAGGTTTTCTTCCATCCTAAGCTATCCTTACATATAGAACCCCATTGTGATTTTGCCAACGAAATACGCCAATAAAAAAAGAGGCACTTACAATCTCCCCCTTTGGCTATTTCGTGACAAAATCACCACTCACATAGCATCCTCACAAAATAAAAGATTGGTCAACAAAAGTTTTCTACATTACAATTAAGCTCCTAGTCTAAGTCTTGAACATCTTCAAGTCAAATCCAAGCTTGTAGAAAAGAAATCCAACCTACACACAATCAACAAGAAAAATACCTTCCAAGAACAAGTGTGGGAGAGATGCTAATAACAAAAGAAATGTCATTTCAAAAGGTTTCAAAAAAAAATCAAACAAGCAATGTAATGCAATGCAACTCCCCCTAAATGCAATCATCTCCCATCATGGGTTAATCAAACAAGCAATGTAATGCAATGCAACTCCCCCTAAATGCAATCATCTCCCATCATGGGTTACTCACACTCAACTCCCCCTAAATGCAATGCCTAGAAGCACAAATTCTCCCCAAACCTACTCCCCCTTTTTGTCATGAGATAGGCAAAGGGAGTCTCCCCTAATAGGTAAGCATTAGCAAGGAGAGCTTGTAGCACGAACACATATGCAATCAAATAGGCAATTTTATGCACCTCAATCAAGTAAGAGAGATTCAAGGAGTTTTATTTTATGACAAATGTGTGACAATAATGCTTTGCATGCAAGACATGTTGCATCTAAGACCAAAGCAATGGTATTTGGTAAAGCAAACAACAAAGGTTTCCAAAAGAATTCAAACCAATTTCACCCTTTGTCATGGAAAAAGCAAGGAAATAGAATTTTAGTATTTCAAGACAAACAACTATATCCAACTTTATAGGCAAAACAAGACATGAGCGACTTTGCACCCTATTTGATTTTTCCGGGTGAGATACCCGTATGATAGTAGCCTTGTTCTACAAATAAAGAAAGAGAGACTTTGGATATTAGGATCCTTTTGATTTAAGTCTCAATATTGCTTTTGCACACATATTTGCATTTAACATTTGCAATCAAACATTTCACATTTTCATTTCATACTTTTCAACTTAGGTATGTCATTTAAAAAGAATCATCATGTCATGGAGATCAATTAAAGGTCATTCAAAAAGTACTTCCGAAGTACATCTCCTATTCCAAAAATGCATGTTTGAGCATAGATATGACATGGATTGCAAGCAAGGCAATGTAGCACACTTATTTAGAAAAATACATATAAGTATGTACAACCAATCATCTCAAGCAATTAACTAAGAGGCATAAAATATATCAATGTGGCACAATGTATGATCATGCAACTTTGCTCTCTTTGCTTGAGCTCCCCATATGGGGTCAAGACACACCAAATCAACCCAATTGACAAATCCCAATAGACTTGCTAAGGTTCCCAAATCTAATGGTGTCTAAAGGCTTTGTAAACAAATCCGCTAGTTGGTCATTTGTTCCCACATGTTCCAATGCAATGGTTTTGCTCTCAACTAGCTCTCTTATGAAATGGTGTCTAATGTCAATGTGCTTTGTCCTAGAATGTTGGACGGGATTCTTAGAAATGTTAATGGCACTCATGTTATCACAAAATAAAGTAAGAGTACCTTGCTCCAAGCCATAATCGGCTAGCATTTGTTTCATCCACATCAATTGAGTGCAAGCACTACCGGCGGCAATATATTCCGCCTCGGCCGTGGATAGGGAAATTGAGTTTTGCTTCTTGCAAAACCAAGAAACCAAATTGTTCCCAAGGAAGAAGCAACCGCCCGATGTACTCTTCCTATCATCACAATTTCCCGCCCAATCGGCATCACTAAATCCAACAAGACTTGGATTAGTGTCAAAGGAGTACCATATCCCATGATTTGAGGTACCATTCACAAACCGAATGATCCTCTTCACCGCCACAAGGTGAGACTCTTTGGGATTAGCTTGGTACCTAGCACAAACACCCACACTAAAACAAATATCGGGCCTACTTGCGGTCAAGTAAAGCAAGCTACCTATCATGCCACGATATAGACTTTGTTCCACATCCTTTCCACTAGCATCTTTGCTAAGTTTCAAGGTGGTGCTCATGGGTGTGTCACAATGTTTGGCATTCTCAAGGCCAAACTTTTTCACTAGGCTCTTAGCATACTTAGCTTGGGATATAAAGATCCCATCATGCATTTGCTTGATTTGCAAGCCTAGGAAATAATTTAGTTCACCAACCATGCTCATTTCAAACTCATGAGACATGACATCAACAAATTGTCTAACTTTGGATTGGTTGGTGGAACCAAATACAATGTCATCAACATAAATTTGAGCTATGAATAGCTCATCTTTAGTGCACTTGATGAACAAAGTCTTGTCAACACTACCTCTTGAGTAGCCATTGTCAACAAGATAAAGAGTGAGGCGCTCATACCAAGCCCTCGGTGCTTGTTTCAACCCATATAGAGCCTTCTTGAGGCGATAGACATGAGAGGGGTGGTGTGGATCCACAAACCCCTTGGGTTGCTCAACAAACACTTCCTCATGCAATAAGCCATTGAGGAAGGCACTCTTGACATCCATTTGTTGTAACTTGAACTTGTACACACAAGAAATGGATAAGAGAAGCCTTATGGACTCAAGACGGGCAACGGGAGCAAAAGTCTCCTCAAAGTCAATACCCTCAATTTGAGAGTATCCTTGTGCAACAAGCCTTGCCTTGTTTCGCACAATGTTGCCATCCTCATCGGATTTGTTCCTAAACACCCATTTAGTTCCTATGACATTGGTGTTTTTGGGTCTAGGAACAAGAGTCCAAACCTCATTTCTCTCAAATTGGTTTAGCTCTTCTTGCATGGCAAGAACCCAAAACTCATCTTCCAAGGCTTCATCAACCTTTTTGGGTTCTATTTGAGAGGTGTAACAAGTGTAGCTAATTTGATTAGCTATTTGACGCCTAGTCCTAACACCCTCTCTAACTTCTCCAATGATATCATCCTTATCATGGAGCTTTCTAACCCAAGGAGCGGGTTCATTAGAGTCCAAAGGGGGAACTCTATTAAGAGGCAAATCATCCTCTTCATCTTGGTTTGACTTCACACCACTAGAAGTCTCACCACTTTCCTTCAAAGGAAGGTCATTCACCTCACAAACATCCTCCTCATGGTCATCATGTTTGGGCCTACAATCATCAAAGACAACATTTGATGATTCCATAACACTTTGAGTCTTTAGATTAAAAACTCTATAGGCCTTGCTATTAAGTGCATACCCAATGAAAATACCCTCATCACTCTTGGCATCAAACTTGCCAAGTTGATCCCGGTCATTTAGTATATAGCACTTACTCCCAAAGATGTGGAAGTAGCTCACATTGGGTTTTCTACCCTTCCATAACTCATAGGATGTTTGTTTAGTCCCGGGCCTAAGGAAAACTCTATTCCCTATGTAGCAAGCCGTATTGATGGCTTCGGCCCAAAGATTTCTAGGGACTTTGTTGCTAAGCAACATCACACGGGCCATCTCTTGGAGGACTCTATTCTTCCTCTCAACAACACCATTTTGTTGAGGAGTCCTAGGGGCCGAAAATTCATGGGAAATGCCTAAGCTATTGCAAAAATTTTCAAACTTAGCATTTTCAAATTCTTTCCCATGATCACTTCTAATTTTCTTAATGCTTTTAATGTGAGAAGTTTTCTCATTTTGAATTTTGACACAAAGCATTTTGAATTTCTCAAAGGCTTCGGACTTTTCTCTAAGGAAGTAAGTCCAAGTAAACCTAGAGAAGTCATCAACAACAACAAGAATGTACCTTCTACCACCTAAACTTTCGGTTTGAATGGGACCCATAAGGTCCATATGGATGAGCTCCAATGGCTCTTTGGTGGAGAGGTATTTGCCTTTCTTGTGCACACTCTTAGTTTGCTTTCCTTGTTGACAAGGTCCACAAACTCCCTCAACCTTTTTCCCAAACTTGGGAAGGCCCCTAACAACATTCAACCTATCAAGGACTTTCAAGTCCCTATAGTTCATATGGCCAAGTCTTTGGTGCCACACCTCAATTTGCTCACTAGTAGACAAGTTACAAGAGATGAGATTAGACTCAAGACAATAACAATTGTCACTTGATCTCTTGCCTTTCAACAAAACTTGCCCATTTTCCTTAAGAATAGAGCAATCAACTTTTCCAAACATAACCGAAAGCCCTTCATCACTTAAGTGTGATATACTAATGAGATTGGCTTGCAAGCCATCAACATAGAGAGCATTGGGCAAGGAGGGTAAACCGGGAATAGATATATTACCTTTCCCTATGACCTTTTTCTTAGATCCATCACCAAAGGTGACATACCCACCATCCTCCATCACAAGAGATTCAAAGAAACTCTTGTTTCCGGTCATGTGCCTAGAACACCCACTATCAAGGTACCAAGTGTTAGAGGCATTTGCTTTTAAGGCAACTTGGGCCACATAGCAATAATAGTCATCATGTCTACTCATCCTAGGTGAAACATGGTCATTCCTAGGAGCCATTGGTCCATTAGCTCTAAAATTTCTAGGTGCATGCATTGTGGCTCTTCTAAGCATATTTTTCTCAATCATACTTTCTCTTCTACACAATTTAATATACTTAAGGCAATTAGGCCTAATATGGCCTTCAATTCCACAAAAATGGCAAGTAGGAGTAAAGTAGGAATTCATACCATAGCCTTGAGCAAACATTTGTGGCCTCCTTCTATTTTGAGTTGCTATTTGATGTTGAGGCAACTCTCTCCTTTGTGGTTGAGCCAAGTTGGCATGTCTTCTAGGTTGAGCATGAAAGACCCCATGTTGAGCTTGTGGGATCCTTTGTTGTGGAGGTCTTGGTAGTGGAGCTCTAGGTGAGGAGGTCTTGGTTGTGGAGCTCTAGGTGAGGAGGTCTTGGTTGTGGAGCTCTAGGTTGAGGAGGAGCTCTAGTTGGAATCCTTGCTTGTGCTTGCTTGGAGGATTCACCGACTTCAACCCACTTGGTTGTTTGTTGAGGGGTTTGAACATTCTCAACCTCCTTGCTCTTGACAAAAGTTGTCTTCTTCAAGGATGTGGCTTCCATTTCTTCCACATATCCTAACCCCTTCTTGTCACTAGGACTCTTCCCACAAGATAGCATCTTGTCAAGCTTCTCGGTTCCGGAAGTCATCTTAGCAATCAACTCTTTTGCTTCCATGAGCTCTTTCCCAAGCTTTGTTCACTTTTCTTGACCAAGACTAACTCCATCTTCAACCCTTCTTCTATCTCCTTTGCCTTACTCATTTCCTTGCTCAAATGAGTCACTTTGGATGTCAACTCAAGCTTCTCCCCTTTCAACTTTTGTATCTCCTTTTTCTTCTTCAATCTTGAGTTCTCAAAGAATCTCATGAAGTCATCATAGTCCATCTCTTCATCAAACTCAAAATTTGACGTTGAGGAGTTACTCCCACCATTTGAGTCATTTTCATCCACTTCTTCTTGCTTGTCATCTTCCTCTTCTTTATCACTCATAACTTCATTGCTATTGTGAGAGGATGAGAAAGCAATGAAGTTGGCAACTTGGTCTTCCTCATCATCCGAAGACTTGTCTTCATCTTCTAGGTCATCACTATCACTCCAAGTAACCGCCATGGCTCTTCCTTTCTTCTTCTTCAAATTTGCACATTCGGGAGCAATGTGTCCAAACCCACTACACTCATAGCATTGGACACCCTTCTTATGGTCTTTCTCTTGAGCTTGCTCCACTTTCTTGAAAGGAGCCTTCTTCTTTACAAACTTTCCCTTGGAGCCAAACCCTCTCTTCTCAAATCTCATGAATTGCTTGAACTTCTTTGCCATCAAAGCAATTTCTTCATCCGAGTCTTCTTCATCTTTCTCAACCTTGACACTCTTCAAGGCAAGACTCTTTTGCTTCTTTGGAGGTGTAGTTGTAGGACCTTTCCTAGATTCATACGCCAAGAGCCTTCCAATGACTTCACTTGGCTTCATTCTTGAGTAGTCACTATTTTCCTCCAATGCCGTCACTTTGGATTCAAACCTCTCGGGAAGTGACCTCATGATCTTTTGTTTAATTCTTCTATCCGAGTAGGGATCACCAAGTTGGTGACTTTGGTTTACTATATCCATGAGCTTCACTTGGAAGTCATTGAAGCACTCATCATCCTCCATCCTTATGGTCTCAAATTGCGTTTGGAGAACTTGAAGCTTGGAATCCTTAACCACATCGGTTCCTTCATGAGCCGTCTCTAATATATCCCAAGCTTCCTTTGCTATCCTTGTAGTTTGAATGAGCTTGTATTGGTTGTCATCCATGGCACATAGGATTGCATGCATGGCTTTGTTGTTCCATTTTGAAGCCTCAAATTCTTGTGGAGTCCATTGTGCCTTCGGCTTGAGGACTTCCTCTCCACCTCCCGTAGGAGTCATCATAGGTGGAGTGTATCCATCTTCAATCGCCATCCATGCCCGGTCATGAATTTGACTCACATAAGCTTCCATTTTGCCCTTCCATGAGGCGTAATTGACCCCGGTGAGCAAGGGGGGTCTTGTGCTAGAGGCACCCTCACCTCCCATTCCATTTCCACTCATTGTGTTTGGGTTTGAATGAAATGAATGCACACAAACAAACTAAGCACACACCACAATGCAAACAAATGCAAGAGACTTTAACAAGAGCAAGGGATCTCCTAATTATGTTAAGGAACCCGCTCTGATACCAATTGAAAATAAATAATAAACGTGTCCTAAAGTAATCTAGAGGGGGGGTGAATAGATTTTAAACAATTTTACCCAATTTTTCGAGATTAGTCCAAATTACGAAAAAGCCCCAATCTAGTCAATATACAAAAAACATACAAGTGCGGAAATTTGAGGACACACAATATTTACGTGGAAACCCACACGGGGAAAAACCACGGGCTGTTATGTGCGCCACACGAGAACCTCGAATCCACTATTTGCAAATACGATTACAAATTAGGTTGACCACATCACACCTAAATTTACTAATCCGTCTTTGCTACCCGCGGGCCTTTAATAGTGACTCTAGTCCCTTGCTTGCAAACTACCTAAGAGGTAAATACAAGACTTGTCTCTAAAGTGAAGAGATAGCACAACCTAAGGTGAATATGTGAAATACTCAAGATGCTAAAAATGCAAGGTTAGACATTTTAAGCTTATCTAGGCAAGGATGAACATGTTAGACAATCCTAGATATCATATTACTAGATGACATGCATAAACCAACACTAAATAAGCAACCAAAATCCTATATGCATTATCTATCACAATACAACTCACAAACCACAATAAAACAATCTTGAAACTAAGTCAAGTCATAAAGATGCAATCTTGAATCAATTCAAGTGATAAAGAAGCTATCTTGTAAAGCAAGAACATATAGATATGAGAATGATGTTCTAGATACAAGTCATGTGAGCAAAACTAAAAACCCTAGATGAAATCAACCTAGAATTATGCTAGATGATAAATGAAAGATGCAATATGAAGGGTTTTGTGATTTGGAAGCTTAAAGATGAAGTCTTGATACCTTGGCTTGAAGATACTCAACCATGCTCTCAAAAGTGTAATTTTTGCTCTTCAAACCGAGCCAAGACTATCAAGACATATATAAATGGGATCCAAGTGAAGTGACATCGTTTTTGAAAAAAACGGTTCAGATTCCCGTCAGCTGCGCTGGTGCAGCGCTGGACGACCAGCGCAACTCACCAGCGCACGCCCTTTAACTGGCAAGGGCGCTCGACGAGTGGCGCGCCTCAAGGGCGCAAGACCAGCGGCAACATTCTGGACGAGATGCGCTGGTGGAGCTTGCGCTGGTGACGACCAGCGCACCAACAGCGACAACCTACTGGAGGAGTTGCGCTGGAGGAGAGCGCCGGTGCAGACCAGCGCACGACCAGCGGTAGTCCACTGGACTAGTTGCGCTGGTCAGCTTGCGCTGGTGACACCAGCGCATGACCAGCGCACACACTCCCTTAAGCACACAAACAAAAGTGCAAGGGTCAAAAGAAATGCATCCTAAGCCTAACTAGATATGCCATTATAATCACAAGATGTAAGAAGAGAGATTTAAATACCCAATGATGCACAAAAACTTCAAACACAACATACAAGTAAGAGTTATGCAAGTGTTGTGTGTGTGTGCAACTACATCTCTTCAAAGTAGAGTAAGTCAAGAAATCTACCTTCCTTGAAGCTCTTGATCATGCAATGAGGTTTTCTTCCATCCTAAGCTATCCTTACATATAGAACCCCATTGTGATTTTGCCAACGAAATACGCCAATAAAAAAAGAGGCACTTACAACGGTCAAATAGAGCAAGCTCTCTATCATGCCACGATATAAGGTTTGGTCCACACTTTTACCGCTAGCATCCTTGCTTAGCTTCAAAGTGGTGCTCATAGGAGTGTCACAATGTTTGGCTTTTTCAAGACAAAACTTCTTCACTAGGTTTTTGGCATATTTGGCTTGGGTTATGAAAATCACATCATCTAGTTGCCTAATTTGCAAACCTAGAAAGTAACTAAGCTCACCAACAAGACTCATCTCAAATTCATGAGACATAACATCAACAAATTGTTGGACTTTGGTGTTGTTGGTGGAGCCAAACACTATATCATCAACATATATTTGAGCTATGAAAAGCTCATCATTGTTTCTTTTGATGAATAGTGTCTTGTCAACACTACCACGTGTGTAGTCATTGTCAACAAGAAATTGAGTGAGGCGCTCATGCCAAGCCCTCGGTGCTTGTTTCAACCCATATAGAGCCTTCTTGAGGCGATAGACATGGTTGGGGTGGTGAGCATCCACAAACCCCTTGGGTTGTTCAACAAACACTTCCTCTTGCAAGAAGCCATTGAGGAAGGCACTCTTGACATCCATTTGGTGCAATTTGAACTTGTGCACACAAGAGATGGACAAGAGAAGCCTAATAGACTCTAAACGGGCAACAGGAGCAAATGTCTCCTCAAAGTCGATACCCTCAATTTGAGAGTACCCTTGTTCTACAAGTCTAGCCTTGTTCCGCACTATGTTGCCATCCTCATCGGATTTGTTCCTAAATGTCCATTTATTGCCTATGACATTAGTGGTCTTAGGCCTAGGAACTAGAGTCCAAACCTCATTCCTTTCGAATTGGTTTAGCTCTTCTTGCATGGCAAGAACCCAAAATTCATCATTTAAGGCTTCTTCAACCTTTTTGGGTTCAATTTGAGAGGTGTAGCATGTGTAGCTAATAAGATTAGCAAGTTGACGTCTAGTCCTAACACCCTCATTAACCTCTCCAATGATATCTTCTTTATCATGGAGTTTCCTAACCCATGGAGCGGGTTCTTTAGAGTCCAAGAGAGGAACTCTATCAATAGATTGTGTGTCATCATTGTTGACATTAGATGTTCCAACATTAGGAGACACCACAACATTCTCCAAAGGAGAAACATCACTAAAAATAACCTCCTCCTCATGATCATTTGACTTGAGCCTAGTATCATCAAATACAACATTGGATGATTCCATAACACTTAGAGTCTTTAAATTGAAAACTCTATAGACTCTACTATTCAAGGCATAGCCAATAAAAATACCCTCAGCACTCTTAGCATCGAATTTGCCAAGTTGATCATGGTCATTCAAAATGTAGCATTTGCTTCCAAAAGTGTGGAAGTAGCTAACATTTGGCCTCTTGCCTTTCCATAACTCATAGGAGGTGTTTCTAGTACCGGGCCTTAGGAAAACTCTATTTCCTATATAGCAAGCCGTATTGATGGCTTCGGCCCATAGGTTCCTAGGGACATTGTTGCTAAGCAACATCACACGGGCCATCTCTTGAAGGACCCTATTTTTCCTCTCAACAACTCCATTTTGTTGAGGTGTCCTAGGAGCCAAAAACTCATGGGAGATGCCTAAACCATTACAAAAGGTTTCAAAGGTAGCATTCTCAAATTCCCTCCCATGGTCACTTCTAATCCGTTTTATGCTTTTAATATTAGAGTTCATCTCATTTTGTATTTTATTACAAAGCATTTTAAACTTATCAAAAGTTTCTGATTTTTCTCTAAGAAAATATGTCCATGTGAACCTAGAGAAATCATCAACACAAACAAAAATGTATCTCTTTCCACCCAAACTTTCGGTTTGCATGGGACCCATAAGGTCCATGTGGAGAAGCTCAAGAGGCTCCTTGGTGGTGAGATACTTACCCTTTTTGTGCATGCTTTTAGTTTGCTTTCCTTGTTGGCGAGGTCCACAAACACCATTGGCTTTCTTCCCAAGCTTAGGGAGGCCACGCACACAATTGAACTTTCCAAGGGTCAGTAGATCCCTAAAGTTCATGTGGCCAAGTCTTTCATGCCACAACTCAATTTGCTCATCCATGGACACATGATTAGATACAATACTAGCTTCAAGACAATAACAATTGTCGCTAGATCTCATGCCCTTCAACAAGGTTTGTCCATCGGGTTTTAGGATAGAGCAATAATCTTTAGAAAACAAGACGGAATATCCTTCATCACTAAGATGTGAAATGCTTATTAAATTGGCTTTCAAGCCATCAACAAATAAAGCATTGGATAAGGAGGGTAATCCGGGAACGGAAATGGTTCCTTTCCCTACAACATTTCTTTTGGATCCATCACCAAAAGTGACCTTTCCACCTTCCTCCATAACAAGAGTCTCGAAGAAACTCTTATTTCCCGTCATGTGCCTAGAGCACCCACTATCCAAATACCAAAAATTAGAAGAATTTGCCTTCAAGGCTATTTGTGCAACATGACAAACATTTTTATTCTTTCTAATCCACTTAGCAACAATTTTAGCTTTCTTAGTGGTCTTTGGTACATGTGCTCTACTATTCCTAGGATCATGCAAATCAATATTATCATTCCTAGGAACATGCATCTTGGCTCTATTCTTTCTCTTTTCAATCATGCTTCGTGTTCTTCACATTTTAATATATTGAAAGCAATTTGGTCTAATATGACCATCACAACCACAAAAGTGACAAATAGGGATGGAAAAAGGAATCATACCTTGTCTTTGTGCACGTATGGGAGCTCGTCCATGTCTTTGTGGATAAGTGGGTTCAATCCATCTTCGTTGTTGAACCGGTCTAGGTTGCTTCCAAGCTTGAGGTTGCATGATTTGTCTCTTTCCTTTGTGAGCCAATTGTTGAGGAGTGTTGGCTTGAGGGACCCTAGGGGGTTGAGCTTGAGGTTGCCTTCTTGGCCCCATCTTCACTTGTGCATTTGAGCATTGTCCTACTTCTAATTTCTTCCTAGGAATTTGCACAAATGAAGTTTCTTCGTTCCTCAAGGACTTGACAAACACGGTCTTGTTAGAGGTTGAGATCTTCTTGCCATCTTCATACCAAAGACCCCTCTTGTCACATGGACTCTTTCCAACACCAAGCATATGGTCAAGCTTCTTGGTGCTAGAATCCATCTTAGCCAAGGACCCTTTAACTTCTACAAGTTCCCTCTTCAAGCCTTCTTCACTTCTCTTGGATAAGTCTAACTCCTCAATTAACTTATCCTCTCACTTGTTCACTTAAGTAGTCATTGTGAGCCGAAAGTTCAAGGTTCTCTTCTCTCAACCTCTCAATCTTTCTTGTGCTTTTAATTGCTAAATCATTGAACTCGACATGGTATTTAGCAAGCACCTTTTGCTCCACAAATTTCTTTATGGAATTAGAAGAGGAGTCACTTTCTTCTTCACTAGAGTCAATTTCCTCTTGACTCATTTCCTCTCTCTCACTAGCACTTTTGCTCTTGTGAGATGAGGCAAAAGCTAGGAAGTTAGCCATGAGCTCTTCTTCACTTGAAGACTCATCTTCCTCATTGGAGTCATCACTACTCCTACTCCAAGTGGCGGCCATCACTTTGTCCTTCTTCTTTTCATTGTGATTAGCACATTCGGGGGCAAAGTGACCAATCCCACCACATTCAAAGCATCGGACCCCTTTCCTTTCAGTCCTCTCTTGTCTAGGCTCAAACTTCTTGAGGGAACCTTTTTTCTTCAAGTCTTGTCCTTTTGACCCAAATCCCTTCTTCTTCTTGAACCCCATAACCTTATTAAACCTTTTCACGAATAAGGCAAGGTCTTCATCCGATTCATGCTTTGCCTCCTTTGCATCCTTAGATGCTTTCAAAGCTATTCCTTTAGACTTCTTAGGAGGAGTAGTGATGCTAGGAGCCTTCCTAGACTCGTATGCAAGGAGACGTCCAATCATCTCACTTGCCTTCATATCCATGTAGCCACTATTTTCTTCTATGGCCGTCACCTTTGATTCAAACCTATCAGGGAGAGATCTCATAATTTTTTGCTTGACTCTCCTATCCGAATTCGGGTCTCCGAGTTGATGGCTTTGATTTACAATGTCCATCAATTTGATTTCGAAGTCATTGAAGCATTTATCCTCTCCCATCCTAAGTAGCTCAAATTGAGTTTGGAGGACTTGAAGCTTGGACTCCTTCACCACCTCGGTTCCCTCATGTGCAACTTGAAGGATGTCCCATGCCACTTTTGCAATCTGAGTGTTCTGAATAAGCTTGTACTGATTCTCATCCATTGCACACATGATGGCATGCATAGCCTTCCTATTCCACTTTGAAGCCTCAAACTCTTGCGCGTTCCATTGCGCCTTAGGCTTCAAAACTTCTTCTCCTCCACCACCGGGAGTCATCTTGGGTAGATCATATCCGTCTTCCATCGCCATCCATGCACGGTCATGAATTTGGCATATGTAGGATTCCATCTTCCCTTTCCATTGGGAATAATTCAAACCGGTAAGAAGTGGAGGCCTTGTGCTAGAAGCACCTTCGTGGCCACCACCATTTCCACCGTTTCCACTCATAGTGTTTATGAATGAATGAAATGAATGCAAATGTATGAATGATCAAAAAACACACAAAATGCAAAACACACCAAAATAAGCTAGGATCACCTATGTATGTCTAGGAACCCGCTCTGATACCAATTGAAACAAATTATAGCACGGTGTGTATAAAACTATCTAGAGGGGGGGTGAATAGATTTTAAGCTTTTTACCCAATTTTTCGTGTTAGTCAAAATTACGAAATCACCCATAAATAGATAAAGTAATAAATCAAGTATAAAATGCGGAAATTAAATAACACTTGATTTTTACGTGGAAACCCTTACGGGAAAAACCATGGGCTAGTAAGTAAGCCACACTCGAACCTCGAATCCACTAAATGTGTAAAACGATTACAACCTAATCCCGGAAGTAATCACACACCTACCTAATCCCGGTATGAGTGAACCTAGTCCAATTTGCTTGCGATCTAAGCAACCTAATCCCAGAAGCTACACACAAGACTTACTTTCTCAATGAAGAGAATAAAACCCTAAGTGAATATATGAATATTCAAATGCAACATAGAGCAAGGGAAACCCTAAATGCTTTTCTAAGACGATTAATATGCAATTAGAACAATCTTAGATATTAAAAACTAAATGACATGTTCAATCAAATAGTTTAGCTAATCAAGATTAAGCACAAGACCTAATTAGCTATCACAATACAACTTCTCAAACATACATCACACTAATCTCAATCTTGTATCAAAAGATATATGAAAATCATACAAGTAATAAATTGAGATTGCTTGTTAAGAAAAACACAAAATATGTAAGATATTAGTGAAAAGCTTACCAAGCAAAGTATGATGAAGAATCCATGCAAGATGTCATCTAGATGATCAAGGATGATGCTAGATGATGATTGATGATCATGAAAAAGTGTTTGAGTAAACTAAAAATGAGTTCTTTGGAATTTTTCTTCTCTTTGAAAAATATCCTAAGTATATAATCTGAATATGAACTCTTCTTGTTGACCTAAAGTCAAAGTGGCATATATATAGGGGGCCAAAACAAGGTGAGGTCGTTTTGATAAGTTGGCCTCATATTTGCCTTGGGCGCTGTACGTAGAGCGTCTCTTGTACAGCGCTTGTACAGCGCCCTAACTCTGTTCTCATGGGAAAACAGAGTGGCGCTGTACGTAGAGCGCTTTGTACAGCGCCTGAACAGCGACCCAACAGCGACCCAACAGCGACCGAATTAAATCGATCAGGTCTGAACAGCGCTCAATGGGCGCTGTTCGTACAGCGCTTCTGTAGAGCGCTTTTGGGAGCACCCAATGCAAAAATGCAATCCTAAGTCTAAGCATGACAAGGCAATTGGATATGCAAGATGCAATCAAACTAACATGCAAGAAGAGATGTTAATGAACCTTAATGCACAAAAATAAGACACACAACATACAAGTATTAAACAAATGCATGAGTTATGAGTGTGTGCAACTATCTCTTCAAGACAAGTAAGCACAACGAAATATACCTTCGGTGCTTATAAATACGAGGTCTTCAAAGGGCTTCGAACAATAAACCCGATACCTAGGCTACCCTTACAAAGAACCCCAACATGTGGTTTGTCCATGAAATGAGCCAATCAACAAATGGGAACCTTACAGTTCCTTAACATAATTAGGAGATCCATTGCTCTTGATAGTGTGTCTTGCATTTGTTTGATTTCTTTTGTGTCTTGTGTGTTTAGCTTGTTTGTGTGCATTCATATCATTCTCACCCAAACACAATGAGTGGAAATGGAATTGGAGGTGAGGGTGCCTCTAGCACAAGACCCCCTTTGCTTACCGGGGTCAATTACGCATCATGAAAGGGCAAAATGGATGGCGATTGAAGATGGGTACATGCCACCTATGATGACTCCTACGGGAGGTGGAAGAAGTCCCCATGTCGAAGGCACAATGGACCCCCTAAGAGTTTGAGGCTTCAAAATGGAACAACAAAGCCATGCACGCAATCCTATGTGCTATGGATGACAACCAATACAAACTTTTTCAAACTACAAGGATAGCAAAGGAAGCTTGGGACATATTGGAGATTGCTCATGAAGGAACCGAGGTGGTTAAGGACTCCAAGCTCCAAGTCCTCCAAACACAATTTGAGACTATAAGGATGGAGGAGGATAAGTGCTTCAATGACTTCCAAGTGAAGCTTATGGATATTGTGAATCAAAGTCACCAACTTGGTGACCCTTACTCGGATAGAAAGATCAAGCAAACAATCATGAGATCGCTTCCCGAGAGGTTTGAATCCAAAGTGACGGCCTTGGAAGAAAATAGTGACTACTCAAGGACGAAGCCAAGTGAAGTAATTGGAAGACTCTTGGCCTATGAATCTAGGAAGGGTCATACATCTACACCTCTAAAGAAGCAAAAGAGTATTGCCTTGAAGAGCATCAAGGTAGAGAAGGATGAAAAAGACTCGGATGAAGAAATTGCTTTGATGGCAATGAAGTTCAAGCAATTTATAAGATTTGAGAAGAAAGGTTTTGGCTCCAAAGGAAAGTTTATGAAAAAGAAGGCTCCTTTCAAGAAAGTAGAGCAATCTCAAGAGAAAGACCACAAGAAAGGTGTCTAATGCTATGAATGTAGTGGCTTTGGACATATTGCTTCAGAATGTGCAAATTTGAAGAAAAAGAAAGGAAAGGACATGGCAGTTACTTGGAGTGATAGTGATGACCTAAAAGATGAAGACAAGTCTTCGGATGATGATGAAGACCAAGTTGCCAATTTCATTGCTTTCTCATCCTCTCACAATAGCAATGAAGTTATGAGTGATAAAGAAGAGGAAGAGGACAAGCAAGAAGAGGTAGATGAAAATGACTCAAATGGTGGGAGCAACTCTTCAATGTCTAATTTTGAGTTTGATGAAGAGATGGACTATGATGACTTCATGAGATTCTTTGAGAACTCAAGATTGAAGAAGAAAAAAGAGATACAAAAGTTGAAAGGGGAGAATCTCGAATTGACTTCCAAAGTGACTCATTTGAGCAAGGAAATGAGTAAAGCAAAAGAGATGGAAGAAGGGTTGAAGATGGAGTTAGTCTTGGCCAAGAAGAATGAAGAAAGCTTGAGGAAAGAGCTCATGGAAGCAAAATGGTTGATTGCTAAGATGACTTCCGGAACCGAGAAGCTTGAAAAAATGCTATCTTGTGGGAAGAGTCCTAGTGATAAGAAGGGGCTAGGATATGTGGAAGAAATAGAAGCCACACCCTTGAAAAAGATAACATTTGTCAAGAGCAAAGATGTTGAAAATGCTTAAACCCCTTAACAATCAACCAAGTGGGTTGAAATTGGTGAATCCTCCAAGCAAGCACAAGCAAGGATTCCAACAAGAGCTCTACCACCACCACAAGCTAGAGCTCCACAACCAAGACCTTCTCAACTAAGACCCCCACAACCAAGACCTCCACAACAAAGGATCCCACACGCTTAACATGGGGTCTTTCATGCTCAACCTAGAAGACATGCCAACTTGGCTCAACCACAAAGGAGAGAGTTGCCTCAACATCTAAGAGCAACTCAAAATAGGAGGAGGCCAAAAATGCTTGCACAAGGCTACGGTATGATCTCCTATTTTACTCTTACTTGCCATTTTTATGGAATTGAAGGTCACATTAGGCCTAATTGCTTTAAGTATATTAAATTGTGTAGAAAAGAAAGCATGATTGAGAAAAATATGCTTAGAAGAGCCACAATGCATGCACCTAGGAAATTTAAAGCTAATGGACCAATGGCTCCTAGGAATGACTATGTTGCTTCTATGATGAATAGAAATGATGAATATTATTGCTATGTGGCCCAAGTTGCCGTGAAAGCAAATGCCTTGTCCACGGCTGAGGCTGAGTACATAGCCACGGAGAGTGGATGCACACAACTCCTATGGATGAAGCAAATGCTAGTAGACTACGGATTCAACCAAGGTACACTCACTCTCTTTTGTGATAATATGAGTGCTATAAATATTTCCAAGAATCCGGTACAACACTCTAGAACTAAGCATATTGACATCCGCCATCACTTCATTAGAGAGCTTGTTGAAAATAAATGCATAGTACTTGAACATGTAGGTACTAATGATCAACTTGCGGACTTATTTACTAAACCCTTAAATGCTACTCGATTTAAAACACTTAGTAGATCTATTGTGATATGTCTTGTGGAGTGATGTGTTTTGTGATTGACCCTATATATGGGGAACTCAAGCAAAGAGAGCTATTTTGCATTCTTGTCACTTTCAAAAAATTTGAAATATCTCATGCTTGTTCTTTTAATTGCTTGAGTAAGCTTGGTTGCACATATGTATATATGTTTTCAATTCAATAAGTGTGAACCTTACTTGTCTACAATCCATGTCATATTTATGTTCAAACATGCATTTTTGGACTAGGAGATCTACATAGGAAGTATGATTTGAATGACCTATAGTTATCTCCATGACATGATGATTCTGTTATAACATGCTAATGTCAATGAAAAAGCATGAAATTCATATAACATGCTCAAATGAAAAAGCATGAATTGATGATTGCATATTCTTAAAATGTAAAACTTGTGTGAAAAGGACTTATGAGACTCAAAATGAATAAAGGATCTTGTATCCGTTCAAAGGATCTAAAAATCCAAATGTCTCTCTTTCTTTATTGGTTGAACATGGCTACTATCATACGGATATCTTATCCGGAAAAATCAAATAGGGTGCAAAGTCGCTTATGTCGTGTTTTGCTTATAAAGTTGGATATAGTTGCTCTTAAATTGAAATCAATAAAATCTCTATATCCTTGCTTTTCTCATGACAATGGTGAAATTGGTTTGAATTCTTATTTGAAACCTTTGTCATTTGCTTTGCCAAATACCATTGTATTTTAGACTTGAATGCTACATGTCTTGTATACAAAACATGTTTGATTCACACATTTTCTTTAAATAAATCTCCTTGTTTCTCTCCAATTAATTGGGATGCATAAAGTGACGTATATGATTATGCAAATATCTTGCATGCTACTATCTCTCTTTGCTAAGAGTGACCCGGTTGGGGACTACTCATTTGCCTATATCATTACAAAAAAGGGGGAGTAGAATGTGGTAAGGGGAGTTGCAATTGTAGTAGCAATTATGCATGTTAGGGAGAATATTCATTGAGGGGGAGTAACCCGTTGAGGGGGAGCATTGCATACACATACATTGCGTAATGTTGTGCCTAATCTCTTAAAATGTAAATGCCTGTTTTTGTTCTCACTTGATTAATCTCACATTTTACTTGTATTGGAAAGTATAGAAACCTTATTTTCAGGGATTGATAATTCTACAAGAGATTGAAGACTTGAAGTTTTATTTTCTTATCTCTTTGTAATGTAGAATTTCATTTCTATCCCGTAACTTCATTTATGTTTGTGAGGATCAATGTGAGTGGTGGTTTTGTCACGAAATAGCCAAAGGGGGAGATTGTAAGGTTCCGGTTTATTGATTGGCTTATTTCGTGGACAAATCACATGTTGGGGTTTATTGTGTAAAGGTAGTTTAGGAGTTTGAGAATCAAGCTCAAAGGCCCTTTCAAGACCTCAAGGGACAAGCACGCCAAAGGTATAATCTCTAGTGCTTAGTTTTCTTTTGAAGAGATTTAGATTGCACACACTCACTTAGCATTCTTGCATTTGTGTGCATACTCTTCACATGTCACATTTCACACTTGCACTTTGATGTTGTATTTTGTGTGTGCTTATGTGCTTTGTAATTCGTTTCCCGATATTGCTTGAAAACGTCCGTGAAAGTTCTCACGGTGTGTAAACTATTAATCTAGGGGGGGGGGGGGGGGTGAATAGATTTTAACTAATTTTACCCAATTTTCGTTTAAGGACAAGATTACGAAAATACCCCTAATAGTCAATAAAATATAACAAGTGTAATATTGTGCGGAAATTAAAACAACACTTGATATTTACGTGAAAACCCTCATGGGAAAAACCACGGGCCGTTAAGTGAGCCACACCCGAACCTCGAATCCACTAAATGTGATGAAATTACAACCTAATCCCGGAAGTAATCACACACCTACCTAATCCCGGTATAAGTGAACCTAGTCCGATTGCTTGCGAATTAAGCAACCTAATCCCGGTCACAACACAAGACTTAATTCTCTAAAAAGAGATTAACACCCTAACTGAATATATGAATATCCAAATGCAACATAGAGCAAGGGAAACCCTATATGCTTATCTAAGATGATGAATTTGCAATTAGAACAATCCTAGATATTAAAGCTAAATGACATGTCAATTAACTTAGATAATCATAGATTATAGAAACCTAGATATCTATCACAAAACAACAGTCAATCAAATCCACACAACAATCTCTATCTTGAATATTAGAATTCAATCTAAGAACAATTAAGTAATAAAAGAGATGCCATAATAAATAAAACACTAATTATATATGATAATAGTGAAAAACTTACCAAAGCAAGTGTGATGATAAAAGACCCATGCAAGCAAGCATCCTAGATATGCTAGAGAATGCTTGATGAACTTTGATGCAAATGAATTTTGGTTTGAGTGTTTAAAATGAGCAAACTTGGTTGTTTTCTCTCTTAAAAATCTCTTTTTTAAAAGTAGGGTTCTTGATGATTAAAGAGTCACACTCAGAATAAGAGAAAGTGATGTATTTATATGCATGAAAAATAGAGCATGTGAAAAGACAAGTTTGCCCCTGAAACGCACCGATCGGCGGTTTCAATCGGCGGCCAAGCCGCCGATCATAACCGCCGAATTGAACCCAAGAAGAACAGGGGAACAACGGCGGTTTCATTCGGCGGTTTCGAAACCACTGATTCAACCGCCGAATCAAACCGAGAGATAAAATCAATCAGGTCTGAACGGTGGTTTTGAACGGCGGTCGTGACCACCGATTGTAACCGTAGAATTGCTCCAGACACTTCTGGAAGCAAACAGCGGTTTCATTCAACGGCCAGGCCGCCGATCATAATCGCCGATCACCAACATAGGTGAAAACCAAGGAGAAGCCAAGGGCATTCTCCGTAGGCGGTCTTCGCGTAAAACCAAGCACATTCTAGTGCATGCTCGGACGTTTCTAAATATTATCGGGAAACGAATTACAAGACACAAATACACACAACAAAATATAACATATAAGTGCAAGTGTGAAATGTGACATGTGAAGAGAAAGCACACAAATGCAAGAATGCTAAGTGAGTGTGTGCAATCTAAATCTCTTCAAAGAAAACTAAGCACTAGAGTTATACCTTTGGCGTGCTTGTCCCTTAAGGACTTGTGAAGGGTCTTCGAGCTTGAAGATCAATCACCTAAACTACCCTTACACAATAAATCCCAACACGTGGTTTGTCCACGAAATAAGCCAATCAAAGAATGGGAATCCTTACAGTCCGCGCTTGCACTAGTATGTGCTTGGTTTGAGCGAAGACCGCCTACGGAGAATGCCCTTGACTTCTCCTTTGATTTCACCTCTTTTGGTGAAACGGCGGTTATGATCGGTGGCCTGGCCGCCGAATGAAACCGCCGTTTGAGTCCAGATACCTTTGGATCAATTCTGCGGCTATGATCAGCAACCACGATCGCCGCTCGAAACCGCCGTTCATACCTGATTGATTTAATCTCTCGGGTTTGATTCTGCGGTTAATTCGGTGATTTCGACACCGCCGATTGAAACCGCCGTTGTTCCTTTACCTCTCTCGGGAGTCATTCGGTGGTTTTAGACGTTGGCCTGGCCGCTGATTGAAACTGCCGATCAGTGCGTTTCAGGGGCAAACTTGTCTTTTCACATGCTCTGTTTTTCATGCCTATAAATACATCACTTTCTCTTGTTCTGATTGTTACTCTTTAATCATCAAGAACTCTACTTTTAAAAGAGAGATTTTTAAGAGAGAAAGCAACCAAGTTTGCTCATTTAAACACTCAAACCAAAATTCATCTAGCATCTTCTAGCATATCTAGGATGCTTGCTTGCATGGGTCTTTCATCATCACACTTGTCTTGGTAAGTTTTTCACTATTATCATATATAATTAGTGTTTTATTTATTATGGCAACTCTTTCATTACTTGATTGTTCTTAGATTAGATTCTAATATTCAAGATAGAGATTGTTGTGTTGATTTGATTAAGTGTTGTATTGTGATAGCTAATTAGGTTTTTACTTAATCTTGATTAGCTAAGCTATTTGACATGTCATTTAGTTCTTAATGTCTAGGATTGCTTTTATTGCAAAATCATCATCTTAGATAAGCATATAAGGTTCCCTTGCTCTATGTTGCATTTTGGATATTCACATATTCACTTATGGTGTTAATCTCATCTTAGAGAATTAAGTCTTGTGTTGTGACCGGGATTAGGTTGCTTAATACGCAAGCAATTGGACTAGGTTCACTTATGCCGGGATTGGGTAGGTGTGTGATTACTTCTGGGATTAGGTTGTAATTATTTTACACATTTAGTGGATTCGAGGTTCGAGTGTGGCTCACTTATTAGCCCGTGGTTTTTTCCCGTGAGGGTTTCCACGTAAAAATCAAGTGTTGTTTAATTTCTGTATTTTATACTTGATTTATTGCTTTATCTAGTTAGGGGTATTTTCGTAATATTGACTATTCATGAAAAATTGGGTGAAATCTTTAAAATCTATTCACCCCCCTCTAGATAGTTTTATACACACCGTGCAATATTTGTTTCACCTTGTATTTTGGACTTGAATGCTACATGTCTTGTATGCAAAGCATTTTTAATTCACACATTTTATCAAAATAAATCTCTTTGTTTCTCTCCAATTAATTGAGTTGCATAAAGTGGCTTATATGATTATGCAAGTATCTAGTATGCTACTAACTCTCTTTGCTAAGTGACCCGGTTGGGGACTACTCCTTTGCCTATATCATGACAAACAGGGGGAGTAAAGTGGATAAAGTGGTGGTAAGGGGAGTTGCAAATTGTAGTAGCAATTGTGCATGTTTGGGAGAATATACATTGAGGTGGAGTAACCCGTTGAGGGGGAGCATTGCATACACATACATTGCATGTTGTTGTGCATAAATTCTTAAATGATGTTGGGCTTAAATTCTTAAATGCAAATGCTTGTTTATGCTCTCACTTGATTAATCTCACATTTTACTTGTATTGGAAAGTATAGAAACTTTGCTTTCAGGGATTGATTGTTCTACGAGAGATTGAAGACTTCAAGATTTAAAAAAAAATAAAAATATATCTCTTTGTAAAGTAGAAAATCATTATTGACCTGTAGTTTCTATTATGTTGTGAGGAATCAATGTGAGTGGTGGTTTTGTCACGAAATAGCCAAAGAGGGAGATTGTAAGGATTCCCATTTGATGATTGGCTCATTTCGTGGACAAACCACAATTGGGGTTTATTGTAAGGGTAGCTTAGGTGTTGGTGTTCAAGTTCATGCCCTTTCAAGACCTCATCTTGATAAGCATCGAAGGTAAAATTCTAAGTGCTTACTTTCTTTGAAAAGATTTAGAAGCACACACACAATTTGCATTCTTAAAATTGTGTGCATTCTCCTCATTTGTCAAATTACACACTAGCACTTTGATTGTTATATCTTGTTGTGTGTTTATGGGTCTGGTAATTCGTTTCCCGATATTGTTCGGAAACATCCGTGCATGCACGAAAGTGTGCTTGGTTCAGCGCAATGATCGCCGATGGAGAATGCCTTGGCTTCTCCTTAGGATTCACCTTCAGTGGTGATTCGGTGGTTAGATCGGTGGCCCAGACCGCCGAATGAAATCGCCGTTTGCATCCAGAAGTGTCTGGAGCAATTCTACGGTTACAATCGCCGGCCACGACTGCCGTTCGAAACCGCCGTTCATACTTGATTGATTTGATCTCTTGGGTTTGATTCTGTGGTTAAATCGGTGGTTTCGAAACCGCCGAATGAAACCGCCGTTGATGCTCTGTTCTTATCAGGCTCAATTCGGCGGTTGTGATTGGCGGTCTGGCCACCGATCGAAATCGCCGATCGGTGCATTTCAGGGGCAAAATTTTCTTTTCACATGCCATGTTCTTGATGTCTATGAATATCACACTTTCTCATTCTCTGAGTCAGTTCTTTTACTCCTTAGAACCCTAAATTTAAAAGAAAGATTTTTGAGAAAAAATCCAATCAAGAACTCACTTTTAAACACTCAAATCAAATCCTTTTTGCATCAAATTTCATATTGCATCTTCTATGTCTATATATAATGCATCAATGCATGGTTTTGGATCATCACATCTTACTTGGCATGTTCTTCACTAATTTCATCTATTTTAAGTGTTTTTCATATTAAGACATCTCTTTAATTACTTGTATTTTTTTAGATCATATGCTAAATACAAGTTAGAGATTATTTGTGATATAATTGATTGAGTGTTGTATTGTGATAGCTATCTAGGTTTTGCTTAATCTTGATTAGCTAAGCTATTTGACATGTCATCTAGTTATTGATATCTAGGATTGCTTTAATTGATATATCATAATCCTAGATAAGCATATAGGGTTTACCTAGCTCTTGTTGCATTTTGAGTATTTTACATATTCATATAGGTAGCATTATCTCTTTATTGAGAATTAAAACTTGGGGCTAAGATTGCTTAGGCCTCAAGCAATTTGAACTAGAGTCACTTTTAAAGGCCCGCGTGGTAGAAGCGGGGGGTTATTGACCGGAGTGTTAGACGAGGTCTATATAGCTTGTAAACTCCATTTCAATTAGTGGATTTTGAGGTTCGAGTGTGGCGCACTATACAGCCCGTGGTTTTTCATACTGTTTGGGTTTCCATGTATATATCAAGCGTTATTTTATTTCCACACCATATTACACTTGCCATATTATATTGACTATTAGGGATATTTTTGTAATCTTTACTATACACGAAAATTGGGTAAAATTAGTTAAAATCTATTCACCTCCCCTCTAGATAATATTGTACACACTGAGTATTTGTTTCATCATTTTCTTCTAAAGCCGTCACTTTAGGTTCAAACCTATCGGGGAGAGATCTCATGATTTTCTGCTTAATTCTCCTATCTGAATACGGGTCACCGAGTTAGTGGCTTTGATTCACAATGTCTATAAGCCTCACTTGGAAGTCATAGAAGTGCTCGTGCTCTTCCATCCGAATAGTCTCAAAACGAGTTTGTAAGACTTGGAGCTTGGAGTCCTTGACCACCTCGGTTCCTTCATGTGAAACTTCTAGGATATCCCATGCCTCTTTGGCAATCCTAGTAATTTGAATCAACTTATAATGATTCTCATCGACTGCGCAACGGATGGCATGTATGGCTTTGTTGTTCCACATGGAATCAACAAATTCTTGCGTGTCCCACTATGCCTTAGGCTCAAGCACTTCTTCTTCTCCTCCTCCTCCGGTAGGAGTCATCTTAGGTGGAGCATATCCATCTTCAACCGCCATCCACGCCCTATCATGGATTTGGCATAAGTATGCTTCCATCTTCCCCTTTCATGAGGAGTAATTATCGCCGGTGAGCAACGGTGGCCTCACGCTCAACACTGCCTCTTTGCTCATCCCGTAATCACTCATAGTGTTTAGATGAATGCAAATGAGATGAATGCAAAATGTATGAATAAATCAAAAAATCACACACAATGCAAAACACACCAATAATGAGCAAGGACATCTAAGTATATCTAGGAACCCGCTCTGATACCAATTGAAAGTTCTCACGATGTGTTAATGTAGGGAAAAATACCGTAGTACGCAGCGGAAGCGAGACTAAAAATAGATTTAGTATGTTTTAAAATTTTTCCTTTTTATGAACCTTAACCCTTTAAATTAATTAACCATACATATAATCAACAAAAGTTCCCTTTTCTTTGAATTGCGTACCTGAGAATGGACAAACAAACTTTCTTTTTCTTTTGTTAGTCACAAAACAATCAAAAGACTACAAAGATTATTCCGGTCACTTTTGAGTTCTCAATCTAATGATCGAAACTCGCGTGAACCTAATTCGATGTTGTACACACAAGTTTATTGATGAACAAGCAATTAGTGTACCATCAAAAGAATAATCTCTTCTCTCTTTTATGTCTTGGTAGAATAATCAAACACTTTTCTATGAGTTTAGAAGAAGAAGAAAAATTGATTCAATCAAGCCTTTGGAAATGGCCGAACCCAATCACAAGAATTATATAGGGTGGCCGAATTTTGCTTCCTTTCTCCTTTAGGGTTGCCAAAATCTTCATATGATTTAATTAGGTTTGCCGCAAATCCTCTACAAAAAAGGATTTGTGTTGCACCCTAATACACATCAACTTTTAGACTTCTAACCCTAATACAACTCATAAGTATTTTTATTCTTTTATTGACTATAATAGAAAGACTTCTTATTTGATTAAATAAATAAACTTAATTATTTATTTTCTTACCAAACAGGTCTTTTACTTTTAGTATACATATAGTATAACTCTAGGAAACATATTTCCTAATCAGAAAAAGATTTTGTTTCTTAATTAAATAATTAATTAATAAATTAATTAATTCTTATTTAATCAAACAATAAAATAAAATAATATTTTTGACTATATACATAGCCTTGCCGCCCCACATGTAATAAATGGGCCAAATATTATTTCCTTATTTTATTTAATCCATTGGACTTTAAATAAAAAGCCTACATGTGAACCAGACCTATTCTTACTAAAAGAAACAAGCCCACATGCCTTTCATTAATATATTAATATAATTGATCAGCCCATTAAACAAATAATGTGCAAATTATATTCTTAATATATTAAATGCAATTCTAGATGGACCCATAAATTGGTCCGGTAGAATATATCAAGTGATCCATGCAAGTCCGTGTGGATTGGGGATCTTGGCGGGCTATCTAAATTTAAACTTCAATAGACATAATCTAATCACAATCAACAAATGATTCACTTATGTCCGATCCATTAATTTTAACTCATTCCACTAAAAAGCTAAAATTGAACTCTTAAATAAAGATAGAATAAGAAGAAGTTCCTCATTCATACCCTAAACAATCATATTGGAGATAGTGTATCCTCGTGATTAATATCAGTAATCGCCAAGAGTTCATAGACCGCCTATAACTCTCCAAGTTACCATATTTACTCATATGACCACGTTTTGAACTTGGATATTTTGACTTATCCAGAAGCCATGTTTTCAATTGTCACTATCGAAAACTCAACGTTGAGATTTAATATCCAATTACCTCAAAACATCCATATGATGATATTATACTCTCATTTAATAAATGGAGCCACGATGTCCATATCTATAAATGAAGTCCTCTATCGATTAACAAATGAATATCACCAAACTATCGAGGATAGACTATGCTATATAATCGTACTCATTGATAACTCAAATGATATCACTTGCAACTATAAGTCCATCATTTATCTCAGGATTAAGATAGACTCTCCGATTGTCCTGATAATGAAAAGACTATTATCTATTGACGGTTCTAGATAAAGCTTTTCATTGTGATCCAGTTCAATGCACCCAGTGCACTAGATTCTTTTACTCGCAGACACTCCGATGATTTTAGACTCATCATATCTTATTTGATCCCACTCAAATGCTAGCAAAAGAATTCTACAACTTTAACAAGATAAAGGTGCCCAACCTTTAACTTAAGTTGTGAACATTATTCAAGACTAACTAAAGAATTATGTCTACCTCATACATATCCAGATGTACAAACAATTCTTCTTTTCTCATAGTCTTTAGACCTTATGATTATTTACTTTGACAATTATAATATTAAACTATAAATGCTATAAGATTTGTTAAACCAGAAATCACTTTATTAATATGAAAAAGATTGTTAATTACAACATTACACTCTTGCTATTGAGCATAATCCTAACAGTTAAATATTAATCTAGAGGGGAGTGAACAGATTTTAAATGATTTTACCCAATTTTCGCGTACATGTCAATATTACGAAAATACCCCTAACAGTCAATATAATATAGCAAGTGTAATATGGTGCGGAATGTAAATAACACTTGATATTTACGTGGAAACCCTCACGTGAAAAACCACGGGCTAATATGTGTGCCACACACGAACCTCGAATCCACTAATTGAAATGATTACAACCTAATCCCGGTTTAATGATCTAATCCCGATCAATGATCATCACAACTACCTAATCCTGGTATGAGTGAACCTAGTCCAATTGCTTGTGATTTATGCAACTTAATCCCGGAAGCTACACAAGTCTTACTTCTCAATGAAGAGATAAAGAGCCTATGTGAATATATGAAATATCCAAAATGCAATAAAGAGCTAGGGAACCCTATATGCTTATCTAGGATGATGATTTTGCAATTAATTCAATCCTAGATATTAAAAACTAGATGACATGTCAAAAAGCTTAGCTAAACATAGATTATGAAAACCTGGATAACTATCACAGTACAACACTCAATCAATTCATCACAAACAATCTCTATCTTGTATCTAGCATATGATCTAAAAACATACAAGTGAATAAAGAGATGACTTGTTAAGAAAGATACTAAAATTAGATGAAGTTAGTAAAAATCTTACCAAGCAAGATGTGATGATGCTAAACCATGCATGAATGAACTTTGATGCACAAAGGAAAAGTGTTTGAGTGATCAAAGATTATAAAAGATAAGTTCTTGATTAAAATCTCTCTTTGAAAAGCTCTCAATTAAAAATATGATTTTTGAGTCAATACTTTGACCTAAGAACAAAGAGACAAATATATAGGAGGTCAAATTGAAGCTGTGTCGTTTTGGCCAAAATCAGTGGTCGCCATTTGTCTCAGGGCGACCTCGTGGCTACACCAATTTTTCTTCTAGGTCGCCATTTGCGCTCAGGGTGTAGGGAATAATCGTAGTACACGCAGCGGAAGCGAGACTAAAAAATATATTTTAGTATAGTTTAAAATATTTCCTTTGATGAACCTTAACCCTATAAATTAATTAAACATACATATAAAGTAATAAAAAGTATAATACCTTTTGTCGCGTGATCCGATTGACTTACGTCGATGGTAATCCGCAAGATCTTCAATCCTAGCACGAACGTGAATCACCTAGGAGCGTGGTCTCCCTTTTCTTTGAATTGCGTACCTGAGAATGGACAAACAAAACTTTCTTTTTCTTTTGTTAGTCACAAAACAATCAAAAGACCACAAAGATTATTCCGGTCACTTTTGAGTTCTCAATCTAATGATAGAAACTCGCGTGAACCTAATTCGATGTTGTACACACAAGCTTATTGATGAACAAGCAATTAGTGTACCATCAAAAGAATAATCTCTTCTCTCTTTTATGTCTTGGTAGAATAATCAAACACTTTTCTATGAGTTGAGAAGAAGAAGAAAATTGATCCAGTGAACCAGAGGGGTGGCCGAATTCTATAGCATGTATTATATAGGGTGGTTGAAATTTCTTCTCCACTTCCTTTAGGGTTGGCCGAATCCTACTTGTGATACAATTAGGGTTGGCTGAAAATCCTCTACAAAAAAGGATTTGTGCCTTGCCCTAATTCCTATCAACTTTAGAATCCTAACCCTAATTTAACTCATAAGTATTTTTATTCTTTTATTGACTTAATAAAAGACTTTCCTATTTGATTAAATAAATAAACTTAATTATTTATTTTCTTACCAAACAAGTCTTTTACTTTTAATATACTACTACTAATAGTATAATTCTAGGAAACATATTTCCTAATCAGAAAAAGATTTTGTTTCTTAATTAAATAATTAATTAATAAATTAATTAATTCTCATTTAATCAAACGATAAAATAAAATAATATTTTTGACTATAAACATAGCCTTGCCAACCCACATAGAATATAAGGGCCAAATATTATTTCCTTATTTTATTTAATCCATTGGACTTTAAATAAAAAGCCCACATGTGAACCAGACCCATTCTTACTAAAAGAAACAAGCCCACATGCCTTTCATTAATGAAAGTAATTAAATACTCGAGGCGTGTTCTATATAAAGCTAGAGGGGGGGTGAATAGATTTTAACTATTATTACCCAATTTTCGCATGCAAGTCAATTTTACGAAAATGCCCCTACTAGTCAAAATACATACAAGTGTAATATAGTGCGGAATTTAAATAACACTTGATGTATACGTGGAAACCCAACCACTGGGAAAAACCACGGGCTGTATAGTGCGCCACACTCGGAACTCGAAATCACTAATTGAAATGAAGTTTACAACCTATGTAGACCTCGTCTAACATTCCGGTCTGTAACCCCTCACTTCTACCCAGCGGGCCTTTATTAGCAACCCTATTCCAATTTGCTTGAGGCCTAAGCACTCTTAGCCTCAAGACTTACTTCTCTATGGAGAGAAACAACCTATGTGAATATATATATGAATATTCAAATAACAAACAAGGCTAGGTAACCTTAGATGCTTATCTAGGATGATGATATAATCAATTTAATCAACCCTAGATATCAATTGCTAAATGACATGTCAAATAGCATAGATAATCATAGATTATAAAAACCTAGATATCTATCAAAAACAACACTCAATCAATTCATCACAAATAATCTCTTTTCTTGTATTTAGCATATGATCTAAAACATACAAGTAATTTAAAAGAGATGGCTTGGTATTTAAAATACTACAATAAGATGAAATTAATCAAAATCTTACCAAGCAAGTTGTGATGATGCAAACCCATACATGGATGCACTCTATATAGACATAGGAGATGCAATATGAAATTTGATGCAAAAGGGGTTTGATTTGAGTGGTTAAAGTTGAGTTCTTGATTTGATTTTCTCTCAAAATCTATCTTTGAAGATTAGGGTTCTTAAGAGTCAAAGAACTAATTCAGATAATGAGAAAGTGTGATATTTATAGACATCAAGAACAGGGCAAGTGAAAAGACAATTTTGCCCCTGAAACGCACCGTTCGGCGGTTTCAATCGGCGGCCAGGCCGCCGATGACGACCGCCGAATTGAGCTCGTGAAGAACAGAGCATTAACGGCGGTTTCATTCGGCGGTTTCACGACCGCCGATCCAACCACCGAATCAAACCCGAGGGATTAAAATCGATCAGGTATGAACGGCGGTTTAGAACGGCGGTCGTGACCGCCGATCTTGACCGCATAATTGCTTCAGACCAATCTGGACTGAAACGGCGGTTTCATTCGGCGGCCAGGCCGCCGATCATAACCGCCGATCACCAACAATGGTGAAAACCAAGGAGAAGCCAAGGGCATTCTCCATAGGCGGTCTTCGCGCGAAACCAAGCACTAATTAGTGCAAGCGCGGACGTTTCCGAACAATGTCGGGAAACGAATTATAAGGCACATATACACACAACAAGATATATCAACCAAAGTGCTAGTGTGTAAAGTGACATGTGAAGAGATGCACATAAAAATAAGCAAGTATGCAATCATAGCAAGAATGCTAAGTGTGTGTGTGCTACTAAATCTTTTCAAAGAAAAACAAGCACAAGAGATTATACCTTTGGCGTGCTTGTATCTTGAGGTCATGGAAGGGCCTTTGATCTTCAACACTAATCACTTAGACTACCCTTACATTCAAAACCCCAACATGTGGTTTGACCACGAAATAAGCCAATCAACAAAACGGGAATCCTTACAATTAATATATTAATATAATTGATCAGCCCATTAAACAAATAATGTGCAAATTATATTCTTAATATATTAAATGCAATTCTAGATGGACCCACAAATTGGTCCGGTAGAATATATCAAGTGATCCATGCAAATCCGTGTGGATTGGGGATCTTGGCGGGCTATCTAAATTTAAGCTCAATAGACATAATCTAATCACAATCAACAAATGATTCACTTATGTCCGATCCATTAATTTTAACTCATTCCACTAAAGAGCTAAAATTGAACTCTTAAATAAAGATAGAATAAGAAGAAGTTCCTCATTCATACCCTAGACAATCATATTGGAGATAGTGTATCCTCGTGATTAATATCAGTAATCGCCAAGAGTTCATAGACCGCCTATAACTCTCCAAGTTACCGTATTTACTCATATGACCACGTTTTGAACTTGGATATTTTGACTTATCCAGAAGCCATGTTTTCAATAGTCACTATCGAAAACTTAACGTCGAGATTTAATATCCAATTACCTCAAAACATCCATATGATGATATTATACTCTCATTTAATAAATGGAGCCACGATGTATAAATGAAGTCCTCTATCGATTAACAAATGAAAATCACCAAACTATCGAGGATAGACTATGCTATATAATCGTACTCATTGATAACTCAAATGATATCACTTGCAACCATAAGTCCATCATTTATCTCAGGATTAAGATAGACTCACTGACTATCCTGATAATGAAAAGACTATTATCTATTGACGGTTCTAGATAAAGCTTTTCATTGTGATCCAGTTCAATGCACCCAGTGCACTAGATTCTTTTACTCGAAGACACTCCGATGATTTTAGACTCATCATATCTCATTTGATCCCATTCAAATGCTAGCAAAAGAATTCTACAACTTTAACAAGATAAAGGTGCCCAACCTTTAACTTAAGTTGTGAACATTATTCAAGACTAACTAAAGAATTGTGTCTACCTCATACATATCCAGATGTACGAACAATTCTTCTTTTCTCATAGTCTTTAGATCTTATGATTTTTTACTTTGACAATTATAATATTAAACTATAAATGCTATAAGCTTTGTTAAACCGGAAATCACTTTATTAATATGAAAAAGATTGTCAATTACATAATTACACTCTTACTGTTGAGCATAATCCTAACAATCTCCCACTTGCGCTATAGCAAATGTGTCATATCTGTCATGCCCATGTTCTCTAGATGCCCATCGAAACTCTTCTAAGGTAGAGCCTTTGTGAAGGGATCCTCTAGATTTTCTGCTGACGCGATTTTGGTAATTGTCACGTCACCTCTTTGAACAATCTCCCTTGAAAGATGATACTTTCTTTCAATGTGTTTTCCTCTCTTGTGACTTCTTGGTTCTTTCGAATTAGCCACTGCTCCACTGTTGTCACAGTAGATAGTGATCTGCTTATTCGCATTAGAAACCACTTCCAAGTCTATCAAGAATTGGCGGAGCCAAACAGCCTCTTTGGCAGCCTCCTATGCAACAACATACTCAGCTTCTATGGTGGAATCAGCAATACAAGATTGCTTGATACTCCTCCATATGACTGCTCCTCCTCTAATAGTAAACATAGCCCCTGATGTGGATTTTCTGAAGTCAGAATCTGATTGGAAATCAGAATCTATATACCCAACGGGAATTAAATCCCCTCCAGAGTATACAAGCATATTATCTCTCTTTCTCTTAAGGTACTTGAAAATATGCTTGACTGTCGTCCAGTGATTAGGACCAGGTTTCGATGGAAACCTGCTAACTATGCCAACAACAAAACAAATATATGGTCTAGTGCAGAGCATTGTATACATGAGACTTCCAACTGCCGAGGCATATGGAACTCTACTCATGAATTGCTCTTCATGCTCATTCTTAGGAACTTGTTCCTTAGAAAGTTTGATTCCATGTCTAAAAGGTAACATACCTTTCTTGGAATCCTGCATGGAAAACCTAGACAAGATCTTGTCTATGTATGAAGCTTGGGATAATGCAATCGTTTTATTCTTTCTATCCCTTATTACTTGGATACCAAGAATAAAACTTGCTTCTCCTAAGTCCTTCATATCAAATTGTTTTGCTAACCATTCTTTTACTGATGTTAATACACCTACATCGTTTCCAATGAGTAGTATATCATCAACATAAAGAATCAGGAAAACCAACTTGTTGCCCTTAATCCTTTTGTATACATAAGGTTCGTCAGGATTCTGAATAAATCCAAAACCTTTGACAGCTTGATCGAACCATATGTTCCAGGATCTGGATGCTTGCTTTAATCCATATATGGATTTCTGCAACTTGCATACCTTTTCCATTTGGCCCTTTTCAATGAATCCTTCTGGTTGCATCATGTAGATGCTTTCGTCAAGTCTTCCATTAAGGAAAGCTGTCTTGACGTCCATTTGCCAAATCTCTAGATCTAAAGATGCTGCAATGGACAAGAGTATCCTAATGGATTTAAGCATGGCCACAGGAGAAAAGGTTTCCTCGTAATCGATACCTTCTTTCTGTGTATACCCTTTAGCTACCAATCTAGCTTTAAAGGTTTCCACCTTTCCATCCATACCTCTTTTCCTCTTATATACCCACTTGCACCCAATGGGATTTATCCCTTTAGGCAAGTCTACAAGGGACCAGACTTTGTTATCGAACATAGATTCAATCTCAGATTGCATTGCCTTTTGCCAATGGCGACTATCAACATCCTCCATTGCTTCCTTATACGTGTAGGGATCATCGTCGTCCGGGAGATTCTCCACTGATTCTCCCAGACCGATGTATCTTTCGGGTTGTGTTCTAACCCTCCCACTACGACGAGGAATGGTAGGTTGTTGATCTTGTGTTGGATCGGAACTTACAATTGGGTTAGGTTGTGTAACCTCTCGTGGAATTGTATCTCCTGACATCTCATTCAGGACAATTCTGCTTCTAGGTACAAAATAATTCATATAGTCCTTTTCAAGAAATTTAGCATTTGTCGAAACAATACTTCCTTTTAGGGTTGGCCGAAATCTCCATGTGGTCCAATTAGGGTAGCCAAATTTCCTCTACAAAAAAGGATTTGTGTTGTACCCTAATTCACATGTTAATTAGACTCCTAACCCTAATTCAACTCATAAGTATTTTTATTCTTTTATTGACTTAATAAAAGACTTTCCTATTTGATTAAATAAATAAAACTTATTATTTATTTTCTTACCAAATAAGTCTTTTACTTTTAATATACTACTACCAATAGTATATCTCTAGGAAATATATTTCCTGATCAGAAAAAGATTTGTTTCTTAATTAAATAATTAATTAATAAATTAATTAATTCTTATTTAATTAAACAATGAAACAAAATAATATATTAGGCTAATCTATTAACCTTGCCGCCCCACATGTATAAAATTGGGCCATATATTATTTTCTTATTTCATTTAATCCATTAGACTTTTAAATAAAAAAGCCCACATGCCATTCATTAATATATAAATATAATTGAGCAGCCCATTAAATAATTAATGTGCAAATTATATTCTTAATATATTAAATGCAATTCTAGTTGGACCCTTAAATTGGTCCGGTAGAATATATCAAGTGATCCATGTAAGTCCGTGTGGATTGGGGATCTTGGCGGGCTATCTAAATTTAAGCTTCAATAGACACAACCTAATCACAATCAACAAATGATTCACTTAGGTCCGATCCATTAATTTTAACTCATTTCACTAAATAGCTAAAATTGAACTCTTAAATAAAGATAAAATAAGAAGATGTTTCTCATTCATACCCTAGACAATCTTATTGGAGATGGTGTATCCTCATGAATAATATCAGTAATCGCCAAGAGCTCATAGACCGCCTATAGCTCTCCAAGTTACCATATTTACTCATATGACCACGTTTTGAACTTGGATACTTTGACTTGTCCAGAAGCCATGTTTTCAACAGACACTATCGAAAACTCAACGTTGAGATTTAATATCCAATACCTCAAAACATCCATATGATAATATTATACTCTCATTTAATAAATGGAGCCACGATGTCCATATCTATAAATGAAGTCCTCTATCGATTAGCAAATGAATACCACCAAACTATCGAGGATAGACTATGCTATATAATCGTACTCATTGATAACTCAAATGATATCACTTGTAAGTCCATCATTTATCTCAGGATTAAGATAGACTCTTCGATTGTCCTGATAATGAAAAGACTATTATCTATTGACGGTTCTAGATAAAGCTTTTTATTGTGATCCTGTTCAATGCACCCAGTGCACTAGATTCTTTTACTCGAAGACCCTCCAATGATTTTAGACTCATCATAACTCATTTGATCCCACTCAAATGCTAGCAAAAGAATTCTACAACTTTAACAAGATAAAGGTGCCCAACCTTTAACTTAAGTTGTGAACATTATTCAAGACTAACTAAAGAATTGTGTCTACCTCATACATATCCAGATGTACGAACAATTCTTCTTTTCTCATAGTCTTTTGACCTTATGATTATTTACTTTTGACAATTATAATAATTAAACTATAAATGCTATAAGATTTGTTAAACCAGAAATCACATTATTAATATGAATAGATTGTCAAAAACACTATTACACTCTTGTGATTGAGCATAATCCTAACAATCTTAGCCATTAAGACCTTAACTTCTTCAAGCTCTCTTTTTAGCTCTTCTTCTGTCCTCTTAGATAAGGCTAAGTCGTCTTTTAGCTTATCTTCATCCACCATGGATCTTACCACTTCTTCACACAAGTGGTCTACTAGTGTTGAAAGCTCTAGATTAACTTCTTTTAATCTTCTAATTTATTCCTTGTTCCTCATCATTGAGCTCTCAACTTTGACTTTGTAGTCATTAAGATCCCTACTCTCCACATATCCATTTATGGAGTTCGATGACAAATATTCAACACTAGTGTCATCTCCTATAATCTCCATTTCACCAATGGAGTCATCTCCTTCATCAAGATCATCAAATTTGTCTCTTGATGAGGAAAAAGCCAAATCCCTATGAGTAGCTATACCAACTACTTCTATATCTAGTTCTTCTTGGGGATCACAAGCAAAAGCAACTTTGCAATCTTCTTCAACTTCTACACTCTTGGCTCTAAATTCCGTGTAGATGATGGCAAGTTCTTCATCACTTGAAGGATTTTCGTCATCTTCATATTTATCCCATAAGGTGGCCAACGCCTTTCCTTTTCTTCTATCCTTCAAGTTTCCACACTCCAGGGAGATATGCCCGAATCCTCCACATTCGTAGCAATGAGTCCCCTCTCTTGAAAACACTCATTGGTTTGGCTTGTCAATGAGTCCCATGTCTTCAATTGAGATAACCTCCTTCTTGTCATGCTTTGAAGTCTCCAAAGCAATTGTCTTCTTCTTCTTAGGAGGTGAGGTGGTCAACTTCTTCTTAGGAGGTGATGTGGTTAACTTCTTCTTAGGAGGTAAGGTGGTTAATTTCACACATCTCCTAAATCTCTCAAGCAAGAGAGACATCTCCTCAACGGAGTCAATTTCTTCTCTCACAAAATCACTCATAGTGTTTGCGTTGAATGAATGCAAATGAGAAGAATGCAAAATGTATGTCAAAAACAATAATCATACAAAATGCACAACACACCAAAAATGAGCTAGGATCACCTATGTATGTCTAGGAACCCGCTCTGATACCAATTGAGAAGAATACTCGGTGTGTTCTATATAAAGCTAGATGGGGGGTGAATAGATTTTGTCTAATTATTACCCAATTTTCACGTGCATGTCAATTTTACGAAAATACCCCTAGCAAGTCAAAAATACATACAAGTGTAATAAGATGCGGAAATTAAATAACACTTGAATTTTATGTGGAAACCCAACCACTGGGAAAAACCACAGGCTGTTTAGTACGCCACACTCGGACCTCGAAATCCACTAATTGAAATGGAGTTTACAACCTATGTAGACCTCGTCTAACACTCCGGTCAATAACCCCCCACTTCTACCACGCGGGCCTTTAAAAGTGGCTCTAGTCCAATTGCTTATGTGACCACCTATTCCCGGTGTCCGACCTAATCCCGGTCAATCACACAAGACTTAAATCTCTCAAAAGAGATGCACAACCCTATGTGAATATGCAATGATATCCAAATATTGCAATAAGAGCTAGGGTACTCTAGATGCTTACCTAGGATTATAAGATGACAATATAATCAATCCTAGATATGACATATAGCTATATGTCATGGCATATAACTTTAGCTAAGCAAAGGATAACCAATCCTAGATACAAAGCTATCACAAAACAACACTCAATCAATTCATCACAATTAATTCTCTTTTCTTGTATTTAGCATATGATCTAAAACATACAAGTAATTTAAAAGAGATGGCTTGGTAATAAAAATATTAAAATAAGATGAAGTTAATCAAAATCTTACCAAGCAAGTTGTGATGATGCAAACCCATACATGGATGCACTCTATATAGACATAGGAGATGCAATATGAAATTTGATGCAAAAAGGGTTTGATTTGAGTGGTTAAAGGTGAGTTCTTGATTTGAATTTCTCTCAAATATCTCTCTTTTAAGTTTAGGGTTCTAAGAGTCAAAGAACTGATTCAGATAATGAGAAAGTGTGATATTTATAGACATCAAGAACAGGGCAAGTGAAAAGACAATTTTGCCCTTGAAACGCACCGATCGGCGGTTTCAATCGGCAGCCAGGCCGCCGATAGAGACCGCCGATAGAGGCCGCCGATAGAGACCGCCGATAGAGACCGCCGATAGAGACCGCCGAATTGAACCCGAGACGAACAGGGGAACAACGGCGGTTTCATTCGGTGGTTTCGTGACCGCCGATCCAATTGCCAAATTAGACCGAGAGATAAAATCAATCAGGTCTTGAACGGCGGTTTTGAACGGCGGTCGTGACCGCCGATCGTGACCGCATAATTGCTCCAGACACTTCTGGAAGCAAACGGCTGTTCCATTCGGCAACCAGGCCACCGATCATAACTGCCGATCACCAACAATGGTGAAAACGAAGGAGAAGCCAAGGGCATTCTCCGTGGGCGGTCTTCGCGTAAAACCGAGCACGCCAACGTGCACGGGCGGACGTTTCCGAACATCCTTCGGGAAACGAATTACTCCACACTAAAAGCTAACATACATGAAGTGCAAGTGTGGGTATTGAATGCATCCTAATGCCTATCATGTCATGGCATTTCATAGAACAAGATGCAATCAATATAATGCAAGAAGAGATATTGAATAATCAATAAAGCACAATGCACACAAAATAAACACAACATTCAAGAATAAGAGTTATGCATGTTGTGTGTGTGTGCAACTATATCTCTTCAAGGCAAAAGTAAGCACTACAAATATACCTTTGGTGCTTGTCCTCTTGAGGTCTTGGAAAGGGTCTTTGATCTTCAACCTTAATCACCTAGACTACCCTTACAACCAAACCCCAACATATGGTTTGACCACGAAATAAGCCAATCAATTAATGGGAATCCTTACAAGTGGCAACCAAGAGGGTGCGTCTAGTGCACGACCTCCTCTCCTCACCGGTGTGAATTATGCCTCATGGAAAGGCAAGATGGAGGCATACTTGTGCCAAATCCATGATAGGGCATGGATGGCAATTGAAGATGGGTATGTGGCTCCTAAGATGACTCCCACGGGTGGTGGAGAAGAAGTACTCAAGCCTAAGGCTCAGTGGTCTACTTAAGAGTTTGAGACTTCAAAATGGAATAGGAAGGCTTGGCACGCTCTTCTATATGCAGTGGATGAAAATCAGTACAAACTGATTCAGAACACTAGGATAGCTAAGGAGGCATGGGATATTCTAGAGGTTGCACTGTAGGGAAAAATACCGTAGTACACGCAGCGGAAGCGAGACTAAAAATAGATTTAGTATGTTTTAAAATTTTTCCTTTTTTATGAACCTTAACCCCTTTAATTAATTAACCATATATAAAGTAACAAAAGTTGAATACCTTTTGTCGTGTGATCCGATTGACTTATGTCGATGGTAATCCTCAAGATCTTCAATCCTAGCACGAACGTGAATCACCTAGGAGCGTGGTCGCCCTTTTTCTTTGAATTGCAAACCTAAGAATGGACAAACAAACTTTTCTTTTTCTTTTGTTAGTCACAAAACAATCAAAAGAATACAAAGATTATTCCGGTCACCTTTGAGTTCTCAATCTAATGATCGAAACTCGCGTGAAACTAATTCGATGTTGTACACACAAGCTTATTGATGAACAAGCAATTAGTGTACCATCAAAAGAATAATCTTTTTTGAAAGTAATTAAATACTCGAGGTGTGTTCTATATATAAAGCTAGAGGGGGGGGGGGGGGGGGTGAATAGATTTTATCTAATTATTACCCAATTTTCGCGTGCATGTCAATTTTACGAAAATACCCCTAGCAAGTCAACAATACATACAAGTGTAATAAGATGCGGAAATAATAAATGACACTTGATGTTTACGTGGAAAACCCAACCACTGGGAAAAACCACGGGCTGTATAGTGCGCCACACTCGGAACTCGAAATCACTAATTGAAATGAAGTTTACAACCTATGTAGACCTCGTCTAACACTCCGGTCTGTAACCCCTCACTTCTACCCAGCGGGCCTTTATTAGCAACCCTATTCTAATTTGCTTGATCCTCGAAGTCACTACTTGTAATGATGTTTACAGCCTAATCCCGGTCTGTAACCCACCACTACTACCCAGGGGGCCTATAATAGCAACCCTAGACCAAGACTTCAATCTCTCAAAAGAGATGCACAACCCTATGTGAATATGTATGAATATTCAATTAATGCAATAAGAGCTAGGGTACTCTAAATGCTTATCTAGGATGATGATATATTCAATTTAAATCAACCCTAGATATCAATAGCTAAATGACATGTCAAATAGCTTAGCTAATCAAGATTAATTAAAAACCTAATTAGCTATCACAAACAACACTTAATCAATTCATCACAAATAATCTCTTTTCTTGTATTTAGCATATGATCTAAAACATACAAGTAATTTAAAAGAGATGGCTTGGCATTTAAAATACTAAAATAAGATGAAATTAATCAAAATCTTACCAAGCAAGTTGTGATGATGCAAACCCATACATGGATGCACTCTAGATAGACATAGGAGATGCAATATGAAATTTGATGCAAAAGGGGTTTGATTTGAGTGGTTAAAGGTGAGTTCTTGATTTGATTTTCTCTCAAAATCTATCTTTGAAGTTTAGGGTTCTTAAGAGTCAAAGAACTTAATCAGATAATGAGAAAGTGTGATATTTATAGACATCAAGAACAGGGCAAGTGAAAAGACAATTTTGCCCCTGAAATCGCACGATCGGCGGTTTCATTCGGCGGCCTGGCCGCCGAATTGAACCGCCGAATGGCTCCCGAGTGGAACAGGGGAACTTCGGTGACTTCGTTCGGCGGTTTATAAATCGCCGATCCCAACCGCCGTTTTGGACCCGAGAGATATATTTCAATCAGGTCTCATTCGGCGGTTTCGAACGGCGGCCAGGCCGCCGAATGTAACCGCCGTTTCACCAAAAATGGTGAAACCAAGGAGAAGCCAAAGGCATCTCCACCGGCGATCATCGTGCAAAACAAAGCACATCAATATGCACGCGCGGACGTTTCCGAACAACCTTCGGGAAACGAATTACTCCACACTAAAAACTAACATACATGAAGTGCAAGTGTGGGTATTGAATGCATCCTAATGCCTATCATGTCATGACATTTCATATAACAAGATGCAATCAATTTAATGCAAGAAGAGACATTGAATAAACAATAAAGCACAATGCACACAAAATATAAACACAACATTCAAGAATAAGAGTTATGCATGTTGTGTGTGTGTGCAACTATATCTCTTCAAGCCAAAGTAAGCACAAGATATACCTTTGGTGGTTGTCCTCTTGAGGTCTTGGAAAGGGTCTTTGATCTTCAACCTTAATGACCTAGACTACCCTTACAACCAAACCCCAACATGTGGTTTGACCACGAAATAAGCCAATCAACAAAAGGGAATCCTTACATTTTTCTTTTCTTTTATGTTTTAGTAGAATAAAATCTAATACTTTTCTATGAGTTTAGAAGAAGAAGAAAATTGAATCAATCAACAAGTAGGGTGGCCGAATTCTATAGCAAGTGTTATATAGGGTGGCCGAAATTTTTCTCCTCTTCCTTTTAGGGTTGGCCGAAATCTCCATGTGGTCCAATTAGGGTTGCCAAATTTCCTCTACAAAAAAGGATTTGTGTTGTACCCTAATTCACATGTTAATTAGACTCCTAACCCTAATTCAACTCATAAGTATTTTTATTCTTTTATTGACTTAATAAAAGACTTTCCTATTTGATTAAATAAATAAAACTTATTATTTATTTTCTTACCAAATAAGTCTTTTACTTTTAATATACTACTACCAATAGTATATCTCTAGGAAATATATTTCCTGATCAGAAAAAGATTTGTTTCTTAATTAAATAATTAATTAATAAATTAATTAATTCTTATTTAATTAAACAATGAAACAAAATAATATATTAGGCTAATCTATTAACCTTGCCGCCCCACATGTATAAAATTGGGCCATATATTATTTTCTTATTTCATTTAATCCATTAGACTTTTAAATAAAAAAGCCCACATGTGAACCAGACCCATTCTAACTAAAAGAAACAAGCCCACATGCCATTCATTAATATATAAATATAATTGAGCAGCCCATTAAATAATTAATGTGCAAATTATATTCTTAATATATTAAATGCAATTCTAGTTGGACCCTTAAATTGGTCCGGTAGAATATATCAAGTGATCCATGTAAGTCCGTGTGGATTGGGGATCTTGGCGAGCTATCTAAATTTAAGCTTCAATAGACACAACCTAATCACAATCAACAAATGATTCACTTAGGTCCGATCCATTAATTTTAACTCATTCCACTAAAGAGCTAAAATTGAACTCTTAAATAAAGATAGAAAAGGAAGATGTTCCTCTTTCATAACCCTAGACAATCATATTGGAGATAGTGTATCCTCCTGATTAATATCAGTAACAAGAGTTCATAGACCGCCTATAACTCTCCAAGTTACCATATTTACTCATATGACCACGTTTTGAACTTGGATATTTTGACTTGTCCAAAAGCCATGTTTTCAATAGTCACTATCGAAAACTCAACGTTGAGATTTAATATCCAATTACCTCAAAACATCCATATGATGATATTATACTCTCATTTAATAAATGGAGCCACGATGTCAATATCTATAAATGAAGTCCTCTATCGATTAACAAATGAATATCACCAAACTATCGAGGATAGACTATGCTATATAATCGTACTCATTGATAACTCAAATGATATCACTTGCAACCATAAGTCCATCATTTATCTCAGGATTAAGATAGACTCTCCGATTGTCCTAATAATGAAAAGACTATTATCTATTGACGGTTCTAGATAAAGCTTTTCATTGTGATCCAGTTTAATGCACCCAGTGCACTAGATTCTTTTGCTCGAAGACACTCCGATGATTTTAGACTCATCATATCTCATTTGATCCCACTCAAATGCTAGCAAAAGAATTCTACAACTTTAACAAGATAAAGGTGCCCAACCTTTAACTTAAGTTGTGAACAATATTCAAGACTAACTAAAGAATTGTGTCTACCACATACATATCCAGATGTACGAACAATTCTTCTTTTCTCATAGTCTTTAGACCTTATGATTATTTACTTTGATAATTATAATATTAAACTATAAATGCTATAAGATTTGTTAAACCAGAAATCACTTTATTAATATGAAAAAGATTGTTAATTACAATATTACACTCTTGCTATTGAGCATAATCCTAACATTCACATGAAGGAACCGATGTTGTCAAGGATTCCAAGCTTCAAGTCCTTCAAACGCAATTTGAGTTGCTCAAGATGGAGGAGGACGAATGCTTCAATGACTTTGAAGTCAAGTTGATGGATATTGTGAATCAAAGCCATCAACTCATTGATCCTTATACGGATAGGAGAGTCAAGCAAAAAATTATGAGGTCTCTCCCCGCTAGGTTTGAAGCAAAAGTGACGGCTTTAGAGGAGAATAGCACATATAAGGATATGAAGCCGAGCGAGGTAATTAGAAGACTCCTCGCCTTTGAATCTAGGAAAGCTCCTAGCATAAAAAGGAAAAAGGGATTGCTTTGAAAGCTTCCAAGGTTGTGAAGGAGGAAAAAGGTGACTCGGACGAAGACATGGCATAGTTGCTTAGAAGATTCAAGAAATTTGTCAAGTTTGAGAAGAAGGGCTTTGGATCCAAAGGCCAAGACTTGAAGAAAAAGGCTCCCTTCAAGAGTCTTGAGCCTAGGCAAGAGAAGAGTGAAAAGAAAGGGGTCCAATGCTATGAGTGTGGCGGTATAGGACACATCTCACCCGATTGTGGGAACTTGAAGAACAAGATGGCAAAAGTGATGGCCGCCACTTGGAGCGAAAGTGATGACTCCGGAAAGGGAGACAAGTCATCAAGTGATGATGAGCTTACCATCGACTACACGGCATTTGGGGCCACTTGTGTAGAAGATAGAGTTATTGGTAAGAAAGCCTTGACTAGTGATCCATAGAAGAAAAAGATGAAGAAGTAGCTCTAGAGGTGATAGGCGAAGCTACTCATTGGGATATGGCTCTCACTGACTCAAGAGACCTAGGTGAAGGTCTTAATGAGGGAAATGACTCCATAGGTGAGATGGAGAGTGGATGAGATAGCTCTAGTGTAGATGACTCCTCATCTAACTCTACAAATGGAAATGTAGAGAAAATGGATGTTAATGACTTTATAGTCAAGTGTGAAAGTTCATTGAAGAAGAACAATAGAAAATTGACGATTTTAAAGGATGAAAATCTAGAACTTTCTGTAGGGAAAAATACCGTAGTACACGCAGCGGAAGCGAGACTAAAAATCGATTTAGTATGTTTTAAAATTTTTCCTTTTTATGAACCTTAACCCTTTAAATTAATTAACCATATATAAAGTAACAAAAGTTGAATACCTTTTGTCGCGTGATCCGATTGACTTACGTCGATGGTAATCCATAAGATCTTCAATCCTAGCACGAACGTGAATCACCTAGGAGCGTGGTCTCCCTTTTCTTTGAATTGCAAACCTGAGAATGGACAAACAAACTTTTTTTTTTCTTTTGTTAGTCACAAAACAATCAAAAGAATATAAAGATTATTCCGGTCACTTTTGAGTTCTCAATCTAATGATCGAAACTCGCGTGAACCTAATTCGATGATGTACACACAAGCTTATTGATGAACAAGCAATTAGTGTACCATCAAAAGAATAATCCCTTCTCTCTTTTATGTCTTAGTAGAATAATCAAATACTTGTCTATGAGTTTAGAAGAAGAAGAAAATTGAATCAATGAACCATTAGAGGTGGCCGAACCCTATCATAAGAAATATATAGGGTGGTCGAATTTCTCTTCCTTTTTCCTATTAGGGTTGCCGAAATCTACCTCATACGCCATTAGGGTTGCCGTAAATCACATAGTAAACATGATTTGTTTTGCACCCTAATACACATCATCTTTTAGACTTCTAACCCTAATCCAACTCATAAGTATTTTTATTCTTTTATTGACAAAATAAAAAGACTTCTTATTTGATTAAATAAATAAACTTAATTATTTATTTTTCTTATCAAACAAGTCTTTTACTTTTAGTATAACTCTAGGAAATATATTTCCTGATCAGAAAAAGATTTGTTTCTTAATTAAACAATTGATTAATAAATTAATTAATTCTTATTTAATTAAACAATGAAACAAAATAATATGTTAGGCTAATATTTTAACCTTGCCGCCTCACATGTATAAAATGGGTCATATATTATTTTCTTATTTCATTTAATCCATTGGACTTTAAATAAAAAGCCCACATCTGAACCAGACCCATTCTTACTAAAAGAAACAAGCCCACATGCCATTCATTAATATATAAATATAATTGAGCAGCCCATTAAATAATTAATGTGCAAATTATATTCTTAATATATTAAATGCAATTCTAGATGGACCCATAAATTGGTCCGGTAGAATATATCAAGTGATCCATGCAAGTCCGTGTGGATTGGGGATCTTGGCGGGCTATCTAAATTTAAGCTTTAATAGACACAACCTAATCACAATCAACAAATGATTCACTTAGGTCCGATCCATTAATTTTAACTCATTCCACTAAAGAGCTAAAATTGAACTCTTAAATAAAGATAGAAAAGGAAGATGTTCCTCTTTCATAACCCTAGACAATCATATTGGAGATAGTGTATCCTCCTGATTAATATCAGTAACAAGAGTTCATAGACCGCCTATAACTCTCCAAGTTACCATATTTACTCATATGACCACGTTTTGAACTTGGATATTTTGACTTGTCCAAAGCCATGTTTTCAATAGTCACTATCGAAAACTCAACGTTGAGATTTAATATCCAATTACCTCAAAACATCCATATGATGATATTATACTCTCATTTAATAAATGGAGCCACGATGTCCATATCTATAAATAAAGTCCTCTATCGATTAACAAATGAATATCACCAAACTATCGAGGATAGACTATGCTATATAATCGTACTCATTGATAACTCAAATGATATCACTTGCAACCATAAGTCCATCATTTATCTCAGGATTAAGATAGACTCTCCGATTGTCCTAATAATGAAAAGACTATTATCTATTGACGGTTCTAGATAAAGCTTTTCATTGTGATCCAGTTTAATGCACCCAGTGCAGTAGATTCTTTTGCTCGAAGACACTCCGATGATTTTAGACTCATCATATCTCATTTGATCCCACTCAAATGCTAGCAAAAGAATTCTACAACTTTAACAAGATAAAGGTGCCCAACCTTTAACTTAAGTTGTGAACAATATTCAAGACTAACTAAAGAATTGTGTCTACCACATACATATCCAGATGTACGAACAATTCTTCTTTTCTCATAGTCTTTAGACCTTATGATTATTTACTTTGATAATTATAATATTAAACTATAAATGCTATAAGATTTGTTAAACCAGAAATCACTTTATTAATATGAAAAAGATTGTTAATTACAATATTACACTCTTGCTATTGAGCATAATCCTAACATTCACATGAAGGAACCGATGTTGTCAAGGATTCCAAGCTTCAAGTCCTTCAAACGCAATTTGAGTTGCTCAAGATGGAGGAGGACGAATGCTTCAATGACTTTGAAGTCAAGTTGATGGATATTGTGAATCAAAGCCATCAACTCATTGATCCTTATACGGATAGGAGAGTCAAGCAAAAAATTATGAGGTCTCTCCCCGCTAGGTTTGAAGCAAAAGTGACGGCTTTAGAGGAGAATAGCACATATAAGGATATGAAGCCGAGCGAGGTAATTAGAAGACTCCTCGCCTTTGAATCTAGGAAAGCTCCTAGTATTACACCTCCTAAAAAGGAAAAAGGGATTGCTTTGAAAGCTTCCAAGGTTGTGAAGGAGGAAAAAGGTGACTCGGACGAAGACATGGCATAGTTGCTTAGAAGATTCAAGAAATTTGTCAAGTTCGAGAAGAAGGGCTTTGGATCCAAAGGCCAAGACTTGAAGAAAAAGGCTCCCTTCAAGAGTCTTGAGCCTAGGCAAGAGAAGAGTGAAAAGAAAGGGGTCCAATGCTATGAGTGTGGCGGTATAGGACACATCTCACCCGATTGTGGGAACTTGAAGAACAAGATGGCAAAAGTGATGGCCGCCACTTGGAGCGAAAGTGATGACTCCGGAAAGGGAGACAAGTCATCAAGTGATGATGAGCTTACCATCGACTACACGGCATTTGGGGCCACTTGTGTAGAAGATAGAGTTATTGGTAAGAAAGCCTTGACTAGTGATCCCATAGAAGAAAAAGATGAAGAAGTAGCTCTAGAGGTGATAGGCGAAGCTACTCATTGGGATATGGCTCTCACTGACTCAAGAGACCTAGGTGAAGGTCTTAATGAGGGAAATGACTCCATAGGTGAGATAGAGAGTGGATGAGATAGCTCTAGTGTAGATGACTCCTCATCTAACTCTACAAATGGAAATGTAGAGAAAATGGATGTTAATGACTTTATAGTCAAGTGTGAAAGTTCATTGAAGAAGAACAATAGAAAATTGACGATTTTAAAGGATGAAAATCTAGAACTTTCTGTAGGGAAAAATACCGTAGTACACGCAGCGGAAGCGAGACTAAAAATCGATTTAGTATGTTTTAAAATTTTTCCTTTTTATGAACCTTAACCCTTTAAATTAATTAACCATATATAAAGTAACAAAAGTTGAATACCTTTTGTCGCGTGATCCGATTGACTTACGTCGATGGTAATCCATAAGATCTTCAATCCTAGCACAAACGTGAATCACCTAGGAGCGTGGTCTCCCTTTTCTTTGAATTGCAAACCTGAGAATGGACAAACAAACTTTTTTTTTTCTTTTGTTAGTCACAAAACAATCAAAAGAATATAAAGATTATTCCGGTCACTTTTGAGTTCTCAATCTAATGATCGAAACTCGCGTGAACCTAATTCGATGATGTACACACAAGCTTATTGATGAACAAGCAATTAGTGTACCATCAAAAGAATAATCCCTTCTCTCTTTTATGTCTTAGTAGAATAATCAAATACTTGTCTATGAGTTTAGAAGAAGAAGAAAATTGAATCAATGAACCATTAGAGGTGGCCGAACCCTATCATAAGAAATATATAGGGTGGTCGAATTTCTCTTCCTTTTTCCTATTAGGGTTGCCGAAATCTACCTCATACGCCATTAGGGTTGCCGCAAATCACATAGTAAACATGATTTGTTTTGCACCCTAATACACATCATCTTTTAGACTTCTAACCCTAATCCAACTCATAAGTATTTTATTCTTTTATTGACAAAATAAAAAGACTTCTTATTTGATTAAATAAATAAACTTAATTATTTATTTTTCTTATCAAACAAGTCTTTTACTTTTAGTATAACTCTAGGAAATATATTTCCTGATCAGAAAAAGATTTGTTTCTTAATTAAACAATTGATTAATAAATTAATTAATTCTTATTTAATTAAACAATGAAACAAAATAATATGTTAGGCTAATATTTTAACCTTGCCGCCTCACATGTATAAAATGGGTCATATATTATTTTCTTATTTCATTTAATCCATTGGACTTTAAATAAAAAGCCCACATCTGAACCAGACCCTTCTTACTAAAAGAAACAAGCCCACATGCCATTCATTAATATATAAATATAATTGAGCAGCCCATTAAATAATTAATGTGCAAATTATATTCTTAATATATTAAATGCAATTCTAGATGGACCCATAAATTGGTCCGGTAGAATATATCAAGTGATCCATGCAAGTCCGTGTGGATTGGGGATCTTGGCGGGCTATCTAAATTTAAGCTTTAATAGACACAACCTAATCACAATCAACAAATGATTCACTTAGGTCCGATCCATTAATTTTAACTCATTCCACTAAAGAGCTAAAATTGAACTCTTAAATAAAGATAGAAAAGGAAGATGTTCCTCTTCATAACCCTAGACAATCATATTGGAGATAGTGTATCCTCCTGATTAATATCAGTAACAAGAGTTCATAGACCGCCTATAACTCTCCAAGTTACCATATTTACTCATATGACCACGTTTTGAACTTGGATATTTTGACTTGTCCAAAAGCCATGTTTTCAATAGTCACTATCGAAAACTCAACGTTGAGATTTAATATCCAATTACCTCAAAACATCCATATGATGATATTATACTCTCATTTAATAAATGGAGCCACGATGTCCATATCTATAAATGAAGTCCTCTATCGATTAACAAATGAATATCACCAAACTATCGAGGATAGACTATGCTATATAATCGTACTCATTGATAACTCAAATGATATCACTTGCAACCATAAGTCCATCATTTATCTCAGGATTAAGATAGACTCTCCGATTGTCCTAATAATGAAAAGACTATTATCTATTGACGGTTCTAGATAAAGCTTTTCATTGTGATCCAGTTTAATGCACCCAGTGAAGTAGATTCTTTTGCTCGAAGACACTCCGATGATTTTAGACTCATCATATCTCATTTGATCCCACTCAAATGCTAGCAAAAGAATTCTACAACTTTAACAAGATAAAGGTGCCCAACCTTTAACTTAAGTTGTGAACAATATTCAAGACTAACTAAAGAATTGTGTCTACCACATACATATCCAGATGTACGAACAATTCTTCTTTTCTCATAGTCTTTAGACCTTATGATTATTTACTTTGATAATTATAATATTAAACTATAAATGCTATAAGATTTGTTAAACCAGAAATCACTTTATTAATATGAAAAAGATTGTTAATTACAATATTACACTCTTGCTATTGAGCATAATCCTAACACTTTCAACACACAATGACCACTTAAGTAAATAAATGGAGGCATCCAAGAGGATTGAAGACAAGCTAAGAGATGAGTTAGCTTTGTCTAAGAGGAATGAAAAAGGGTTGAAGAGGAAGCTTGTTGAAGCTAAAGAGTCATTGACTCGAATGACCTCAAGCACCAAGAAGCTTCACCACATGCTTGGTGTTGGAAAGAACCCTTATGACAAGAAAGGTATTGGGTATGGAGATTGCAAGGAGATCTCTACTCCAACCAAGACCATCTTTGTCAAAAGTTTGGGCAAGAATGAAGCCTCATCGGTGCACAAACCTAGGAAGAAAATTGATCTAGGTCAATGTTCTAAAAATGCTCAAGTGAAGGAAGCCCCAAGGAGACAACCTCAAGCTCAACGCATTAGAGTCTCCCAAGTCAACGTTCCTCAACCTAACTTCCCTCACGCTCAAATTCATCAAGGGAAGAGGCCAATCATGCAAAATGGATCAAGGAAGATTTGAACCCGCTCAACCATAAAGTCATGGGAAGGCTCCTATGCATGCACAAGGACATGGTATGAATTCTAAATTTATCCCTACATGTCACTTTTGTGGTATTGATGGTCACTTTAGACCAAATTGCTTTCATTTCATTAAATTATGTAGCATCAAAAACATGATTGAAAAGAGAATGACAAGAGCTAGAATGCATGCTAATAGGAAGGAAAATATTCATGTTCATGATCCTATTATTTCTAGTACTCTTGAACCATTGTCCACTAGGAAGAAGAATGTCATATCTATGTGGATAAGGAAAAATGAACCCGCTTGCTATGAGACTAACAAGTCTCAAATAGGTTCAACCAAGTCAAATGGACTTGGGAGGTCCATAGGACCTTATGACCTTCATTGTTGAAGGATGATATTGACCCCATATGGGGAACTCAAGCAAAGAGAGCTTATGCATACTTGTTGCATGCAAATATTTGAAAAATCTTATGCTTCTTTGTTGATTGCTTGAGTAAGCTTGGTTGCACATATGTATATATGTTTTCAATTCAATAAGTGTGAACCATGCTTGTCTACAATCCATGTCATATTTATGTTCAAACATGAATTTTTGGACTAGGAGATTTACATAGGAAGTACGATATGAATGACCTATAGTTATATCCATGACATGATGATTCTTAATGACATGCTTAAAAATTGAAAAGCATGAGTTGTTTATAACATGCTAATGACATATGAAAAGCATGAAATTCAAACGACATGCTCAAATGAAAAAGCATGAATTGATGATTGCAATTTTTAAATGCAAAATTTGTGTGAAAAAGCTTATGAGACTCAAAATAAATAAAGGATCTTGTATCCGTTCAAAGGAATTTATATTCCAAATTGTCTCTCTTTCTTTATTGGTTGAACATGTCTACTATCATACGGGTTTCATTCCCGGAAAAATCGAATAGAGTGCAAAGTTGCTCATGACATGTTTGGCTTATAAAGATGGATATAGTTGCTCATAAATTAAAATTAATGAAAACTCTATATCCTTGCTTCTCTCATGACATTGGTGAAATTGGTTTGAATTCTTATTAGAAACCTTTGTCGTTCGCTTTGCCAAATACCATTGTATTTTGGACTTAAATGCTACATGTCTTGTATGCAAAGCATGTTTTGATTCACACATTTATTTTTAAAATAAATCTCCTTGTTTCTCTCTTATTGATAGAGTTGCATAAAGTGCATTTTATGATTATGCAAATGACTTGAATGCTATCATCTCTCTTTGCTAAGTGACCCGGTTGGGGACTACTCCTTTGCCTATATCATGACAATAGGGGGAGTAGAATGGTGGTAAGGGGTGTTGCAAATTGTGGTAGCAATTATGCATGTTGGGGAGATAACACATTGAGGGGGAGTAACCCATTTAGGGGGAGCATTGCATTCACAATTATTGCATGATGTTGTAGTTGTGCTTAAATTCTTAGAATGCAAATGCTTGTTTTTATTCTCACTTGATTCATCTCACTTTTTACTTGAATTGGAAAGTATAGAAACTTTGCTTTCATGGATTGATTGTTCTACTTGAAATTGAAGACTTCAAGATTATTTTTATATATCTCTTTGTAAAGTAGAAAATCATAGTAGACCCGTAGTTTCTATTATGTTGTGAGGAATCAATGTGAGTGGTGGTTTTGTCACGAAATAGCCAAAGGGGGAGACTGTAAGGATTCCCATATCTTGATTGGCTTATTTCGTGGACAAACCATATGTTGGGGTTGATAATGTAAGGGTAGTTTAGGTGAGTGAGGTTCAAGTTCAAAGGCCCTTTCAAGACCTCAAGGGACAAGCACGCCAAAGGTATAATCTCTAGTGCTTAGTTCTTTCTTAGAAGAGATTTAGTTAGCACACACACACTTAGCATACTTGATCTTGTGTGCATACTCTTCTCATGTCACTTTACACACAAGCACTTTGTTTGATATCTTGTTGTGTGAATATGTGCTTAGTAATTCGTTTCCCGACATTGTTTGGAAACGTCCGCGCTTGCACTAATGAGTGTTTGGTTTCACGCAAAGACCGCCCACGGAGAATGCCCTTGGCTTCTCCTTGGTTTTCACCTCTGTTGGTGATCAGCGGTTATGATCGACGGCCTGGCCGCCGAATGAAACCGCCGTTTGCATCCAGAAGTGTCTGGAGCAATTCGGTTGTCAAGATCGGCGGTCATGACCGCCGTTCAAAACCGCCGTTCATACCTGATCGATTTAATCTCTCGGGTTTGATTCGGCGGTTGGATCGGCGGTCACGAAACCACCAAATGAAACCGCCGTTGTTCCCTTGTTCTTCTCGGGTTCAATTCGGTGGTTATGATCGGTGGCCTGGCCGCCGATTGAAACCATCGATAGGTACGTTTCAAGGGCAAACTTGTCTTTTCACATGCCCAATTCTTGATGTCTATAAATATCTTACTTTCTCATTCTCTGATTTTGATCTTAGAGTTATTAGAACCCTAAACTTCAAAGAGAGATTTTGGAGAAAAAATCAAATCAAGAACTTGTAGGTAAAAATACCGTAGTACACGCAGCGGAAGCGAGACTAAAAATCGATTTAGTATGTTTTAAAATTTTTCCTTTTTATGTGTTAGGATTATGCTCAATAGCAAGAGTGTAATGTTGTAATTAACAATCTTTTTCATATTAATAAAGTGATTTCTGGTTTAACAAATCGTATAGCATTTATAGTTTAATATTATAATTGTCAAAGTAAATAATCATAAGGTCTAAAGACTATGAGAAAAGAAGAATTGTTCGTACATCTGGATATGTATGTGGTAGACACAATTCTTTAGTTAGTCTTGAATAATGTTCACAACTTAAGTTAAAGGTTGGGCACCTTTATCTTGTTAAAGTTGTAGAATTCTTTTGCTAGCATTTGAGTGGGATCAAATGAGATATGATGAGTCTAAATCATCAGAGTGTCTTCGAGCAAAGGATCTAGTGCACTGGGTGCATTGAACATGATCACAATGAAAAGCTTTATCTAGAACCGTCAATAGATAATAGTCTTTTCATTATCAGGACAATCGGAGAGTCTATCTTAATCCTGAGATAAATGATGGACTTATGGTTGCAAGTGATATCATTTGAGTTATCAATGAGTACGATTATATCGCATAGTCTATCCTCGATAGTTTGGTGATATTCATTTGTTAATCGATAGAGGACTTCATTTATAGATATGGACATCGTGGCTCCATTTAATTAAATAAGAGTATAATATCATCATATGAATGTTTTTAGGTAATTGGATATTAAATCTCAACGTTGAGTTTTCGATAGTGTCTATTGAAAACATGGCTTCTGGACAAGTCAAAATATCCAAGTTCAAAACGTGGTCATATGAGTAAATATGGTAACTTAGAGAGTTATAGGCGGTCTATGAACTCTTGGCGATTACTGATATTAATCACGAGGATACACTATCTCCTATATGATTGTCTAGGGTATGAATGAGGAGCATCTTCCTTTTCTATCTTTATTTAAGAGTTCAATTTTAGCTCTTTAGTGGAATGAGTTAAAATTAATGGATCGGACCTAAGTGAATCATTTGTTGATTGTGATTAGGTTATGTCTATTGAAGCTTAAATTTAGATGGCCCGCCAAGATCCCAATCCACACGGACTTGCATGGATCACTTGATATATTCTACCGGACCAATTTAAGGGTCCATCTAGAATTGCATTTAATATATAAGAATATAATTTGCACATTATTTAAGTAATGGGCTGCTCAATTATATTTATATATTAATGAAAGACATGTGGGCTTGTTTCTTTTAGTAAGAATGGGTCTGGTTCACATGTGGGCTTTTTATTTAAAGTCCAATGGATTAAATGAAATAAGAAAATAATATTTTGGCCCATTTATTCAAGTGGGGCGGCAAGGTTAAGTTTTAACCTAATATATTATTTTGTTTCATTTGTTTTAATTAAATAAGAATTAATTAATTTATTAATTAATTGTTTAATTAATAAAACAAATCTTTTCTGATTAGGAAATATGATTCCTAGTGTTATACTATTGTTGGTAGTATACTAAAAGTAAAAGACTTATTTGGTAAGAAAATAAATAATTAATTTATTATTTAATCAAATAAGAAGTCTTTATATTTAGTCAAATAAAGGAATAAAAGATTATGAATTCAATTAGGGTTTAAAGTCTTAAACTAAATAGGAAATAGGGTGCAATACAAACTCTTTTGGGCTTGAGAATTGCGGCAACCCTAGTCCCTTTTAGGTGTGATTTCGGCCACCCTAAGTGAGAAGAGAAGAGAAAATTTGGCCACCTATATAAGTGCTCTTATAGATTTCGGCCACCACAAGTTGTTCTGGAGACATTTTTCTTCTTCTTCTCAATTCATAGAAAGCTTTTATTCTACTAAAAAAATAGGAGTGTTAGATTATTCTTTGATAGTATACTATTTGCTTAATCATCAATAAGCTTGTGTATACGATATCGATCTAGGTTCACGCGAGTTTCGATCATTAGATTGAGAACTCAAAAGTGACCGGAATAATCTCGGTCATTCTTTTGATTGTTTTTGTGACTAACAAAGAAAAGAAAGTTTGTTTTGTCCATTCACAGGTTTGCAATTCAAAGAAAAAGGGAGACCACGCTCCTAGGTGATCCACGTTCGTGCTAGGATTGAAGATCTTGCGGATTACCATCGACGTAAATCAATCGGATCACGCGACAAAAGGTATTCTACTTTTTGGTTGCATGTTTAATTAATTAAAGGGTTTAAGGTTCATAAAGGAAAAATTTTAAAAGTCACTAAATCTTATTTTTAGTCTCGCTTCCGCTGCGTGTACTACGGTATTTTTTCCTACATTATGAACCTTAACCCTTTAAATTAATTAACCATATATAAAGTAACAAAAGTTGAATACCTTTTGTCGCGTGATCCGATTGACTTACGTCGATGGTAATCCGCAAGATCTTCAATCCTAGCACGAACGTGAATCACCTAGGAGCGTGGTCTCCCTTTTCTTTGAATTGCAAACCTGAGAATGGACAAACAAACTTTTCTTTTTCTTTTGTTAGTCACAAAACAATCAAAAGAATACAAAGATTATTCTGGTCACTTTTGAGTTCTCAATCTAATGATCGAAACTCGCGTGAACCTAATTCGATGTTGTACACACAAGCTTATTGATGAACAAGCAATTAGTGTACCATCAAAAGATAATGAATGTCTTTTCTTTTATGTCTTAGTAGAATCAATCAATACTGTCTATGAGTTAGAAGAAGAAGAAAATTGACATCAACCAACCATTAGAGGTGGCCGAAACCTATCACAATAAATAATAGGATGGCCGAATTTCTCTTCCGTTTACTTTAGGGTTGCCGAATTCTATGTGGTGTGGTATTAGGGTGGCCGAATTTCATCACATCACATAATAGGTGACCGAATTCAACCCTAATCCCATCATCCTTTTAGACTCCTAAAACCCTATTTAACTCATAAGTATTTTTATTCTTTTATTGAACCAAATAAAAAGACTTCTTAATTGATTAAATAAATAAATTAATTATTTATTTCTTATCAAACAAGTCTTTTACTTTTAGTATACTACTACCAATAGTATAAACTCTAGGAAAATATTGTCCTGATCAGAAAAAGATTTGTTCTTAATTAAACAATTAATAATAAATTAATTAATTCTTATTTAATTAAACAATGAAACAAAACAATATGTTAGGCTAATATTTTAACCTTGCCGCCTCCATGTATAAAATGGGCCATATATTATTTTCTTATTTCATTTAATCCATTGGACTTTTAAATAAAAAGCCCACATCTGAAACCAGACCCATTCTACTAAAAAAGAAACAAGCCCACATGCCTTTCATTAATAAAAATAATTGAGCAGCCCATTAAATAATTAATGTGCAAATTATATTCTTAATATATTAAATGCAATTCTAGATGGACCCATAATTGGTCCGGTAGAATATATCAAGTGATCCATGCAAGTCCGTGTGGATTGGGGATCTTGGCGGGGCTATCTAAATTTAAGCTTCAATAGACACAACCTAATCACAATCAACAATGATCACTTAGGTCCGAGTCATAATTTTAACTCATTCCACTAAAGAGCTAAAATTGAACTCTTAAATAAAGATAGAAAAGGAAGATGTTCCTCTTTCATACCCTAGACAATCATATTGGAGATAGTGTAATCCTCGTGATTAATATCAGTAATCGCCAAGAGTTCATAGAACGCCTATAACTCTCCAAGTTACCATATTACTCATATGACCACGTTTTGAACTTGGATATTTTGACATTGTTCAAAAAGCTATGTTTTCAATAGTCACTATCGAAAACTCAACGTTGAGATTAATATCCAATACCTCAAAACATACATATGATGATATTATACTCCATTTAATAAATGGAGCCACGATTGTCCAATCTATAAATGAAGTCCTCTATCGATTAAAAAATGAATATCACCAAACTATCGAGGATAGACTATGCTATATAATCGTACTCATTGATAACTCAAATGATATCACTTGCAACCATAAGTCCATCATTTATCTCAGGATTAAGATAGACTCTCCGATTGTCCTGATAATGAAAAGACTATTATCTATTGCGGTTCTAGATAAAGCTTTTCATTGTGATCCAGTTCAATGCACCCAGTGCACTAGATTCTTTTGCTCGAAGACACTCCGATGATTTTAGACTCATCATATCTCATTTGATCCCACTCAAATGCTAGCAAAAGAATTCTACAACTTTAACAAGATAAAGGTGCCCAACCTTTAACTTAAGTTGTGAACAATATTCAAGACTAACTAAAGAATTGTGTCTACCACATACATATCCAGATGTACGAACAATTCTTCTTTTCTCATAGTCTTTAGACCTTATGATTATTTACTTTGACAATTATAATATTAAACTATAAATGCTATAAGATTTGTTAAACCAGAAATCACTTTATTAATATGAAAAAGATTGTTAATTACAATATTACACTCTTGCTATTGAGCATAATCCTAACAATCTCCCACTTGCGCTATAGCAAATGTGTCATATCTCTCAAGCCCATGTTCTCTAGATGCCCATCGAAACTTTCTGAGGTAGAGCCTTTGTGAAGGGATCCGCTAGATTTTCTGCTGACGCGATTTTGGTAATCGTCACGTCACCTCTTTGAACAATCTCCCTTAAAAGATGATACTTTCTTTCAATGTGTTTTCCTCTCTTGTGACTTCTTGGTTCTTTCGAATTAGCCACTGCTCCACTGTTGTCACAGTAGATAGTGATCTGCTTATTTGCACTAGGAACCACTTCCAAGTCAATCAAGAATTGGCGGAGCCAAACAGCCTCTTTGGCAGCCTCGCATGCAGCAACATACTCAGCTTCCATGGTGGAATCAGCAATACAAGATTGCTTGATACTCCTCCATATAACTGCTCCTCCTCCAATAGTAAACACAGCCCCTAATGTGGATTTTCTAGAGTCAGAATCTGATTGGAAATCAGAATCTGTATACCCAACGGGAATTAAATCCCCTCCAGCGTATACAAGCTATTATCTCTCGTTCTCTTAAGATACTTGAAAATATGCTTGACTGCCGTCCAATGATCAGGACCAGGTTTCGATTGAAACCTGCTAACTATGCCAACAGCAAAACAAATATCCAGTCTAGTGCAGAGCATTGCATACATGAGACTTCCAACTGCTGAGGCATATGGAACTCTACTCATGAATTGCTCTTCATGCTCATTCTTAGGAACTTGTTCCTTAGAAAGCTTGATTCCATGTCTGAAAGGTAACATACCTTTTTTGGAATCCTGCATGGAAAACCTAGACAAGATCTTGTCTATGTATGAAGCTTGGGATAATGCAATCGTTTTATTCTTTCTATCCCTTATTACTTGGATACCTAGAATAAAACTTGCTTCTCCTAAGTCCTTCATATCAAATTGTTTTGCTAACCATTCTTTTACTGATGTCAATACACCTACATCGTTTCCAATGAGTAGTATATCATCAACATAAAGAATCAGGAAAACCAACTTGTCGCCCTTAATCCTCTTGTATACACAAGGTTCGTTAAGATTCTGAATAAATCCAAAACCTTTCACAGCTTGATCGAACCTTATATTCCAGGATCTGGATGCTTGCTTTAATCCATATATGGATTTCTGCTACTTGCATACCTTTTCCATTTGGCCCTTTTCAATGAATCCTTCTGGTTGCATCATGTAGATACTTTCGTCAAGACTTCCATTAAGGAAAGCTGTCTTGATGTCCATTTGCCAAATCTCTAGATCTAAAGATGCTGCAATGGACAAGAGTATCCTAATGGATTTAAGCATGGCCACAGGAAAGAAGGTTTCCTCGTAATCGATACCTTCTTTCTGTGTATACCCTTTAGCTACCAATCTAGCTTTAAAGGTTTCCACATTTCCATCCATACCTCTTTTCCTCTTGTATACCCACTTGCACCCAATGGGTTTGATCCCTTTAGGCAAGTCTACAAGGGACCGGACTTTGTTATCGAACATGGATTCAATCTCAGATTGCATTGCCTTTTGCCAATGGCGACTATCAACATCCTCCATTGCTTCCTTATACGTGTAGGGATTATCGTCGTCCGGGAGATTCTCCACTGATTCTCCCAGACCGATGTATCTTTTGGGTTGTGTTCTAACCCTCCCACTACGACAAGGAATGGTAGGTTGTTGATCTTGTGTTGGATCGGAACTTACAATTGGGTTAGGTTGTGTAACCTCTCGTGGAATTGTATCTCCTGACATCTCATTCAGGACAATTCTACTTCTAGGCACAAAGTCATTCATATAATCCTTTTCCAGAAATTTAGCATTTGTCGAAACAAATACTTTAAGATCTGAAGGACTATAGAAATAATATCCTTTTGTTTCTTTTGGATACCCTACAAATATACATGTTTCTGAATGGGACTCCATCTTTTCTGTCTTTCCTTTTAACACATGCGCAGGATAACCAAATATCCTTAAGTGTTGTAAACTAGGCTTGCGCCCAGTCCACAACTCATGCGGTGTTTGAGGAACAGACTTAGATGGTACATCGTTCAGAATGTATATAGCAGTTTGTAAAGCATATCCCCAAAAAGAAATAGGAAGTGTTGAATAACTCAACATAGACCTAACCATATCCAAAAGAGTTCTATTTCTCCTTTCTGCCACCCCATTTTGTTGTGGTGTTCCTGGTGTAGAAAATTGAGAAACTATCCCATTATCAATAAGATATTACTGAAACTCACCAGATAGATATTCTCCACCACGATCAGATCTCAAGATTTTTATGTGTTTCTCAAGCTGATTTTCTACTTCAGCTTTGAATGCTTTGAATATGTCAAAAGCATCCGACTTATGTCGCATGAGATACACATAGGCAAATCTCAAGTAATCATCTGTGAAGGTGATGTAGTACTCATATCCACCTCTAGCTTGAATGCTCATAGGTCCACATACATCAGTGTGTATCAATCCTAAACATTCAGTGGCTCTTGCACCTTTGGCCGAGAACGACCTTTTGGTCATTTTACCTTCCAAACAAGATTCACAAGTTGGTAGATCATCAACCTTTAAGTCACTTAAAGGTCCGTCACTTACCAATCTTTTAATCCTATTAAGGTTAATATGACCTAGGCGTAAATGCCATAGGTAGGTTTCATCTATTGATAATTTTACTCTTTTATGATTAGGTTCCGTTATTTCTATGTCTAACGAGTGAGAGATATTTCTATGCAAGAAGTATAGACCATTTTCCAATGTACATTGGCAAATAATTTTGCCATTCTTACTAATAATAAAAACTTTATTAAAAGTAACCGAATATCCAAATTTATTTAAACAAGAAACTGAAATTAAATTCCTCTTGAATTGAGGTACATAATAAACGTCTATCAAATCTAAATGCCTTCTAGAATCCAAATAAACTCTAATATCTCCCACTGCACTTGCAGACACTAACGTTCCGTTGCCCAAGCGCAAATTGATTTCATTCTTACTCAGCCTTCTCCTTTCTTGGAACCCCTGCAAGGAATAACAAACATGATTAGTGGCTCCGGAGTCTATGATCCAAGAATCAGTAGAATTTGCCAGAAAACATGTTTCAAGATAATTAACATTACCTTCTTCCTTCTTGAAAGTCCTAGAGGCGTGTTCAATATAAAGCTAGAGGGGGGGTGAATAGATTTTAGCTATTATTACCCAATTTTCGCATACAAGTCAATATTACGAAAATGCCCCTACTAGTTAAATATACAAGCAAGTGTAATATAGTGCGGAATTTAAATAACACTTGATGTATACGTGGAAACCCAACCACTGGGAAAAACCACGGGCTGATTAGTGCGCCACACTCGGACTTCGAAATCCACTAATCGAAATGGAGTTTACAACCTATGTAGACCTCGTCTAACACTCCGGTCAATAACCCCCCACTTCTACCACTCGGGCCTTTAAAAGTGGCTCTAGTCCAATTGCTTGAGGCCTAAGCAACCTTAGCCTCAAGACTTAATTCTCTAAGAAGAGATTATGCAACCTATGTGAATATGTATTAATATTCAAATAACAAACAAGGCTAGGTAACCTTAGATGCTTATCTAAGATGATGATATAATCAATTTAATCAACCCTAGATATCAATTGCTAAATGACATGTCAAATAGCTTAGCTAATCAAGATTAAGCAAAAACCTATTAGCTATCACAAAAACAACACTCAATTAATTCATCACAATTAATTCTCTATTCTTGTATTATCATATGATCAACAACATACAAGTAAATAAAAAGAGAGTATGCTTGATAGTAAAAATACTAAAATAAGATGAAACTAATCAAAATCTTACCAAGCATATTGTGATGATGCCAATCCAATCATAGATGCTTTCTATGTAGACATAGAGGATGCAATATGAAATTTGATGCAAAAAGGATTTGATTTGAGTGTTTAAAGGTGGGTTCTTGAATTGATTTTTCTCAAAAATCTCTCTTGAAAGATTAGGGTTCTAATTGCTCAAGAAGCTTATCAGAGATTGAGAAAACAAGATATTTATAGACATCAAGAATTGGGCATGTGAAAAGACACTTTTGCCCCTGAAACGCACCGTTCGGCGGTTTCAATCGGCGGCCAGGCCGCCGATGACGACCGCCGAAATGAGCTCGTGAAGAACAGAGCATTAACGGCGGTTTCATTCGGCGGTTACGTGACCGCCGATACAACCGCCGAATCAAACCCGAGAGATTAAAATCGATCAGGTATGAACGGCGGTTTCGAACGGCGGTCGTGACCGCCGATCTGGACCGCATAAGTGCTTCAGACCAATCTGGACTGAAACGGCGGTTCCATTCGGCGGCCAGGCCGCGATCATAACCGCCGATCACAACAATGGTGAAAACCAAGGAGAAGCCAAGGGCATTCTCCATAGGCGGTCTTCGCGCGAAACCAAGCACTAATTAGTGCAAGCGCGGACGTTTCCGAACAATGTCGGGAAACGAATTATAAGGCACATATACACACAACAAGATATATCAACCAAAGTGCTAGTGTGTAAAGTGACATGTGAAGAGATGCACATAAAAATAAGCAAGTATGCAATCATAGCAAGAATGCTAAGTGTGTGTGTGCTACTAAATCTCTTCAAAGAAAAACAAGCACAAGAGATTATACCTTTGGCGTGCTTGTATCTTGAGGTCATGGAAGGGCCTTTGATCTTCAACACCAAACACTTAGACTACCCTTACATTCAAAACCCCAACATGTGGTTTGACCACGAAATAAGCCAATCAACAAAACGGGAATCCTTACACTTCTTATTCTGCGACTTTGGGCAATTTCTTTTCCAATGTCCCTTTTCACCACAAAGGAAGCATTTCCCTTTGATATTGGTTACTTTCTTGGTCTCCTTCTTGGTAGGCCCAAGTTGCTTTTTCTTCTATTGTTTCTTGATCTTCTGACAGGTCTTACAGTAGCAACTTTACCAACCATATGAATCTCTTGACCTTTGCTTTTCACAAGGATCTTTTCAGCACTTTGAACATCTTGCATCAGGCCTTGTAAGGTGTATTCCTTTTTGTTCAAAGTGTAGTCCAATTTGAACTGATCAAAGGAATCTGACAATGAATTGACAACCATATCAATTTTTGTCTCACCATCTATCTCAGCGCCATGCAGTTCAACAATGTTGAGATGTGCTATGACTTTCATCATGTGATCCTTCACAGCCTGTCCAGGTTTCATCCTAAGATTCATAAAAGCAGTCACTGCCTCTCTCTTAGTCGTCCTGGACTTCATAGCAAAGTGAAACAAATTATAGCACGGTGTGTATAAAACTATCTAGAGGGGGGTGAATAGATTTTAAGCTTTTTACCCAATTTTTCGTCTTAGTCCAAATTACGAAATTACCCCTAAATAGATAAAGTAATAAATCAAGTATAAAATACGGAAATTAAATAACACTTGATTTTTACGTGGAAACCCTCACGGGAAAAACCACGGGCTAGTAAGTAAGCCACATTCGAACCTCGAATCCACTAAATATGTAAACGATTATAACCTAATCTCGGAAGTAATCACACACCTACCTAATCCCGGTATGAGTGAACCTAGTCCGATTGCTTGCGAATTAAGCAACCTAATCCCGGTCACAAGACAAGATTTAATACTCTAAAAAGAGATTAACACCCTAAGTGAATATATGAATATTCAAATGCAACATAGAGCAAGGGAAACCCTATATGCTTATCTAAGATGATGAATATGCAATAAAAAACAATCCTAGATATTAAAGCTAAATGACATGTCAATTAGCATAGATAATCATAGATTAGAGAAACCTAGATACCTATCATAAAAACAACACTCAATCAAATCAACACAACAATCTCTATCTTAAATATTAGATTATAATCTAAGAATAATCAAGTAATAAAAGAGATGCCAAAATAAATTAAACACTAATTATGTATGATAATAGTGAAAAACTTACCAAATCAAGTGTGATGATGAAAGACCCATGCAAGCAAGCATCCTAGATATGCTAGAGAATGCTAGATGAACTTTGATGCAAATGGATTTTGGTTTGAGTGTTTAATGAGCAAACTTGATTGCTTTCTCTCTTAAAAATCTCTCTTTTTAAATTAGGGTTCTTGATGATCAAAGAGTCACATTCAGAACAAGAGAAAGTGATGTATTTATAGGCATGAAAAACAGAGCATGTGAAAAGACAAGTTTGCCCCTGAAACGCACCCATCGGCGGTTTCAGTCGACGGCCAGGCCACCGATAATAACCGCCGAATTGGCCCGAGAGGAACAGGGGACCAACGGCGGTTTCATTCGGCGGTTTCGTGACCGCCGATCCAACCACCGAATCAAACCTGAGATTCAAAATCAATCAGGTATGAAAACGGCGGTTTCATTCGTGACCGCAGTTTCAACCGCCGAATTAGGCTGAGAGATAAAATCAATCAGGTCTTGAACGGCGGTTTCGAATGGGATCATAACCGCAGAATTGCTCCATACACTATTGGAAGCAAACTGCGGTTTCATTCCGCGGCCAGGCCGCCGATCATAACCGCCGATCACCAACAAAGGTGAAAACCAAGGAGAAGCCATGGGCATTCTCCATAGGCGGTCCTCGCGCTAAACTAATCACATTCTAGTGCATGCACGGACATTTCTGAAAACAATAGGGAAACGAATTACAAGACAACAAGACACAATTACACACAACAAAATATAACAAATAAGTGCAAGTGTGAAATGTGGCAAGTGAAGAGAATGCACACATATGCAATGTATGTTAAGTGTGTGTGTGCAACTAATCTCTTTAAAGAAAAGTAAGCACATAGAAATTTACCTTCGGTGCTTATCAAGACGAGGTCTTCAAAGGGCTTGAGCAATAACATCAATACCTAGGCTACCCTTACAAAGAACCCCCAACATGTGGTTTGTCCACGAAATGAGCCAATCAACAAATGGGAACCTTACAATCTCCCCCTTTGGCTATTTTGTGACAAAACCACCACTCACATTGATTCCTCACAAAGAAATAGAAACTACGGGACAACTATGATTTTCTACAACACAAAGAGATAAGAAAATAAAACTTCAAGTCTTCAATCTCTTGTAGAATAATCAAGCCCTGAAAAGAAAGTTTCTAACATTTCCAATACAAGTAAAAAGTGAGATGAATCAAGTGAGAACAAAAGCAAGCATTTGCATTTTAAAAGTTTAGGCACAACATTATGAAATGTATGTGTATGCAATGCTCCCCCTCAACGAGTTACTCTCCCTCAATGAATGTGCTCCCTAATATGCAAAATTGCCTCTATTTTGCAACTCCCCTTACCATATCCTACTCCCCTTTTTTGTCATTATATAGGCAAAGGAGTAGTCCCAAACCGGGTTACTCATAGCAACGAGAGATAGAAGCATGCAAGATATTTGCATATATATATATAAGTCACTTTATGCACCTCAATTAATTGAAGAGAAACAAGGAGATTTATTTGAAAGAAAATGTGTGAATCAAACATGCTTTGCATACAAGACATGTAGCATTCAAGTTCAAAATACAATGGTATTTGGCAAAGCAAATGACAAAGGTTTCTAATAAGAATTCAAACCAATTTCACCAAAGTCATGAGTAAAGCAAGGATATAGAATATATTGATTTCAATTTAAGAACAACTATATCCAACTTTATAAGCGAAACATGGCATGAGCGACTTTGCACCCTATTTGATTTTTTCGGATAAGATATCCGTATGATAGTAGCCATGTTCAACCAATAAAGAAGGAGAGACATTTGGAATGTAAATTCCTTTGAACGGATACAAGATCCTTTATTCATTTTGAGTCTCATAAGCTTTCACACAAGGTTTTGCATTTTAAGAGTATGCAATCATCAATTCATGCTTTTCATGTGAGCATGTTATATGAATTTCATGCTTTTTCATTTGACATTAGCATGTTATTTAATAATCATCATGTCATGGAGATAATCATAGGTCATTCAAATCATACTTCCTATATACATCTCCTAGTCCAAAAATGCATGTTTGAACATAAATATGACATGGATTGTAAACAAGCAAGGTTCACACTTATTGAATTGAAAACATATATACATATGTGCAACCAAGCTTACTCAAACAATTAAAAGAAGAGGCATAAGTTATTTAGAATTTTTGCAAGATACAAGAATGCAAAATAGCTCTCTTTGCTTGAGTTCCCCATATGGGGTCAATCATAGAACATCACTCCACAAGACATATCCAATAGATCTACTAAGAGTTTTTAATCGAGTAGCATCTAAGGGTTTAGTAAATAAGTCCGCAAGTTGATCATTAGTACCTACATGTTCAAGTACTATGCATTTATTTTCAACAAGCTCTCAAATGAAGTGATGGCGGATGTCAATATGCTTAGTTCTAGAATGTTGTACCGGATTCTTGGAAATATTAATAGCACTCATGTTATCACAAAAGAGAGTGAGAGTACCTTGGTTGAATCCGTAGTCTACTAGCATTTGCTTCATCCATAGGAGTTGTGTGCATCCACTCCCTGCGGCTATGTACTCGGCCTCGGCCGTGGACAAGGAAATCGAGTTTTGCTTCTTGCAAAACCAAGACACCAAGTTGTTGCCTAGAAAGAAGCAACCGCCCGATGTGCTCTTCCTATCATCGCAATTTCCTGCCCAATTCACATCACTATAGCCTACAAGACTAGCATTAGTGTCAAAAGAGTACCAAATCCCATAGTTGGATGTCCCATTCACATAGCGAATGATTCTCTTTACGGAAGAGAGATGGGACTCCTTAGGATCCGCTTGGTACCTAGCACACACACCCACACTAAAAGATATATCGGGCCTACTTGCGGTCAAATAAAGCAAGCTACCTATCATGCCATGATATAACGTTTGTTCCACACTTTTACCACTAGCATCCTTGCTTAGCTTCAAAGTGGTACTCATGGGTGTATCACAATGTTTGGCATTCTCTAAACCAAACTTTTTCACTAGGTTTTTGGCATATTTGGCTTGGGTTATGAAAATCCCATCATCTAATTGCCTAATTTGCAAACCTAGGAAGTAACTAAGCTCACCAACAAGACTCATCTCAAATTCATGAGACATGACATCAACAAATTGTTGGACCTTGGTGTTGTTGGTGGAGCCAAACACTATATCATCAACATATATTTGAGCTATGAAAAGCTCATCATTTTTTCTTTTGATGAATAGTGTCTTCTCAACACTACCATGTGTGTAGTCATTGTCAACAAGAAATTGAGTGAGGCGCTCATACCAAGCCCTCGGTGCTTGTTTCAACCCATATAGAGCCTTCTTAAGGCGATAGACATGGTTGGGGTGGTGAGCATCCACAAACCCCTTGGGTTGTTCAACAAACACTTCCTCTTGCAAGAAGCCATTGAGGAAGGCACTCTTGACATCCATTTGGTGCAATTTGAACTTGTGCACACAAGAAATGGACAAGAGAAGCCTAATGGACTCTAAACGGGCAACGGGAGCAAAAGTCTCCTCAAAGTCGATACCCTCAATTTGAGAGTACCCTTGTGCTACAAGTCTAGCCTTGTTCCGCACTATGTTGCCATCCTCATCGGATTTGTTCCTAAATATCCATTTACTGCCTATGACATTAGTGGTCTTAGGCCTAGGAACTAGAGTCTAAACCTCATTCCTTTCGAATTGGTTTAGCTCTTCTTGCATGGCAAGAACCTAAAATTCATCATTTAAGGCTTCTTTAACCTTTTTGAGTTCAATTTGAGAGGTGTAGCATGTGTAGCTAATAAGATTAGCAAGTTGACGTCTAGTCCTAACACCCTCATTAACCTCTCCAATGATATCTTCTTTATCATGGAGTTTCCTAACCCATGGAGCGGGTTCTTTAGAGTCCAAGAGAGGAACTTTATCAATAGGTTGTGTGTCATCATTGTTGACATTAGATGTCCCAACATTAGGAGACACCACAACATTCTCCAAAGGAGAAACATCACTAAAAATAACCTCCTCCTCATGATCATTTGACTTGAGCCTAGTATCATCAAATACGACATTGGATGATTCCATAACATTTAGAGTCTTTAAATTGAAAACTCTATAGGCTCTACTATTCAAGGCATAGCCAATAAAAATACCCTCATCACTCTTAGCATCGAATTTGCTAAGTTGATCACGGTCATTCAAAATGTAGCATTTGCTTCCAAAAGTGTGGAAGTAGCTAACATTTGGCCTCTTGCCTTTCCAATACTCATAGGAGGTGTTTCTAGTACCGGGCCTTAGGAAAACTCTATTTCCTATATAGCAAGACGTATTGATGGCTTCGGCCCATAGGTTCCTAGGGACATTGTTGCTAAGCAACATCACATGGGCCATCTCTTGAAGGACCCTATTTTTCCTCTCAACAACTCCATTTTGTTGAGGTGTCCTAGGAGCCGAAAACTCATGGGAGATGCCTAAACCATTACAAAAGATTTCAAAAGTAGCATTCTCAAATTCCCTCCCATAGTCACTTCTAATCCGTTTTATGCTTTTAATATTAGAGTTCATTTCATTTTGTATTTTATTACAAAGCATTTTAAACTTATCAAAAGTTTCGGATTTTTCTCTAAGAAAATATGTCCATGTGAACCTAGAGAAATCATCAACACAAACAAAAATGTATCTCTTTCCACCCAAACTTTCGGTTTGCATGGGACCCATGAGGTCCATGTGGAGAAGCTCAAGAGGCTCCTTGGTGGTGAGATACTTACCCTTTTTGTGCATGCTTTTAGTTTGCTTTCCTTGTTGGCAAGGTCCACAAACACCATTGGCTTTCTTCCCAAGCTTAGGGAGGCCACGCACACAATTGAACTTTCCAAGGGTCCGTAGATCCCTAAAGTTCATGTGGCCAGGTCTTTCATGCCACAACTCAATTTGCTCATCCATGGACACATGATTAGATACAATACTAGCTTCAAGACAATAACAACTGTCGCTAGATCTCATGCCTTTCAACAAGGTTTGTCCATCGGGTTTTAGGATAGAGCAATAATCTTTAGAAAACAAGACGGAATATCCTTCATCACTAAGATGTGAAATGCTTATTAAATTGGCTTTCAAGCCATCAACAAATAAAGCATTGGATAAGGAGGGTAATCCGGGAACAAAAATGGTTCCTTTCCCTACAACATTTCTTTTGAATCCATCACCAAAAGTGACATTTCCACCTTCATCCATAACAAAAGTCTCGAAGAAACTCTTGTTTCCCGTCATATGCCTAGAGCACCCACTATCCAAATACCAAAAATTAGAAGAATTTGCCTTCAAGGCTATTTGTGCAACATGGCAAACATTTTCATTCTTTCTAATCCACTTAGCAACAATTTTAGCTTTCTTAGTGGTCTTTGGTACATGTGCTCTACTATTCCTAGGATCATGCAAATCAATATTATCATTCCTAGGAACATGCATCTTGGATCTATTCTTTCTCTTTTCAATCATGCTTCGTGTTCTACACATTTTTATATATCGAAAGCAATGTGGTCTAATATGACCATCAAATCCACAAAAGTGACATATATGAGTAAAATAAGGAATCATACCTTGTCCTTGTCTTTGTGGATGAATGGGTTCAATCCATCTTCGTTGTTGAACCAGTCTAGGTTGCTTCCTAGCTTGAGGTTGCATGATAGGTCTCTTTCCTTTGAGAGCCATTTGAGGAGGAATGTTGGCTTGAGGGACCCTAGGGGGTTGAGCTTGAGGTTGCCTTCTTGGCCCTATCTTCACTTGTGCATTTGAACATTGTCCTACTTCTAACTTCTTCCTAGGAATTTGCACAAATGAAGTTTCTTCGTTCCTCAAGGACTTGACAAACACGGTCTTGTTAGAGGTTGAGATCTTCTTGCCATCTTCATACCCAAGACCCTTCTTGTCACATGGACTCTTTCCAACACCAAGCATATGGTCAAGCTTAATGGTGCTAGAATCCATCCTAGCCAAGGACCCTTTAACTTCTACAAGTTCCCTCTTCAAGCCTTTTTCACTTCTCTTGGATAAGTCTAACTCCTCAATTAACTTATCCTCTCTCTTCTTCATGTAGGGAAAAATACCGTAGTACACGCAGCGGAAGCGAGACTAAAAATAAGATTTAGTGACTTTTAAAATTTTTCCTTTATGAACCTTAAACCCTTTAATTAATTAAACATGCATATACAACAACCAAAAAGTAGAATACCTTTTGTCGCGTGATCTGATTGACTTACGTCAATGGTAATCCGCAAGATCTTCAATCCTAGCACGAACGTGGATCACCTAGGAGCGTGGTCTCCCTTTTTCTTTGAATTGCAAACCTGTGAATGGACAAAACAAACTTTCTTTTCTTTGTTAGTCACAAAAACAATCAAAAGAATGACTGAGATTATTCCGGTCACTTTTGAGTTCTCAATCTAATGATCGAAACTCGCGTGAACCTAGATCGATATCGTATACACAAGCTCATTGATGATTAAGCAAATAGTATACTATCAAAGAATAATCTAACACTCCTATTTGTTTTTGTAGAATAAAAGCTTTCTATGAATTGAGAAGAAGAAGAAAAATTGTCTCTAGAACAACTTATGGTGGCCGAAATCTATAAGAGCACTTATATAGGTGGCCAAATTTTCTTCTCCTTGTCTTTTAGGGTTGCCGAAATCTCTCTTCTTTTAGCACTAGGGTTGCCGCAAATCACCACCTCCAAAGGTTTGTGTTGCACCCTAATTTCCATAAAAGAATAGACTTCTAACCCTAATCCAACTCATAGTTATTTTATTCTTTTTAATGACTAAATTAAAAGACTTCTTATTTGATTAAATAAATAAAATTAATTATTTATTTTCTTACCAAATAAGTCTTTTACTTTTAGTATACTACCAATAATAGTATAACATTAGGAATCATATTTCCTAATCAGAAAAGATTTGTTTCTTAATTAAACAATTAATTAATAAATTAATTAATTCTTATTTAATTAAAACAAATGAAACAAAATAATATATTAGGTTAAAACTTAACCTTGCCGCCCCACTTGAATAAATGGGCCAAATATTATTTTCTTATTTCATTTAATCCATTGGACTTTAAATAAAAAGCCCACATGTGAACCAGACCCATTCTTACTAAAGAAACAAGCCCATATGTCTTTCATTAATATATAAATATAATTGAGCAGCCCATTACTTAAATAATGTGCAAATTATATTCTTAATATATTAAATGCAATTCTTGATGGACCCTTAAATTGGTCCGGTAGAATATATCAAGTGATCCATGCAAGTCCGTGTGGATTGGGATCTTGGCGGGCCATCTAAATTTAAGCTTCAATAGACATAACCTAATCACAATCAACAAATGATTCACTTAGGTCCGATCCATTAATTTTAACTCATTCCACTAAAGAGCTAAAATTGAACTCTTAAATAAAGATAGAAAAGGAAGATGCTCCTCATTCATACCCTAGACAATCATATAGGAGATAGTGTATCCTCGTGATTAATATCAGTAATCGCCAAGAGTTCATAAACCGCCTATAACTCTCCAAGTTACCATATTTACTCATATGACCACGTTTTGAACTTGGATATTTTGACTTGTCCAGAAGCCATGTTTTCAATAGACACTATCGAAAACTCAACGTTGAGATTTAATATCCAATTACCTCAAAACATCCATATGATGATATTATACTCTCATTTAATTAAATGGAGCCACGATGTCCATATCTATAAATGAAGTCCTCTATCGATTAACAAATGAATATCACCAAACTATCGAGGATAGACTATGCGATATAATCATACTCATTGATAACTCAAATGATATCAATTGCAACCATAAGTCCATCATTTATCTTAGGATTAAGATAGACTCTCCGATTGTCCTGATAATGAAAAGACTATTATCTATTGACGGTTCTAGATAAAGCTTTTCATTTTGATCCTGTTCAATGCACCCAGTGCACTAGATCCTTTTGCTCGAAGACACTCCGATGATTTAGACTCATCATATCTCATTTGATCCCACTCAAATGCTAGCAAAAGAATTCTACAACTTTAACAAGATAAAGGTGCCCAACCTTTAACTTAAGTTGTGAACATTATTCAAGACTAACTAAAGAATTGTGTCTACCACATACATATCCAGATGTACGAACAATTCTTCTTTTCTCATAGTCTTTAGACCTTATGATTATTTACTTTGACAATTATAATATTAAACTATAAATGCTATACGATTTGTTAAACCAGAAATCACTTTATTAATATGAAAAAGATTGTTAATTACAACATTACACTCTTGCTATTGAGCATAATCCTAACACTTCAATCTTTCCACTTGTTCACTTAAGTGGTCATTGTGAGCCGAAAGTTCAAGGTTCTCTTCTCTCAACGTCTCAATCTTTCTTGTGCTTTTAATTGCTAAATCATTGAACTCGGCATGGTATTTAGTAAGCACCTTTTGCTCCACAAATTTCTTTATGGAATTAGAAGATGAGTCATTTTCTACTTCACTAGAGTCAATTTCCTCTTGACTCATTTCCTCTCTCTCACTAGCACTTTTGCTCTTATGAGATGAGGCAAAAGCTAGAAAGTTAGCCATGAGCTCTTCTTCACTTGAAAACTCATCCTCCTTATTGGAGCCATCACTACTCCCACTCCAAGTGGCGGCCATCACTTTGTCCTTCTTCTTTTCATTGTGATTAGCACATTCGGGGGCAAAGTGACCAATCCCACCACATTCAAAGCATCGGACCCCTTTCCTTTCGGTCCTCTTTTGTCTAGGCTCAAACTTCTTGAATGAACCTTTTTTCTTCAAGTCTTGTCCTCTTGACCCAAATCCCTTCTTCTTCTTGAACCCCATAACCTTATTAAACCTTTTCACGAATAAGGCAAGGTCTTCATCCGATTCATGCTTTGCCTCCTTTGCATCCTTAGATGCTTTCAAAGCTATTCCTTTAGACTTCTTAGGAGGAGTAGTGGTGCTAGGAGCCTTCCTAGACTCATATGCAAGGAGACGTCCAATCACCTCACTTGGCTTCATATCCATATAGCCACTATTTTCTTCTATGGCCGTCACCTTTGATTCAAACCTATCGGGGAGAGATCTCATAATTTTTGCTTGACTCTCCTATCTGAATACGGGTCTCCGAGTTGATGGCTTTGATTTACAATGTCCATCAATTTGATTTCGAAGTCATTGAAGAATTCATCCTCTCCCATCCTAAGTAGCTCAAATTGAGTTTGGAGGACTTGAAGCTTGGACTCCTTCACCACCTCGGTTCCCTCATGTGCAACTTGAAGGATGTCCCATGCCACTTTTCCAATCTGAGTGTTCTGAATAAGTTTGTACTGATTCTCATCCATTGCACACATGATGGCATGCATAGCCTTCCTATTCCACTTTGAAGCCTCAAACTCTTGCGCGTTCCATTGCGCCTTAGGCTTCAAAACTTCTTCTCCTCCATCACCGGGAGTCATCTTGGGTAGATCATATCCGTCTTCCACCGCCATCCATGCACGGTCATGAATTTGGCATATGTAGGATTCCATCTTCCCTTTCCATTGGGAATAGTTCAAACCGGTAAGAAGTTGAGGCCTTGTGCTAGAAGCACCTTCGTGGCCACCACCATTTCCACCGTTTCCACTCATCGTGTTTATGAATGAATGAAATGAATGCACATGTATGAATGATCAAAAATCACACAAAATGCAAAACACACCAAAATAAGCAAGGATAACCTATGTATGTCTAGGAACCCGCTCTGATACCAATTGAAACAAATTATAGCACGGTGTGTATAAAACTATCTAGAGGGGGGGGGGGGGTGAATAGATTTTAAGCTTTTTACCCAATTTTTCGTGTTAGTCCAAATTACGAAATTACCCCTAAATAGATAAAGCAATAAATCAAGTATAAAATGCGGAAATTAAATAACACTTGATTTTTACGTGGAAACCCTCACGGGAAAAACCACGGGCTAGTAAGTAAGCCACACTCGAACCTCGAATCCATTAAATGTGTAAACGATTACAACCTAATCTCGGAAGTAATCACACACCTACCTAATCCCGGTATGAGTGAACCTAGTCCGATTGCTTGCGAATTAAGCAACCTAATCCCGGTCACAACACAAGACTTAATTCTCTAAAAAGAGATTAACACCCTAAGTGAATATATGAATATTCAAATGCAATATAGAGCAAGGGAAACCCTATATGCTTATCTAAGATGATGAATATGCAATAAAAAACAATCCTAGATATTAAAGCTAAATGACATGTCAATTAGCATAGATAATCATAGATTAGAGAAACCTAGATATCTATCATAAAAACAACACTCAATCAAATCAACACAACAATCTCTATCTTGAATATTAGATTATAATCTAAGAATAATCAAGTAATAAAAGAGATGCCAAAATAAATTAAACACTAATTATGTATGATAATAGTGAAAAACTTACCAAAGCAAGTGTGATGATGAAAGACCCATGCAAGCAAGCATCGTAGATATGCTAGAGAATGCTAGGTGAACTTTGATGCAAATGGATTTTGGTTTGAGTGTTTAATAAGCAAACTTGATTGCTTTCTCTCTTAAAAATCTCTCTTTTTGAAGTACGGTTCTTGATGATCAAAGAGTCACATTCAGAACAAGAGAAAGTGATGTATTTGTAGGCATGAAAAACAGAGCATGTGAAAAGACAAGTTTGCCCCTGAAACGCACCGATCGGCAATTTCAATCTGCGGCCAGGCCGCCGATAATAATCGCCGAATTGGCCCGAGAGGAACAGGGGACCAACGGCGGTTTCATTCGGCTGTTTCGTGACCGCCGATTCAACCGCCGAATCAAACCTGAGATTAAAAATCAATTAGGTATGAAAACGGCGGTTTCATTCGTGACCGTCGTTTCAACCGCCGAATTAGGCCGAGAGATAAAATCAATCAGGTCTTGAACGGCGGTTTCAAACGGCGGTCGTGACCGCCGATCATAACCGCAGAATTGCTCCATACACTACTGGAAGCAAACGGCGGTTTCATTCGGCGGCCAGGCCGTCGATCATAACCGCCGATCACCAACAAAGGTGAAAACCAAGGAGAAGCCAAGGGCATTCTCCGTAGGCGGTCCTCGCGCTAAACCAAGCACATTCTAGTGCATGCGCGGACATTTACAAAAACAATCGGGAAACGAATTACAAGACCACAAGACACAATTACACACAACAAAATATAACTAATAAGTCCAAGTGTGAAATGTGGCAAGTGAAGAGAATGCACACATATGCAATGTATGTTAAGTGTGTGTGTGCAACTAATCTCTTTAAAGAAAAGTAAGCACATAGAAATTTACCTTCGGTGCTTATCAAGACGAGGTCTTCAAAGGGCTTGAGCAATAACATCGATACCTAGGCTACCCTTACAAAGAACCCCCAACATGTGGTTTGTCCACGAAATGAGCCAATCAACAAATGGGAACCTTACACAAACATCTCCTTTAGAGACATCATTATATCAGCAGCGGACTCCATTCCTTCATCCTGCTGTTGCAACACGTCGGAGATAGTGGCCATAATGTAACATTTGGCCATATCATCTGAAGTTTTCCACTGCTCATACTCATCTCTATACATTATGCTAGATTCATTATTAGGAGTAGGTGGTTTAGGAGTAGTTAGAACAAACTTATGTTTTTCACTTTGCAGCAACAACCCAATTTTCCTTTTCCATGTGACATAATTATCTCCAGTTAAAGTGTTATCTTTCAGGATGTTCATAAGTGATGGGGTCATGATTTCTGAATAAAACAAAACATATATAAGTAAATAATCATGATTAAAGCACTTTTAAATATTTATCTTGAATTAAATAAATAACTCAATCGTAAAAATTCAACGGTGATCCAACACCCATAAATGTTACGCCTCCTTTGGGAGTTCGCACCATTTACTAGTTAGACTAGGTCCAACCTAATTGTTAACATAACAACCAGCGTTTTCAATTTTAGCCTTGCAATTTTACTGACAAGAACTCTTGGGAGGATATCAATAAAATTACATTGAGTGTGTTACCAAGATATCGACCCTCAATTTTCTCTCACGAAAATCCCTCCTTGAGGAGTAGATCTCATTTGAGTCCATTGTCTAGTCCATCCTTGTAAGGAAGTATGTTGCTAAATTCCATTCATGGACGCCCCTTGGGGGGATTACCAATAAATAATAAAGCTCAACTAACCTTGGAGGCCATAGGTGTTACAAAAACACCTTTTCCCACTCAATTATTTAAGGCGTGTGATTAAATCCCATAGAATGATTTACCAAGTTATCTAGATGCCAATTTAGATACCTAAATCATCCAATGCATGTTCATACCAAAAGAGATATATGAGTGGCACTCCTATTCTATATGTCATGTTATCATACAATAACAAATATTGTAATATTTAAGCATAAAATAAATAGCAACAATTTTGGTCCATCCTAGAAAAGCAAGTAAATTACAATTGTTTAGGAATACAAGATCTTCAAGTGGCCATCAACCATACGCTCATCCTTCGGCTTCCTCCCATGGGCGAACACACCCCACAACCCCACAAAAGGGGCTGCTGTGCGCAGCCCATGAGGCCACATAGGGCTGCCGTGCGCAGCCCACCAAGATTTGGGCTTGCCATGCGCAGCCCAATCCACTCCTAGGGTGCGCACGGTGCTCGTTCTTGGTTCCGGTTGCTTCCTTTTTCTTCAAGTCTTCGAATCTTCATTACTCGAACATACTACAGCAGTATTTAAACTAATAAAATACTGCAGTATTATTATTATTTTTTTTTTATTCACTGCAGTACTTTTACGAAAAAAACAATGAACATAAAATTAAATTAAAAAAAAAACTGCAGTAAAATTACTGCACAAAAAAAAAAAAAATTAAAAGAAAACCTAGCAACTACCAAGAAGGAATTATGGCGATGATAGACCACCCTTCTTGTTACAATTCCATAACAAAAATTACATTGAAAATCTAGGACCAAAATTGAGCAATAACAATCCACATAATAAAATAACATATATAAATCCATACATTCACATGTAATTATATATGCGAATACCTAGAGTGCCATCTCTTTCTAAACATGCATAATCACAATAAAAAGAAATCGATTCACGTATATATACGTTAATTAATTAAATGGGTACAACCTAGGCTCTGATACCAATTGTAGGTAAAAATACCGTAGTACACGCAGCGGAAGTGAGACTAAAAATCGATTTAGTATGTTTTAAAATTTTTCCTTTTTATGAACCTTAACCCTTTAAATTAATTAACCATATATAAAGTAACAAAAGTTGAATACCTTTTGTCGCGTGATCCGATTGACTTACGTCGATGGTAATCCGCAAGATCTTCAATCCTAGCACGAACGTGAATCACCTAGGAGCGTGGTCTCCCTTTTCTTTGAATTGCCTGAGAATGGACAAACAAACTTTTCTTTTTCTTTTGTTAGTCACAAAACAATCAAAAGAATACAAAGATTATTCCGGTCACTTTTGAGTTCTCAATCTAATGATCGAAACTCGCGTGAACCTAATTCGATGTTGTACACACAAGCTTATTGATGAACAAGCAATTAGTGTACCATCAAAAGAATAATCTCTTCTCTCTTTTATGTCTTAGTAGAATAATCAAATACTTGTCTGTGACTTTAGAAGAAGAAGAAAATTGAATCAACCAACCATTAGAGGTGGCCGAAACCTATCACAATAAATAAATAGGGTGGCCGAATTTCTCTTCCTTTTTACTTTAGGGTTGCCGAATTCTATGTGGTGTGGTATTAGGGTTGGCCGAATTTCATCACATCACCTATATAGGGTGACCGAAATTCAACCATAATTCCCATCATCCTTTTAGACTCCTAACCCTAATTTAACTCATAAGTATTTTTATTCTTTTATTGACCAAATAAAAAGACTTCTTATTTGATTAAATAAATAAACTTAATTATTTATTTTATTATCAAACAAGTCTTTTACTTTTAGTATACTACTACCAATAGTATAACACTAGGAAATATATTTCCTGATCAGAAAAAGATTTGTTTCTTAATTAAACAATTAATTAATAAATAAATTAATTATTATTTAATTAAACAATGAAACAAAATAATATGTTAGGCTAATATTTTAACCTTGCCGCCCCACATGTATAAAATGGGCCATATATTATTTTCTTATTTCATTTAATCCATTGGACTTTAAATAAAAAGCCCACATGTGAACCAGACCCATTCTTACTAAAAGAAACAAGCCCACATGCCTTTCATTAATATATAAATATAATTGAGTAGCCCATTAAATAATTAATGTGCAAATTATATTCTTAATATATTAAATGCAATTCTAGATGGACCCATAAATTGGTCTGGTTGAATATATCAAGTGATCCATACAAGTCCGTGTGGATTGGGGATCTTGGCGGGCTATCTAAATTTAACCTAATCACAATAGACACAACCTAATCACAATCAACAAATGATTCACTTAGGTCCGATCCATTAATTTTAACTCATTCCACTAAAGAGCTAAAATTGAACTCTTAAATAAAGATAGAAAAGGAAGATGTTCCTCTTTCATAACCCTAGACAATCATATTGGAGATAGTGTATCCTCGTGATTAATATGAGTAATCGCCAAGAGTTCATAGACCGCCTATAACTCTCCAAGTTACCATATTTACTCATATGACCACGTTTTGAACTTGGATATTTTGACTTGTCCAGAAGCCATGTTTTCAATAGTCACTATCGAAAACTCAACGTTGAGATTTAATATCCAATTACCTCAAAACATCCATATGATGATATTATACTCTCATTTAATAAATGGAGCCACGATGTCCATATCTATAAATGAAGTCCTCTATCGATTAACAAATGAATATCACCAAACTATCGAGGATAGACTATGCTATATAATCGTACTCATTGATAACTCAAATGATATCACTTGCAACCATAAGTCCATCATTTATCTCAGGATTAAGATAGACTCTCCGATTGTCCTGATAATGAAAAGACTATTATCTATTGACGGTTCTAGATAAAGCTTTTCATTGTGATCCAGTTCAATGCACCCAGTGCACTAGATTCTTTTGCTCGAAGACACTCCGATGATTTTAGACTCATCATATCTCATTTGATCCCACTCAAATGCTAGCAAAAGAATTCTACAACTTTAACAAGATAAAGGTGCCCAACCTTTAACTTAAGTTGTGAACAATATTCAAGACTAACTAAAGAATTGTGTCTACCACATACATATCCAGATGTACAAACAATTCTTCTTTTCTCATAGTCTTTAGACCTTATGATTATTTACTTTGACAATTATAATATTAAACTATAAATGCTATAAGATTTGTTAAACCAGAAATCACTTTATTAATATGAAAAAGATTGTTAATTACAATAGTACACTCTTGTTATTGAGCATAATCCTAACAAAACTCACCTTTAAACACTCAAATCAAATCCTTTTTGCATCAAAGTTCATCTTGCATTCATCTATGATTGGGTTTGCATCATCACAACATGCTTGGTAAGATTTTGATTAATTTCATCTTATTTTAATATTTTACTAATCAAGCATATTCTCTTTTAATTACTTGTATGTTTTTGATCATATGATAAATACAATATTAGAGAATTAATTGTGATGAATTGATTGAGTGTTGTTTTGTGATAGCTAATTAGTTTTTTGATTAATCTTGATTAGCTAAGCTATTTGACATGTCATTTAGCAATTGATATCTAGGGTTGATTTAATTGATTATATCATCATCCTAGATAAGCATCTAAGGTTACCTAGCCTTGTTTGTTATTTGAATATTCATATATATTCACATAGGTTGCATAATCTCTTCTTAAAGAATTAAGTCTTGAGGACTAGAGCCACTTTTAAAGGCCCGAGTGGTAGAAGTGGGGGGTTATTGACCGGAGTGTTAGACGAGGTCTACATAGGTTGTAAAGTCCATTTCAATTAGTGGATTTCGAGGTCCGAGTGTGGCGCACTAAACAGCCCGTGGTTTTTCCCAGTGGTTGGGTTTCCACGTATACATCAAGTGTTATTTAAATTCCGCACTGTATTACACTTGCTTGTATTTTTGACTAGTAGTGGCATTTTCATAAAATTGACTTGCATGCGAAAATTGGGTAATAATAGTTAAAATCTATTCCCCCCCCCCCCCCCCCCCCTCTAGATAATATTTAGAACACACCGAGCGTTTATTGTATTACTTTCATATGCCACTTTGACTTGAGGTCAATCAAGAGAGTTCATATTCAGATTTCATACTTAGGATATTTTTCAAGAGAAGAAAAAATTCCCAGAACTCATAAACTATTTACTCAAACATTTTTTTCATGATCATCAATCATCATCTAGCATCATCCTTGATTGTTGTATGCATAAATTCGCCAACCCGACACGTCATCAAAAAGAGTCAATAAAGATTGCCACGTCACTCACTGGCCGGGTCAATAAAGGAAATGTGACAAGTCAATGTCGAAATACCTCGAAACCAAAGAAGTCAAAAACACGCTCGCCAAAATTGGATATGTACTCGCCAAATCTAGATATATGGTCGCCGAAAAAGCGAAACCCAGAAAGAAATATACTCGCTGTACCAGCACACTGGGCCTAAACCGACTCGGCAGAAACACGAAAATAAACCCTACACTTTAGGAAACCCAAAAAACAACAAGGAATCAAGGGAGGAAAAGGTGAAGACCTATCTGTATCCGTAACAACGTGGGATTCCCAGTACGAATCTGAAAGGAGATCCTACTACGAGTAGGACTAAAATCAAGGGAAAAACCCTAAACATCATGTGTAAATAGAACCACCTAACCCTCGAGAAGGGGGTTCAGAAAAGAGAGAGAAAAGAAAGCAATTGTAAGAGAGATCTAAGCGTGTAATAAGGCAACGAAAACCTAGTATTATTTTTCTGCCCTCAGGGGCGCCGTGGTTTTTTCCCGTTCAAGGGTTTTTGTAAGGATTCCCGTTGTTTTTAATTGGCTTATTTCGTGATCAAACCATATGTGGGGGTTCTTTGTAAGGGTAGCCTAAGTATCGGTCTTCTTGTTCGAAGCCCTTTGAAGACCTCGTGTTGATAAGCACCGAAGGTAAATTTCTATGTGCTTACTTTTCTTTGAAGAGATTAGTTGCACACACACACTAAACATTCATTGCATATGTGTGCATTCTCTTCGTTTGTCACAATTCACACTTGCACTTATTTATTATATTTTGTTGTGTGTAATTGTGTCTTGTTGTTGTGTAATTCGTTTCCCGATAACTTTTGGAAACGTCCGCGCATGCACGAGGATGTGCTTGGTTTAGCGCGAGGACCGCCTATGGAGAATGCCCTTGGCTTCTCCTTGGTTTTCACCTATCTAGGTGATCGGCGGTTATTATCGGCGGCCTGGCCGCCGAATGAAACCGCCGTTTCAGTCCAGATTGGTCTGAAGCATTTCTGCGGTTAAGATCGGCGGTCACGACCACCGTTAGAAACCGCCGTTTCAAGACCTGATTGATTTATCTCTCAGTCTATTTCGGCGGTTTCGAACGGGGTTCGGCGGTTGAAACGGCGGGCATGAAACCCCCGTTCGAAACCGCCGTTCATACCTGGTTGATTTTGATCTCTCTGTTCTGTTTCGGCGGTTGGAATCGGCGGTCACGAAACCGCCGAATGAACCGCCGTTTATGCTCTGTTCTTCACGAGCTCATTTCGGCGGTCATTAAAGGCGGCCTGGCCGCCGATTGAAACCGCCGATTGGCGCGTTTCTTTGAAACTTACTTAAACGACCACACTTTGATTTGGCCCCCTATATATATGCCACTTTGACTTTAGGTCAATTAAGAGAGTTCATATTCAGAATTCATACTTAGGATATTTTTCAAAGAGAAGAAAAATTCCAAGAACTCCATTCTTGATTCTCAAACACTTTTTCATGATCATCAATCATCATCTAGCATCATCTTAGATCATCTAGATGTCATCTAGCATGGAATCTTCATCATACTTTGCTTGGTAAGCTTTTCACTAATATCTTACATGTTTTGTGTTTCTCTTATCTAGCAATCTCAATTAATTACTTGTTTGTTATTTTGTATGCTTTAGATACAATATTGAGATGAGTATGATGTATGTTTGAGATTTTATATTGTGCTTGCATATTAGGTTTTGTGCTTAATATTGATTAGCTAAACTAATTGACATGTCATTTAGTTTTGATATCTAGGATTGTTCTTAATTGCATATTAATCATCTTAGATAAGCATATAGGGTTTCCCTTGCTCTATGTTGCATTTTGGATATTTACATATATTCACTTAGGGTTGTATTCTCTTCATAGAGAAAGTAAGTCTTGTGTGTAGCATTCGGGATTAGGTTGCTTAGAACGCAAGCAAATTGGACTAGGTTCACTCATACCGGGATTAGGTAGGTGTGTGATTACTTCCGGGATTAGGTTGTAATCGTTTGCACATTTAGTGGATTCGAGGTTCGAGTGTGGCTTACTTACATAGCCCGTGGTTTTTCCCGTGAGGGTTTCCACGTAAAAACCAAGTGTTGTTTTAATTTCCGCACCATATTACAATTGCTTGGTTATATTATCTTGAGGGCATTTTCGTAATTTTGACTAACACGAAAAATTGGGTAAAAAGCGTAAAATCTATTCACCCCCCCTCTAGATAGCTTTATACACACCGTTCTATTATTTGTTTCAATTGGTATCAGAGCGGGTTCCTAGACATACATAGGTGATCCTTGCTTATTTTGGTGTGTTTTGCATTTTGTGTGATTTTTGATTATTCATACATTTGCATTCATTTCATTCATTCATAAACACTATGAGTGGAAACGGTGGAAATGGTGGTGGCCACGAAGGAGCTTCTAGCACAAGGCCTCCACTTCTTACCGGATTGAACTATTCCCAATGGAAAGGGAAGATGGAATCCTACATATGCCAAATTCATGACCGTGCTTGGATGGCGGTGGAAGACGGATATGATCTCCCTATGATGACTCCCGAGGGTGGAGGACAAGATGTTTTGAAGCCTAAGGCGCAATGGAACGCGCAAGAGTTTGAGGCTTCTAAGTGGAATAGGAAGGCTATGCATGCCATTATGTGTGCTATGGATGAGAATCAGTACAAGCTTATTCTGAATACTCAGATTGCCAAAGTGGCATGGGACATCCTTCTAGTTGCACATGAGGGAACCGAGGTGGTGAAGGAGTCCAAGCTTCAAGTCCTCCAAACTCAGTTTGAGCTTCTAAGGATGGGAGAGGATGAATGCTTCAATGACTTCGAAATCAAATTGATGGACATTGTAAATCAAAGCCATCAACTCGGAGACCCGTATTCGGATAGGAGAGTCAAGCAAAAAATTATGAGATCTCTCCCCGATAGGTTTGAATCCAAGGTGACGGCCATAGAAGAAAATAGTGGCTACATGGATATGAAGCCAAGTGAGGTGATTGGGCGTCTCCTTGCATATGAGTCTAGGAAGGCTCCTAGCACCACTACTCCTCCTAAGAAGTCTAAAGGAATAGCTTTGAAAGCATCTAAGGATGCAAAGGAGGCAAAGCATGAATCGGATGAAGACCTTGCCTTATTTGTGAAAAGGTTCAACAAGGTTATGGGGTTCAAGAAGAAGAAGGGATTTGGGTCAAGAGGAAAAGATTTGAAGAAAAAGAGTTCCTTCAAGAAGTTTGAGCCTAGACAAGAGAGGACCGAAAGGAAAGGTGTCCGATGCTTTGAATGTGGTGGGATTGGTCACTTTGCCCCCGAATGTGCTAATCACAATGAAAAGAAGAAGAGCAAAGTGATGGCCGCCACTTGGAGTGGGAGTAGTGATGACTCCAATGAGGAAGATGAGTCTTCAAGTGAAGAAGAGCTCATGGCTAACCTCCTAGCTTTTGCCTCCTCACATAAAAGCAAAAGTGGTAGTGAGAAGGACGAAATGAGTCAAGAGGAAAATGACTCAAGTGAAATAGAAAGTGACTCCTCTTCTAGTTCCAAAAAGAAATTTGTGGAGCAAAAGGTGCTTGCTAAATACCATACCGAGTTCAATGATTTAGCACTTAAAAGCACAAGAAAGATTGAGAGGTTGAGAGAAGAAAACCTTGAACTTTCGGCTCACAATGACCACTTAAGTGAACAAGTGGAAAGATTGAAGAGGAGAGAGGATAAATTAATTGAGGAGTTAGACTTATCCAAGAGAAGTGAAGAAGGCTTAAAGAGGGAACTTGTAGAAGTTAAAGGGTCCTTGGCTAGGATAGATTCTAGCACCAAGAAGCTTGATCATTTACTTGGTGTTGGAAAGAGTCCAAGTGACAAGAGAGGTCTTGGGTATGATGATGGCAAGAAAATCTCAACCTCTAACAAGACCGTGTTTGTCAAGAGCTTGAAGAACGAAGAAACTTCATTTGTGCAACCTCCTAGGAAGAAGTTAGAAGTAGGACAATGTTCTAATGCTCAAGTGAAAATGGGACCAAGAAGGAAATCTCAAGCTCAACCCCCTAGGGTCCCTCAAGCCAACACTCCTCCAAAATTGGCTCACAAAGGAAAGAGACCAATCATGCAACCTCAAGCTTGGAAGCAACCTAGACCGGTTCAACAACGAAGATGGATTGAACCCACTTATCCACAAAGACATGGACAAGCTCCCATACGTGCACAAAGGCAAGGTATGATTTCTTATTTCATCCCTATTTGTCACTTTTGTGGTTGTGATGGTCATATTAGACCAAATTGCTTTCAATATATTAAAATGTGTAGAAAACAAAGCATGATTGAGAAGAAAAAGAAAAGAGCCATGATGCATGTTCCTAGGAATGACAATATTATTATGCATGATCCTAGGACATCTAGAGCCCATATACCAAAGACCACTAAGAAAGCTAAGATTGTTTCTAGGTGGATTAGAAAGAATGACATTGTTTGCCATGTTGCTCAAATAGCCTTGAAGGCAAATTCTTCTAATTTTTGGTATCTAGATAGTGGGTGCTCTAGGCACATGACGGGAAACAAGAGTTTCTTCGAGACTCTTGTTATGGAGGAAGGTGGATATGTCACTTTTGGTGATGGATCCAAAAAGAAAGTAGTAGGGAAAGGAACCATTTCCGTTCCCGGATTACCCTCCTTATCCGATGCTTTATTTGTTGATGGCTTGAAAGCCAATTTAATAAGCATTTCACATCTAAGTGATGAAGGATATTCCGTCTTGTTTTGTAAAGATGATTGCTCGATCCTAAAGCCCGATGGACAAACCTTATTGAAAGGTATGAGATCTAGCGACAATTGCTATTGTCTTGAAGCTAGAATAGTCTCAAACAATGTGTCCATGGATGAGCAAATTGAGTTGTGGCATGAAAGACTTGGCCACATGAACTTTAGGGATCTACGGACCCTTGGAAAGTTCGAGTGTGTGCGTGGCCTCCCTAAGCTTGGGAAGAAAGCCAATGGTGTTTGTGGACCTTGCCAACAAGGAAAGCAAACTAAAAGCATGCACAAAAAGGGTAAGTATCTCACCACCAAGGAGCCTCTTGAGCTTCTCCACATGGACCTCATGGGTCCCATGCAAACCGAAAGTTTGGGTGGAAAGAGATACATTTTTGTATGTGTTGATGATTTCTCTAGGTTCACATGGACATATTTTCTTAGAGAAAAATCCGAAACTTTTGATAAGTTTAAAATGCTTTGTAATAAACTTCAAAATGAAATGAACTCTAATATTAAAAGCATAAAACGGATTAGAAGTGACTATGGGAGAGAGTTTGAGAATGCCTCTTTTGAAAGCTTTTGTGATAGCTTAGGCATCTCCCATGAGTTTTCGGCTCCTAGGACACCTCAACAAAATGGAGTTGTTGAGAGGAAGAATAGGGTCCTCCAAGAGATGGCCCGAGTGATGTTGCTTAGCAACAATGTCCCTAGGAACCTATGGGCCGAAGCTATCAATACGGCTTGCTATATAGGAAATCGTGTGTTCCTAAGGCCCGGTTCTAGAAACACCTCCTATGAGCTATGGAAGGGTAGGAAGCCAAATGTTAGCTACTTCCACACATTTGGAAGCAAATGCTACATTTTAAATGACCGTGATCAACTTGGCAAGTTTGATGCTAAGAGTGATGAGGGTATCTTTATTGGCTACGCCTTGAATAGTAAAGCCTATAGAGTTTTCAACTTGAAGACTCGAACCGTCATGGAATCATCAAATGTGGTCATTGATGATACTAGGCTCAAGTCTAATGACCATGAGGAGGAGGATGTTCTAGAGGATGACACTCCTTTGGAGAGGGTTGTGGTGACTCCCAATGTTGGGACATCTAATGAAGTCACACAACCCATTACTAGAGTTCCTAACTTGGACTCTAATGAACCCGCTCCATGGGTTAGAAGACTCCATAACAAAGAGGATGTTATTGGAGATGTTAATGAGGGTGTTAGGACTAGGCGTCAACTTGCTAATCTTATTAGCTATACTTGCTACACCTCTCAAATTGAACCCAAAAAGGTTGAAGAAGCCTTACATGATGAATTTTGGGTTCTTGCCATGCAAGAAGAGCTAAACCAATTCGAAAGGAATGAGGTTTGGACTCTAGTTCCTAGGCCTAAGACCACTAATGTCATAGGCACTAAATGGATTTTAGGAACAAATCCGATGAGGATGGCAACATAGTGCGGAACAAGGCTAGACTTGTAGCACAAGGGTACTCTCAAATTGAGGGTATCGACTTTGAGGAGACATTTGCTCCCGTTGCCCGTCTAGAGTCTATTAGGCTTCTCTTGTCCATCTCTTGTGTGCACAAGTTCAAATTGCACCAAATGGACGTCAAGAGTGCCTTCCTCAATGGCTTCTTGCAAGAGGAAGTGTTTGTTGAACAACCCAAGGGGTTTGTGGATGCACACCACCCCAACCATGTCTATCGCCTCAAGAAGGCACTATATGGGTTGAAACAAGCACCGAGGGCTTGGTATGAGCGCCTCACTCAATTTCTTGTTGACAATAACTACACAAGAGGTAGTGTTGACAAGACACTATTCATCAAGAGAGACAATGATGAGCTTTTCATAGCTCAAATATATGTCGATGACATAGTGTTTGGCTCCACCAACAACACCAAGGTCCAACAATTTGTTGATGTTATGTCTCATGAATTTGAGATGAGTCTTGTTGGTGAGCTTAATTACTTCCTAGGTTTGCAAATTAGGCAACTTGATAATGGGATCTTCATAACCCAAGCCAAATATGCCAAAAACCTTGTGAAGAAGTTTGGTCTTGAAAAAGCCAAACATTGTGACACTCCTATGAGCACCACTTTGAAGCTAAGCAAGGATGCTAGCGGTAAAAGTGTGGACCAAACCTTATATCGTGGCATGATAGGGAGCTTGCTCTATTTGACCGCAAGTAGGCCCGATATATCATTTAGTGTAGGAGTTTGTGCTAGGTACCAATCCGATCCCAAGGAGTCCCATCTCTCTTCGGTTAAGAGAGTCATTCGCTTTGTGAATGGGACTTCCAACTATGGGATTTGGTACTCATTTGACACTAATCCTAGTCTTGTAGGATATAGTGATGCGGATTGGGCAGGAAATTGTGATGATAGGAAGAGCACATCGGGCGGTTGCTTCTTTCTAGGCAACAACTTGGTGTCTTGGTTTTGCAAGAAGCAAAACTCGATTTCCTTGTCCACGGCGGAAGCCGAGTACATAGCCGCGGGGAGTGGATGCACTCAACTTATATGGATGAAGCAAATGCTAGTAGATTACGGATTCAACCAAGGTACTCTCACTCTCTTTTGTGATAACATGAGTGCCATTAATATTTCCAAGAATCCGGTGCAACATTCTAGAACTAAGCATATTGACATCCGCCATCACTTCATTAGAGAGCTTGTTGAAAATAAATGCATAGTACTTGAACATGTAGGTACTAATGATCAACTTGCGGACCTATTTACTAAACCCTTAGATGCTACTCGATTTAAAACTCTTAGTAGATCTATTGGGGTATGTCTTGTGGAGTGATGTTCTATGATTGACCCCATATGGGGAACTCAAGCAAAGAGAGCTATTTTGCATTCTTGTATCTTGCAAAAAATTTGAAATATCTTATGCCTCTTCTTTTAATTGCTTGAGTAAGCTTGGTTGTACATATGTATATATGTTTTAAAATTCCATAAGTGTGAACCTTGCTTGTCTACAATCCATGTCATATTTATGTTCAAACATGCATTTTTGGACTAGGAGATTTACATTGGAAGTATGATTTGAATGACCTATGATTATCTCCATGACATGATGATTCTTTAATAACATGCTAATGACAAATGAAAAAGCATGAAATTCATATAACATGCTCACATAAAAAGCATGAATTGATGATTGCATATTCTTAAAAATGCAAAACTTGTGTGAAAACTTATGAGACTCAAAATGAATAAAGGATCTTGTATCCATTCAAAGGAATTTACATTCCAAATGTCTCTCTTTCTTTATTAGTTGAACATGGTTACTATCATACGGATAATTTTATCCGGAAAAATCAAATAGGGTGCAAAGTCGCTCATGCCATGTTTCGCTTATAAAGTTGGATATAGTTGCTCTTAAATTGAAATCAATAATCTCTATATCCTTGCTTTTCCCATGACATTGGTGAAATTGGTTTGAATTCTTATTAGAAACCTTTGTCATTTGCTTTGCCAAATACCATTGTATTTTGGACTTGAATGCTATATGTCTTGTATGCAAAGCATGTTGGATTCACACATTTTCTCAAAATAAATCTCTATATGCATATCTTGCATGCTTCTATCTCTCGTTGCTATGAGTGACCCGGTTGGGGACTACTCCTTTGCCTATATCATGACAAAAAGGGGGAGTAGGATATGGTAAGGGGAGGTGCAAAATATAGAAGCTATTGTACACTTTGGGGAGAACATACATTGAGGGGGAGTAACCCGTTGAGGGGGAGCATTGCATTTATCATACATTGCATACATTTGGTAATGTTGTGCCTAAATTCTAAAAATGCAAATGCTTGGTATTGTTCTCACATGATTAATCTCACACTTTTCTTGTATTAGAAATGTTAGAAACTCTTTTCAGGGATTGATTATTCTACAAGAGGATTGAAGACTTCAAGTTGCATTAGCTTATCTCTTTGTAATGTAGAATATCATTATAGTCCCGTAGTTTCTATTTTTTGTGAGGAATCATTGTGAGTGATGGTTTTGTCATGAAATAGCCAAAGGGGGAGATTGTAAGGATTCCCGTTGTTTTTAATTGGCTTATTTCGTGATCAAACCATATGTGGGGGTTCTTTGTAAGGGTAGCCTAAGTATCGGTCTTCTTGTTCGAAGCCCTTTGAAGACCTCGTGTTGATAAGCACCGAAGGTAAATTTCTATGTGCTTACTTTTCTTTGAAGAGATTAGTTGCACACACACACTAAACATTCATTGCATATGTGTGCATTCTCTTCGTTTGTCACAATTCACACTTGCACTTATTTATTATATTTTGTTGTGTGTAATTGTGTCTTGTTGTTGTGTAATTCGTTTCCCGATAACTTTCGGAAACGTCCGCGCATGCACGAGGATGTGCTTGGTTTAGCGCGAGGACCGCCTATGGAGAATGCCCTTGGCTTCTCCTTGGTTTTCACCTATCTAGGTGATCGGCGGTTATTATCGGCGGCCTGGCCGCCGAATGAAACCGCCGTTTCAGTCCAGATTGGTCTGAAGCATTTCTGCGGTTAAGATCGGCGGTCACGACCGCCGTTAGAAACCGCCGTTTCAAGACCTGATTGATTTATCTCTCAGTCTATTTCGGCGGTTGAAACGGCGGGCATGAAACCGCCGTTCGAAACCGCCGTTCATACCTGGTTGATTTTGATCTCTCTGTTCTGTTTCGGCGGTTGGAATCGGCGGTCACGAAACCGCCGAATGAACCGCCGTTTATGCTCTGTTCTTCACGAGCTCATTTCGGCGGTCATTAACGGCGGCCTGGCCGCCGATTGAAACCGCCGATTGGCGCGTTTCTTTGAAACTTACTTAAACGACCACACTTTGATTTGGCCCCCTATATATATGCCACTTTGACTTTAGGTCAATTAAGAGAGTTCATATTCAGAATTCATACTTAGGATATTTTTCAAAGAGAAGAAAAATTCCAAGAACTCCATTCTTGATTCTCAAACACTTTTTCATGATCATCAATCATCATCTAGCATCATCTTAGATCATCTAGATGTCATCTAGCATGGAATCTTCATCATACTTTGCTTGGTAAGCTTTTCACTAATATCTTACATGTTTTGTGTTTCTCTTATCTAGCAATCTCAATTAATTACTTGTTTGTTATTTTGTATGCTTTAGATACAATATTGAGATGAGTATGATGTATGTTTGAGATTTTATATTGTGCTTGCATATTAGGTTTTGTGCTTAATATTGATTAGCTAAACTAATTGACATGTCATTTAGTTTTGATATCTAGGATTGTTCTTAATTGCATATTAATCATCTTAGATAAGCATATAGGGTTTCCCTTGCTCTATGTTGCATTTTGGATATTTACATATATTCACTTAGGGTTGTATTCTCTTCATAGAGAAAGTAAGTCTTGTGTGTAGCATTCGGGATTAGGTTGCTTAGAACGCAAGCAAATTGGACTAGGTTCACTCATACCGGGATTAGGTAGGTGTGTGATTACTTCCGGGATTAGGTTGTAATCGTTTGCACATTTAGTGGATTCGAGGTTCGAGTGTGGCTTACTTACATAGCCCGTGGTTTTTCCCGTGAGGGTTTCCACGTAAAAACCAAGTGTTGTTTTAATTTCCGCACCATATTACAATTGCTTGGTTATATTATCTTGAGGGCATTTTCGTAATTTTGACTAACACGAAAAATTGGGTAAAAAGCGTAAAATCTATTCACCCCCCCTCTAGATAGCTTTATACACACCGTGCTATTATTTGTTTCAGTTTTCCACGTAAAATCTGTCTTTTGCATGCCTTCTTAATTTTCTTATTTATATTAAACTGATATAATTGTTGAGTGTGTGGCAATCCAAAAATCACCGTCAACAATTGGCGCTAGAAGGAGGGGGGTTTACAAAAAACTTCAAGGAACCCTTGCGAATTAAAGAACATGAACATGAACATGAGCAACGACAGTGACAGAGACGTTAACTCCAGCGGAGATCAGGTTATTGAACCAGCTGCGCCGACAGGAGATAGGGCAGTAACGATCGGGGAACAATCGGCGGCAACACCAGGGACTAGGGCCGCCAACCCTGGGATTCTGTAGCACTTCCAAGCTGCGTTGGTAAACCTAATCAGCGAAGCCAACAAGATAGGGCTTTCGCTTCCCATCGGTTTGGGAGTTTCATCCCCTTATGAGTTAACTACCCCTGGAATCCATCCTCCCGGAAAGCTACGATCAGAAGTTCACATTGCAATCCCTGATACTCAAGCAAGACAATCCGCCGAGGAGACTCCCCAGGACCACCCAGAGTATTTTGAAAGGAGAAAACGAAGGAAAGGAAAAGATTTGATGAATGAAGAATCCAGAGAGGAGCGAGACCAGGCGCGGACACATGGGGTCAATTCCAGTGACACATACCAACGGAACCGATGGAGACACCGTTCTATCTCGTCTGAAGATAAGAGTCCGCGTCCACAAAGAGAGTTACGGTCTAAAAGCACACGGCGAAGGAGATCCGAAAGCACAGAAGATCGAAGGAGCCCGGATAATAGGAACAACCATGGGAGAATGACAATTAAGAGCAGACTTGATCCAGCAGGAGAGCCGACTGGTCAGCGAGATGTCACCCTACAAGAGCTATCAAGAAAGGTTTCAGCGACGGCACGAAGGTACGGTCGTAACGTATCTTCAGATGATGAGTCAGACAGCCCATTCATTGCTGATATTGCTCGCACCCAGTTCCCAGACAGATTTAGAATGTCAACCATTGAGCAGTACAAGGAGAACAGGAACCCGAAGGAGCATGTTCGCCGATTCCGCAACATCATGGCCCAGTATTCATCCAATGACGGGCTTTTATGCCTCACCTTCCCTCAAACGTTTGGCTATCTCGCCTCTAGGTGGTTTGGAAGACTTCCACCCGGAAGTATAAGCAGTTTCTCAAACCTCAGCAAGGCGTTCATAAGACAGTTCATGGGGAGCGTTCAGAGAAGGAAGTCACTCGCTCATCTATCAAATTTGAAACAGGAGCACAATGAGTCAATCAAGAAGTACCTAGCAAGATTTGGTAAGGAAGTTGCTCAAATTGAAAATGCCAGCGATGTAGCTGTGATTGCCGCTTTCACCAATGGGTTACAAAGCGGTCGATTATCTTTTGACCTGCGAAGAGAGAGACCAAAAACTTATGAAGAGATGATGGAAATAGCTGGCGACTATGCATTAGCAGCAGAAGAAGAAGAAGTAGCACAAGGGGGTAGCTACGTGCATGGACACAAACCTGACTCAAAATCGAATCAAAAGGATGACAAGAAGACGGTATCACGTGATCGCCAGAGAGACGAGAAAGGCCAAAAGGGGCACTCGAGAGAAAGCAAAGGAAATCCTCGATCCAGTAGGTTTCGAGGAAGGTACAACCATTACACCCCTTTAACCGGCGATCAAGAAGAGATATTTTCTGTGGTGGAAGACAAAGGACTCGCTAAATATCCTTGACAGCAGTCAGCGAATGCCAGGAGAGACACAACTAAGTACTACCGATTCCACAAAGATCATGGGCATGAAACCTCAAAGTGTTTCCAGCTGCGTGACCACATTGAAAGTTTGATCAGAGATGGGCACCTAAAGGATTTTGCCTTAAAGGGAGATAAATATGGTGGTCGCCAGGATAGCCGCCAAGGAAACAGGCAGGAAAGGAAAAGTCCAAGGGGGAACAGCCCTAACGCCACCATAAACACCATTTTTGGCGGACCTCATACTGGGAGAAGCAATCGAGAAAGGATGTTAGAAGTTCGAGAAGTAATGTATGAAAGCAGAAGCATGGAGATCAATTCCGTACAGAGAAGCCCCAAGAAGGGAAGAGAAGGACATGACCCTATAACATTTACAGCAGAAGACTCAGACGGGATAGATGCAAAACCTAACGATGCAATCGTCGTAGGGGTTTAGCCCATAGGGATGTCCTTCGGGTGATGATTGACAATGGAAGTTCAGCCGATATCTTAAGTGCCAGAGTATATGATGAATTGCGGCTGGACAGAAAAGATCTCGAACCATTCCATGTACCACTCAAGGGATTTGGTGGCGCAGAAGTTAGGTCGCTAGGAACTGTTAAACTGCCGGTGAGATTTGGTACAGCACCATGCCGGCGAACAATCCTTTTGGACTTTGTCGTGGTTGACATCCACAATTGGCCGTATAATGCTTTACTTGGCCGACCGTTTCTTAACAAAGCTCGAGCTGTCACTTCAACCCATGCATTGAAAATAAAATTCCCTACAGAATTTGGTGTCGGAGAATTGAGAGGGTCACAGGAGATGGCTCGCCGCGCCAACCTATCAATCTTCAAAGATAAAGCAGGGATGGAAACCTTAAACATATTCGAAGTGGACAGGGAGGTGCAGGAAGATAGTCCAGGAAACTTCGAACTGGACCCAAGGGATAAAACTAGCAGAGAGAAAGAAGAACCAACTGAGTCAGTTATTCTAGACGAAGCGGAACCAGACAAAACAGTAAAGATCGGAGCAAGGCTGGCTAAACAAGTTAAGAAAGATGTGACAAACTTGTTGAAGGAATATAGGGGGATTTTCGCTTGGTGCCACGAAGACATGCCAGGGATTGATAAAAGTGTAATTTCGCACAATCTGGCTGTGAATGAGAAATGCAAGCCGGTTGTGCAAAAAAGGAGGAGTTTCAACCCAGAAAGAAGTGCAGCGATAAAGGAGGAAGTATCAAAATTGCTCGCCGCAAGGTCAATCAGAGAAGTTAAATACCCAGAATGGGTGGCGAATGTGGTCATAGTGAAAAAGAAAAACAATCAATGGAGGATGTGCGTTGACTTCACCGGTCTAAATAAAGCCTGCCCCAAGGATAGCTTCCCGCTACCAAGGATTGACCAGTTAGTCGATGCAACAGCTGGGCATGAAACGTTGAGCTTCATGGATGCATATTTAGGATATAACCAAATAAAGATGCACAAGCCAGACGAAGAGAAGATAGCATTCACCACAGACCAGGGGTTGTATTGTTACACGGTCATGCCATTCGGCCTAAAAAACGCTGGGGCAACTTACCAGCGCTTGGTCAACAGAATGTTCGCCAGATAAATCGGGAGGAATATGGAAGTCTACGTTGACAATATGCTAACAAAAAGCACCACAGCGGATAGACATACAGATGACCTGAGGGAAACATTCGACGTGCTGGTCAAGTATGGAATGAAGTTGAATCCAGCAAAATGCGTATTCGGCGTACCATCTGGGAGGTTTCTCGGATATCAAGTACATCAAAGGGGAATAGAGGTGAACCATGAAAAAATCCAAGCACTAGCAAGAATGGTCTCGCCAAGAACTCTGAAAGACATTCAAAAACTCACAGGGTGCTTAGCATCGCTGAGCAGATTCATAGCCAAATCAATAGACCGATGCCTACCATTTTTCAAAGCTCTAAAAAAGGGAAAGGGAGTCGAGTGGAATGAGGAGTGTGAAAAGGCTTTCCAAGCCTTGAAAGATTACCTGGGGCAAGCACCACTGCTATCAAAACCAGAAACAGGAGAAACATTGTACATGTACTTGTCCGTCTCTGGAGCAGCCACAAGTTTCGTGCTAGTAAAACAGGAAAATGGGATCCAGAAACCAATATACTACACCAGCAAAGCACTATTGCCAGCCGAAACCAGATACTCACCGGCTGAAAAATTAGCACTAGCTCTAATAACAGCAGCGAGGAAACTGAGGCCATATTTCCAGGCTCATAAAATCAGAGTATACACCAACTGCCCACTGAAGTTAATCCTGCAGAAACCAGAAGTATCCGGTCGATTAACTAAGTGGGCAATCGAGTTAAGTGAATTCAATGTAGAGTACCTCCCAAGGACAGCAATTAAAGCCCAGGCAGTGGCAGACTTTGTAGCAGAGTTCACCGAACCAAACGTGGATGTAGCGAGAATGATGGAGGAACAAAATAAAAAAATATATAAATGGCAACTCCGCGTTGACGGCTCATCAAACACGTATGGCAGCGGGGCAGGGGTAGTAGTGTCAACCCCAGAAGGAGATTCAGTCGAATGTGCCTTGCGTTTTGACTTCAAAGCTACCAACAATCAAGCCGAGTACGAGGCACTCATAGCAGGTTTAAAAATTAGCACAGTCCTAGGAGCAGACGAAGTGGAAGTTTTTAGCAACTCTCAAGTTGTTGTCAATCAAGTACTAGATGAATACCAAGCAAGAGATGAGAGCATGATTACCTACCTGGAATTGGCAAAGGAGCTATTAAAAAGATTTAAAGAATACAGGATTGTTCATGTCCCCCGAGAAGAAAACGAGAAAGCTGATGCCTTAGCCAAACTGGCATCTGCCACAATCAGCATCTGGCCCAAAAATATTCTATGATCCGCTTATTGCAGCCGAGTATAGTTAAACAAAGGAAGTTGGGGCAGTCTTTGGCGAAAGGGACAGCTGGATCACACCAATAAAAGAATATCTCATCAATGATGTACTCCCAAGTGACCCGTTAGAAGCAAAGCGGCTGAAGTACAGAGCTACAAGATACTCAGTACTCAATGGAGAACTGTACAAAAGGGGATACTCGAGGGCACTGCAGAGATGTGTTGGGCTTGAAGAAGCAGAAGGTATCCTGAGAAGCATACATAGCGGAAATTGTGGGAACCACGCTGGGGGCGCCAGTCTAGCCCACAAAACATTAAGGCAGGGTTTTTACTGGCCAACACTGTTCGCCGACTCCAAAAGGGTGGCAGCAAGATGTGAGGCTTGTCAGAAAATTGCTAATAACATCCGACAGCCACCTGAACTCTTGCAAAGTATTACCTCGCCTTGGCCGTTCGCCATGTGGGGAATTGACTTGATCGTCCTAATGCCAACAGCAACTGGAGGCGCAAAACATGCCATAGTAGCTGTGGATTATTTTACAAAATGGGTAGAAGCCGAGCCATTGGTACACATAACTGAAGCAAACACTGTAAGCTTTGTGAAGAAAAATATCCTTTACAGATTCGAGATACCAAACACCATCATCACAGACAATGGGACCCAATTCGACGGGAGGAAATTCAGGGAGCTATGTGATAAATACGGCATCAACAACTACTATGCCTCTCCAGCACACCCACAGACGAATGGCTAGACTGAAGCAGTAAACAAAATCATAAAACATAACCTGAAGGCTAAACTGGCAGTTAAAAAGGGCAGCTGGGCAGACGAATTACCACAGGTACTTTGGGCATACCGAACCACAGAAAGGAGTTCAAAAGGCGAGACCCCATATTCTATGGCATATGGAGCTGAAGCTGTCATTCCCGTGGAAACATCTTTCTCTTCGCCGAGGGTGCAACTTTTTCAGCCAGAAATCAACATTGATATGCTAAAGTGCGGCCTAGATGAGTTAGAGGAAAGAAGAGAGCGCGCGCAAATAAGGAATACTCTGTACCAACATAGGGTAGCCAGATATTACAACTCACATGTGCGTGAAAGAAAGTTCTCGCTGGGCGACTTACTGCTAAAAAGGGTGAACCAAGGAACAAAAGACAAAGCTGCAGGGTCACTCGCAGACAAATGGGAGGGGCCTTATCAGATTACAGGCATAGCTGGCCACGGGGCATATCGCATCACTCGAGAAGGTTTTGGCGAACTACCCCGTCTATGCAATGCGCAGTACTTGAAGATATATTACCCATAACTTGGGGGTCAAATTTAGAACTGGTGTGAGCCTTTTATTTTTTCTTAGAACAGTTTTCGTTTTAGTATTTGTTTTCTTTTCTTTGTGATTATGTTAACAAAGTTGCAGGAATTATCCAAATAAAGAGTAATTTATTACTGAGAAATCGCGACTTGACTCGCCAATTACAAAAGGACACTCACCGACATATGTCAATACCATTGCGTAAAGACGAGTTTCGTACTCGCAGCAGTGAGAATAAGTGACAACTCAACGAAATTAAAAGCAAGCCAAAAGCGACTTAGTCGCCATAGCCCAAGCTACAGAAATTGGGGATCGCCCCCACAAGGAGAATAAGATCTCCGGAGAAAAACTTGGTATGGGCAAATACACCCTGAATAAACACCAAGTACGCCAGAACTCAGCAATGGCAGCTGAATAAATAAAAACATGTTAAAAACTTGGTGTATGGTCGGATACGTCCTGACAAACACTAAGTACGCCAAAATCCAGCAACGGCAGCTGAATACAAAATAAGTTAAAAACTTGGTGAAACGCTAAGTATGCCAAAATCCAGCAACGGCAGCTGAATACAAAATGTGCTAAAAACTTGGTGAAATACTGAGTAAATCGAAAATTCAGTAAAAGCAGCTGAAACAAAGAAAGAGTTTATAACTTCTTATAAATAAAGTTATTTACAATTAAAGAATTAAGAATGAAAATACAAAAAATCAACTAGCTGCAGGAGGGTCCTCGCTATCTTCCTCATCTTCGATCTCCTCGTCTGAAGGCCAGGCGACTTCCTCATCCCCTTCTGGCATAAAACGCTCATAATCCCTTCCAGCAACAGGGCCCAAGTCAGGCTCAGCACCAGAACCAGAAAAGCTGCCCTTCCGACCCGAATAATAAGTATTGAAGGTACGCTTGCTGGGGATTTCTAAATGCATAGGGTGAGGTTCAGTCATGTTGTAGCGACAGTGGGCTTTCCAACGTTTTATCTGCTCTTTAATCGAGTCCACTCCGCTGGCCATATGCTGTTGAAAAGACCGGTCGAAACGCCCCAGAGCTTTCTCATTGGAGTGATCCTTCATGGAGAAGAATTTCTTCGCCTGCCTCATGCCTTTTTCAAATTCACGCAATAAAAGCGCGTCATAGGCAGGGGATCTCTTGAAACGATCAACCGATTCAACCTCTAGCACAGCCTTGAGATCGTTCAGAATAATTTCATGCGAGGACAACTGGTTGCGCAAGTCCAAGGCTTCACGCTCAGCTTTCTCCTTTGCCTCCTCAGCCTCAAAACGTGCTGCGAGTGATTCTTGATTAGCGGAGAGTTGCTCTCGCAGCAAACGAATCTCTTCCTCAGCAGCAGCTAATTTATCTTCAGCGACAAGTTGAGCTGAAAGATAGCCATCCGCAGATTCCCTCATCTGAGCGAGATGCTGAGTATGGATTTCCTCAGCAGAGAGTTTCTCAGCGGCCAAAATAGAAGTCTGTTCCCGCAGGCGTTTCACATCCCTCGAAAGGAAATTCCCTCGCCTATAAGCGTCGGTCAACTCAGACATCATCTAAAAAAGAAAAACAGTCAAGTCAGGAAACATACGAATGAAAAAACGCAAAACACGAATATAGCAAGAGACTCACCAGGGACTGACAATCAAAGAAGAATTCCATCTTCTTGTTGCAGGATCTGCTCTTCATGTGCCCCCAACCCTCATCAATATAAACATTATTGTTCATTATATGTGAGCAGATCTCTGCAGCCGTGAAATCTGAAAGGGACACACACCCCTCTCCCTCACCAACTCCGGTTGGATCCACGGGAGGAACTTCACGGGCAATACCCGAACCTGAAGCAGAAGCCCCAGTTTGCTTCGATGGCCCCGACCTATCAGCTGGCCCCGGCTGACCAGATGGCCCAGGCTGATCAGCAGACGACACATTCGGCTCATATACAGTCGCTGGAGGAGAAGCTGCACCAGTTGGAGAGGAAGCAGGAACATTCAATTCACCAACTCTTTCAGGAGGTGGAGACGCTACCTCACTCATCCCTTCAGCGGGAGCTTCAGGCACAGTTGGATGAGTAGAAGGAATTCCGGCGAACACAGGTGCATCAGCACCCTCCTCGTCAGAAGAAACGACATACTGCACGACTCTTGATGCCCGCTTCAAAGGTCGAGAAGTATGGTCAGGGGTACCCTCAGCCGGGCATTTTCCTCTACCAGTCCTAGGAGTTAGATCATTCGCAGGATCCAGAGGAATTTCAGGGACATCCGCGTCAAAAATAGGAGTATCACGGACTGGCCCTGAAACTCCAACTTTTTCTTTTCCCTTGCGACTGGAGGTAGCTGCAAGAGTGGTCGCAGCAGAGGCATTCGCAGCAGGAATGTTCACAGCAGCCTGTGTACACAGGGGGTTGTTCCGATTCGACCCCACCCTCAGGAATATCACCAACTTCCTTGCCATCGGAGGGATCGCCGCCATCCGGACTAGCAAGTCCTTCCTTGGCCAAACCAGCAGCATGTCTTCTACTGGTTGCCTCAGAATTTTTTACTGCCCGGGCGTGTTGATCGCAAACTGTGTCAAAATCGCACACTGCAAGAAAAATAAATAAAGTATCAACTAACAGAATAAGATAGTAAAACAAATGAGTGGACAAAGACTTACAGCGAGGAAGCCTTGCATGTAGGCGTGTGAAAATCCCCTCAGAAATCATTTTTTCCTCATCTAAGAGGAAGGACCTATCCCTTTCCCTCAAAGGGAGGACAGCTGCTGCGGCGAGGTGAGAAACCTCTCTATTCAGTAAAACAAGGGTCGCCTTTAACCAAGCTTCAGGCGATGTGAAGTGCCTGGGAACCTTCTTCGCCAAGAAATTGTGGCGACTACTGGCAGGCAAATCGCGACCCCACTCGCCATCAATGAAAAACCAGTTGTTCTTCCACCTCTTGTTCGAAGTAGGAAAACCCCAGATGAACCCCTTTTTCTTCTCATCACCGGAGATTTCTACTTGACCGGGGTTCGCCACACCCTCAGGAATCCAGCTCTCCATGGGCGAAGAGATAAGGAAATACGTACCACCATGGCCCGCCTGCCTTAGCGTATAAAAATGGCAGATTTCACGAGGAGTAGGGGGCCCGTAACCCTTCAACTTCCACATGAGGCACAGGCACATCAATATTCTGTAGCTATTTGGAGCGAGCTGTGCCGGCGCAATTTGAGCCTCCGCAAGAAATCTGGCAATGAAAGGCTGAAGAGGGAGAGTTACCCCACAGCTAAGCATGGCCCCGTAAATAGCGACTGCATTTTCGGGAGGATTCCACACAGCCCGGTCGCCAGGTAAAATGAGATTCACTGAGTCTGGCAGGTCAAAACGACTCTTGTATTTACAAAGCTCAACCTCGCCGACCACGTTTACCTCCGTATCAAAAGAACACGGATGGTTTGGTGAGAAGCGTAGCCTATCCCTCTGATGGTCTTCAACATCGGAGTCGACAATCGTCTGCGCATCCAGCAGAGATTCACGTGGAACCCTAGAAGCGCGTCGTCTACTGCTTGTTGGTCTAGAAGATTTCGGCATTGTTGGAGAACCACTGTTAGAAGATGAAGGAGAGGTGTTAGGGATAAAAACATCTCCAGAAGACGGAACATAAACAGAAATTGGGACCGGAGAATCTAGACGAAAATTACGAATCAGAGATTCAATTTTGTCCGCAGTACTTTTATCACCAAGCTCCATGGCATGCATCATTCGATTTAAAAGAGAAGAGCGTAAAGAAGGGTCCATGGGAACTCACCGGAAAACCCTAGATTCGCGGAAGATTCGTAGAGAGGCAGGAATAATCGATTCCAGTGAACCGTCTGATAAATAGAAAACACAGGGAAAGAACTGAAGCAAGCACTCGAAGGAACAAGGTAGATAAAAACGAAGAATCACACTGTTCTTTTTTGCTCTGAGAAAACCAGTAGAGAAATACAATGGAAAGAATGAAATGGAGAAAAGAAACGATCTGGCCTTAAAAAGAGGGAGTTTCGAAATTCAAAAAAGAAAATCAAGTAAAAAGATATGCAATTAATGAGAATGACAGCCACAGTGACCAGCCGCAATAGCCACCATCAGAAAACAGACACGTGGCATCTCGGGGAAAGCCAAGCGGTCAAAATGTCCCTTCGTCCGTCAGGTAAATAGGTGCGTCAACAATTATGTGGACCAAGTTGAAAGCTTGCACCAGAAGAATCAATTAATCAATACAGCGCGTGACAAAAAGGAAAGAATGAGGTATTACAAAATGCATCGAAACCTTGTAAGTATAAAAATAAATACTACTCGCAGAGACAAACGAAGTAAGAAGAACAAATCATTCGCCTAGCTCGGAGTATTTATGGCGGTATTGTTATATGCATAAATTCGCCAACCCGACACGTCATCAAAAAGAGTCAATAAAGATTGCCACGTCACTCACTGACCGGGTCAATAAAGGAAATGTGACAAGTCAATGTCGAAATACCTCGAAACCAAAGAAGTCAAAAACACGCTCGCCGAAACTGGATATGTACTCGCCAAATCTAGATATATGGTCGCCGAAGAAGCGAAACCCAGAAAGAAATATACTCGCTGTACCAGCACACTGGGCCTAAACCGATTCGGCAGAAACACGGAAATAAACCCTACACTTTAGGAAACCCAAAAAACAACAAGGAATCAAGGGAGGAAAAGGTGAAGACCTATCTGTATCCTTAACAACGTGGGATTCCCAGTACGAATTTGAAAGGAGATCCTACTACGAGTAGGACTAAAATCAAGGGAAAAACCCTAAACATTATGTATAAATAGAACCACCTATCCCTCGAGAAGGGGGTTCAGAAAAGAGAGAGAAAAGAAAGCAATTGTAAGAGAGATCTAAGCGTGTAATAAGGCAACGAAAACCTAGTATTATTTTTCTGCCCTCAGGGGCGCCTTGGTTTTTTCCCGTTCAAGGGTTTTCCACGTAAAATCTGTCTTTTGCATGCCTTCTTAATTTTCTTGTTTATATTAAACTGATATAATTGTTGAGTGCGTGGCAATCCAAAAATCACCGTCAACAATCATCTAGCATCATCCTTGATCATCTAGATGTCTCTTTGCATGGATTCTCCATCACACTTTGCTTGGTAAGCTTTTCACTAATATCTTACATATTTTGTGTTTTTCTTAACAAGCAATCTCAATTTATTACTTGTATGATTTTCATATATCTTTTGATACAAGATTGAGATTAGTGTGTTGTATGTTTGAGAAGTTGTATTGTGATAGCTAATTAGGTTTTGTGCTTAATCTTGATTAGCTAAACTATTTGATTGAACATGTCATTTAGTTTTAATATCTAGGATTGTTCTAATTGCATATTAATCATCTTAGATAAGCATATAAGGTTTCCCTTGCTCTATGTTACATTTGGATATTCATATATTCACTTAGGGTGTTATTCTCTTCATTGAGAAAGTAAGTCTTGTGTGTAGCTTCCCTTAGATCGCAAGCAAATCTGACTAGGTTCACTCATACCGGGATTAGGTAGGTGAGTGATTACTTCTGGGATTAGGTTGTAATCGTTTTACACATTTAGTGGATTCGAGGTTCGAGTGTGGCTTACTTACTAGCCCGTGGTTTTTCCCGTGAGGGTTTCCACATAAAAATCAAGTGTTATTTAATTTCCGTATTTTATACTTGATTTATTGCTTTATCTATTTAGGGGTATTTTCGTAATATTGACTAAACACGAAAAATTGGGTAATAAGTTTAAAATCTATCACCCCCCCCCCCCTCTAGATAGTTTTATACACACCGTGTTATAATTTGTTTCAAAAAGTTTTTTCATTATCAGGACAATCAGAGAGTCTAACTTAATCCTGAGATAAATGATGGACTTATGGTTGCAAATGTTATCATTTGAGTTATCAATGAGTACGATTATATAGCATAGTCTATCCTCGATAGTTTGGTGGTATTCATTTATTAATCGATAGAGGACTTCATTTATAGATATGGACATTGTGGCTCCATTTATTAAATGAGAATAGAATATCATCATATGGATATTTTGAGGTATTGGATATTGAATCTTAACGTCAAGTTTTCGATAGAGTCTATTGAAACATGGCTTCTGGACAAGTCAAAATATCCAAGTTCAAAATGTGGTCATATGAGTAAATATGGTAACTTGGAGAGCTATAGACGGTCTATGAGCTCTTGGCGATTACTGATATTCTTCACGAGGATACACCATCTCCAATAAGATTGTCTAGGGTACGAATGAGAAATATTTACTTATTCTATCTTTATTTAAGAGTTCAATTTTAGCTCTTTAGTGAATGAGTTTAGTGTAATTAATAGATCGGACCTAAGTGAATCATTTGTTGATTGTGATTAGGTTATGTCTATTGAAGCTTAAATTTAGATAGCCCACCAAGATCCCCAATCCACACGGACTTGCATGGATCACTTGATATATTCTACCGGACCAATTTATGGGTCTATCTAGAATTGTATTTAATATATTAAGAATATAATTTGCACATTATTTATTTAATGGGCTGATCAATTATATTAATATATTAATGAACTGCATATAGGCTTGTTTCTTTTAGTAAGTGAAAGTTCTCAAATACTCGAGGTGTGTTTATCAATATAAAGCTAGAGGGGGGGGGGGGGGGGGGGGGGTGAATAGATTTTATCTAATTATTACCCAATTTTCGCATGCAAGTCAATTTTACGAAAATACCCCTAGCAAGTCAAAAATACATACAAGTGTAATAAGATGCGGAAATAGTAAATGACACTTGATGTATACGTGGAAAACCCAACCACTGGGAAAAACCACGGGCTGTTAAGTGCGCCACACTCGGACCTCGAAATCCACTATATGAAAAGACGGTTACACCCTCAAGTGATTCTCGGACTCTCACCCTAGATAACCTCAGGCTATGGACACTACCAATCGCCACTCTTGGTTCAATCCCTAGTGATATCCCCTGATACACTACTCTTGGCGTGAGCACCCTCTAATCTACCACGCGGGCCTTTTATAGCGGCTCTAGTCCAATTTGCTTGAGGCCTAAGCACACTTAGCCCCAAGACTTCAATCTCTCAAAAGAGATGCACAACCCTATGTGAATATGTATGAATATTCAATTAATGCAATAAGAGCTAGGGTACTCTAAATGCTTACCTAGGATTATAAGATGACAATATAATCAATCCTAGATATCACATATAGCTATATGACATGGCATATAACTTTAGCTAAGTAAAGGATCACCAATCCTAGATACAAAGCTATCATATAAAACCCACAAACATTCAAAGGATTAACTAGTTGATTAAAAAACAATCTATCAACCTAGTTATCAATACATCACACAAGAATGTTCATGGCATAGCTTTTAGGCAATAATGACCTAATCAAATAAGCTATGAAAAATAATCTCAATCAACAAATGAGATCAATTAGCTAGATGGCATATGAACATTAAAGCCTAGCTAATAAATAATAACCCAATCAACACATAATCTCAATCTTATATGTAGAAATTAATCTAAACACATATAAGTAAAATATGAGATAAAATTGATAAGTAGAAACACTAATTATGTAAGATAAAAGTGTTCAACAATCATACCATGTGTGTTGAAGAAGTCCCATGCATTAGCATATGCTAGATGATCTAGATGATGCTTAGATGAAGATTTATGCATGTGGGAATGGGTTTAGAGAGATAAGATATGATCTTTAAGCTTTCTCTCTCAAGTCTCTCTAAATATCTCTCTAGGGTTCTTATAATCAAAGACTTGTGTTCTGAACCAGAGATAAGGATGTATTTATAGAGACCAAAAACAGGGCAGGTGAAAATACAATTTTGCCCTTGAAACGCACCGATCGGCGGTTTCATTCGGCGGCCAGGCCGCCGAACTGAACCGCCGAATGGCTCCCGAGTGGAACAGGGGAACTTCGGCGACTTCGTTCGGCGGTTTGGAAACCGCCGATTCCAACCGCCGTTTTGGACCCGAGAGATATATTTCAATCAGGTCTCATTCGGCGGTTTCTAACGGCGGCCAGGCCGCCGAAAGTAACCGCCGATTCACCAAAAAAAGGTGAAACCAAGGAGAAGCCAAAGGCAACTCCACCGGCGATCATCGCGCAACACAAAGCACATTACCGTACACGCGCGGACGTTTCCGAACATCCTTAGGGAAACGAATTACTCCACACTAAAAGCTAACATACATGAAGTGCAAGTGTGGGTATTGAATGCATCCTAATGCCTATCATGTCATGGCATTTCATATAAAAAGATGCAAACAATCTTATGCAAGAAAAGACATTGAATAAACAATAAAGCACAATGCACACAAAAAATAAACACAACATTCAAGAATAAGAGTTATGCATGTTGTGTGTGTGTGCAACTATATCTCTTCAAGCCAATGTAAGCACTAGATATATACCTTTGGTGCTTGTCCTCTTGAGGTCTTGGAAAGGGTCTTGATCTTCAACAAACACCTAGACTACCCTTACAACCAAACCCCAACATGTGGTTTGACCACGAAATAAGCCAATCTATTAATGGGAATCCTTACAATCTCCCCCTTTGGCTATTTCGTGACAAAACCACCACTCACATTGATTCCTCACAACATAATAGAAACTACGGGTCTACAATGATTTTCTACTTTACAAAGAGATAAGATAAATGGTCTTGAAGTCTTCAATCTCAAGTAGAACAATCAATCCCTGAAAGCACAGTTTCTATACTTTCCAATGCAAGAAAAGGTGAGATGAATCAAGTGAGATAAAACAAGCATTTGCATTTAAGAATTTAAGAACAACATCATGCAATGTATGAATGTGCAAATGCTCCCCCTCAAAGGGTTACTCCCCCTCAATTAGTATTCTCCCCAACATGCACAATTGCTACTACAATTTGCAACTCCCCTTACCACAACCTACTCCCCCTTTTTGTCATGATATAGACAAAGGAGTAGTCCCCAACCGGGTCACTTAAGGCAAAGAGAGATAGTAGCATTCTAGTATATGCATAATCAATATAAGTCACTTTATGCAATCTCAAATTTATTGGAGAGAAACAAGGAGATTTATTTAAAGAAAATGTGTGAATCAAAGAATTGCTTTACATACAAGACATGTAGCATTTAAGTCCAAAATATCATGGCATTTGGCAAAGCAAATGACAAAGGTTTTCAATATGAATTCAAACCAATTTCACCAATGTCAAGAGAGAAGCAAGGATATAGGTTTTCATTGATTTCAATTTAAGAACAACTATATCCAACTTTATAAGCCAAACATGTCATGAGCGACTTTGCACCCTATTTGATTTTTCCGGATAAGATATCCGTATGATAGTAGACATGTTCAACCAATAAAGAAAGAGAGACATTTGGATTGTAAAATCCTTGAATGGATACAAGATCCTTTTTCATTTGAGTCTCATAAGCTTTTTCACACATTTTTTGCAGTTAAGAAATGCAATCATCAAAACATGCTTTTTAAGATTAGCATTTAGCATGTTATTTTAGCAATCATCAAGTCATGGAGATCATTATAGGTCATTCAAATTTTATCCTATGTATATATCTCCTAGTCCAAAAATGCATGTTTGAACATAAATATGACATGGATTGCAATACAAGCATTGATCACACTTATTGAATAGAAAATATATATACATAGTGTAACCAAGCTAACTCAAGCAACAAAAAGAGAAGCACAAGATATTTCAAATTTTTTGCAAGTGACAAGATGCAAAATAGCTCTCTTTGCTTAAGTTCCCCATATGGGGTCAAATATCCACACCACTTCAATGAAGGGCATGTGGTCTAAAAGACTTACCAAGTCCATAGGACCTAGTTGAACCTATTTGAGACATGTTTGTCTCGTAGCAAGCGGGTTCGTCTTTTCTAATCCACTTAGGTGCCTCAATAACATACCTAGTGGTCATAGGTTCTAGAGTTCTAGATGGCAAAGGATCATGCAAATGATTTTCTTCCTTTTTAAGGACATGCATCTTAGCTCTAGCCTTTTTCTTTTCAATCATGCATATTAGATTACATATTTAAATGTAATGCAAGCAACTTGGTCTAACATGACCAACAATACCACACAAATGACAAGAGGAGATAAGGTTAGGAATTATACCATTCCCTTGAGCATGCAAAAGTGCTTTCCCTTGTCGTTGTGGTTGTCTTGGTAGTTGGATAGGATCTCTCCTCCTTTGATGATGACCAAGACAAAGTTGCTTGCTCGGTTGAGCTTGCAAGATTGAACACTTCCCTATTAAGATCGTAGGTTGAGGGAAGATAGCCTTCTTGGTTGGTTAGACCAAGATTGAGGAAGGCTTGGGCTTGAAGCTCTTTGGTGATGTGAGCAACGCCCTTTCATCTTCGTCTCCTCTCTCACCTTAGAGGGACATCTCCTCATCGGAGTTATTTTCTTCTCTCACAAAATCACTCATAGTGTTTGCGTTGAATGAATGCAAATGAGAAGAATGCAAGATGTATGTCAAAAACAATAATCATACAAAATGCAAAAACACACCAAAATGAGCTAGGATCACCTAAGTATATCTAGGAACCCGCTCTGATACCAATTGAAAGTTCTCAAATACTCGAGGCGTGTTTATCAATATAAAGCTAGAGGGGGGGGGGGGGGGGGGGGGGGGTGAATAGATTTTATCTAATTATTACCCAATTTTCGCATGCAAGTCAATTTTACGAAAATACCCCTAGCAAGTCAAAAATACATACAAGTGTAATAAGATGCGGAAATAGTAAATGACACTTGATGTATATGTGGAAAACCCAACCACTGGGAAAAACCACGGGTTGTTAAGTGCGCCACACTCGGACCTCGAAATCCACTATATGAAAAGACAGTTACACCCTCAAGTGATTCTCGGACTCTCACCCTAGATAACCTCAGGCTATGGACACTACCAATCGCCACTCTTGGTTCAATCCCTAGTGATATCCCCTGATACACTACTCTTGGCGTGAGCACCCTCTAATCTACCACGCGGGCCTTTTATAGCGGCTCTAGTCCAATTTGCTTGAGGCCTAAGCACACTTAGCCCCAAGACTTCAATCTCTCAAAAGAGATGCACAACCCTATGTGAATATGTATGAATATTCAATTAATGCAATAAGAGCTAGGGTACTCTAAATGCTTACCTAGGATTATAAGATGACAATATAATCAATCCTAGATATCACATATAGCTATATGACATGGCATATAACTTTAGCTAAGTAAAGGATCACCAATCCTAGATACAAAGCTATCATATAAAACCCACAAACATTCAAAGGATTAACTAGTTGATTAAAAAATAATCTATCAACCTAGTTATCAATACATCACACAAGAATGTTCATGGCATAGCTTTTAGGCAATAATGACCTAATCAAATAAGCTATGAAAAATAATCTCAATCAACAAATGAGATCAATTAGCTAGATGGCATATGAACATTAAGGCCTAGCTAATAAATAATAACCCAATCAACACATAATCTCAATCTTATATGTAGAAATTAATCTAAACACATATAAGTAAAATATGAGATAAAATTGATAAGTAGAAACACTAATTATGTAAGATAAAAGTGTTCAACAAATCATACCATGTGTGTTGAAGAAGTCCCATGCATTAGCATATGCTAGATGATCCTAGATGATGCTTAGATGAAGATTTATGCATGTGGGAATGGGTTTAGAGAGATAAGGATATGATCTTTAAGCTTTCTCTCTCAAGTCTCTCTAAATATCTCTCTAGGGTTCTTATAATCAAAGACTTGTGTTCTGAACCAGAGATAAGGATGTATTTATAGAGACCAAAAACAGGGCAGGTGAAAATACAATTTTGCCTTTGAAACGCACCGATCGACGGTTTCATTCGGCGGTCAGGCCGCTGAACTGAACCGCCGAATGGCTCCCGAGTGGAACAGGGGAACTTCGGCGACTTCGTTCGGCGGTTTGGAAACCGCCGATTCCAACCGCCGTTTTGGACCCGAGAGATATATTTCAATCATGTCTCATTCGGCGGTTTCTAACGGCGGCCAGGCCGCCGAAAGTAACCGCCGATTCACCAAAAAAAGGTGAAACCAAGGAGAAGCCAAAGGCAACTCCACCGGCGATCATCGCGCAACACAAAGCACATTACCGTGCACGCGCGGACGTTTCCGAACATCCTTAGGGAAACGAATTACTCCACACTAAAAGCTAACATACATGAAGTGCAAGTGTGGGTATTGAATGCATCCTAATGCCTATCATGTCATGGCATTTCATATAAAAAGATGCAAACAATCTTATGCAAGAAGAGACATTGAATAAACAATAAAGCACAATGCACACAAAAAATAAACACAACATTCAAGAATAAGAGTTATGCATGTTGTGTGTGTGTGCAACTATATCTCTTCAAGCCAATGTAAGCACTAGATATATACCTTTGGTGCTTGTCCTCTTGAGGCCTTGGAAAAGGTCTTGATCTTCAACAAACACCTAGACTACCCTTACAACCAAACCCCAACATGTGGTTTGACCACGAAATAAGCCAATCTATTAATGGGAATCCTTACAGTAAGAATGGGTCTGGTTCACATGTGGGCTTTTTAATTAAAGTCTAATGGATTAAATAAAATAAGAAAATAATATTAGGCCCATGTATATGGTGTGGGTGGCAAGACTAGAATAATAGTCTAAAATATTATTTTATTTTATTGATTGATTAAATGGAAATTAATTAATTTATTAGTTAATCATTTAATTGAGAATCAAAATCTTTTTCTGATCAGGAAATATATTTCCTAGAGTTATACTATTGGTAGTAGTATATTAAAGATAAAAGACTTATAAATAATAAGGTTTATTTATCTAATCAAATAAGGAAGTCTTTTAATAAGTCATAATAGAATTAAACACTTATGAGTTGTATTAGGGTTAGGATTCTAAGGTTGATAGGAATTAGGGAAAAGCACAAATACTCTTTGGGAGAAAATTCGGCCAACCCTAAATCCTAATACAAGAAGAATTCGGCAACCCTAATAATAATACAAGAAGAATTCGGCCACCCTATATATTTGATAGGATAGCATTCGGCCACCAAGGCTTCTTCTCCTAGCTTGAGTGAATTATTTCTTTTGCTTAGAAAAATAATTCATACTCTAGACAAGTGTTTAATTTCGGCCAAGAGAGAAATAGAGAAAGAGAGTTCTAATTTCGATAGTGCACTTGTAAGCTTGAATATCAAAATGCTTTGTGCACAACTTCGAATTAGGTTCACGCGAGTTTCAATCTTAACGGTTGTTAATTTCAAAAGTGACCGGAACATACTTTCTAGTTTCTTGGATTTTATTGTGACTAACTATCAGGAGGAGAGATTTTATTTTCCATCCTTAGGTACGCAATTCAAAGAAAGGGAGACCACACTCCTAGGTGATTCACGTTCGTGATAGGATTGGATAATCTTGCAGATTACCATCGACGCAAAGTCAATCGGATCACGCGACAAAAGGTATTCTACTTTTTAGTATATATATATGTTTAATTAATTTAAGGGTTAAGGTTCATAATATGAAAAAAATTTAAACTATACTAAACTCTATTTTAGTCTCGCTTCTGCTGCGTGACCGTATTTTTTCCCTACAGATAGGTGTGGGGGTATTTGATCGGACCAAAATTGGTATGATTTTGGCCCTCTTTTCCTTCTCCTTTTGCTTGATTCTTGGGCATTATCCCATGATTTAATAGTGTAAATTAAGTGTTTTCATGTATTTACAGAGTTCAGGGGCATTGAAGTAATATTGGTGAAATAGGGGTAAAAGCGTAATTATTGAAGGAAGATGGAAGATATCGTGTTATTGGAAGAGATTAGGGGTCTAATTGTAATTCGCCACTCAAAACAGCCCACGCACACCACGTCAGCAGCACGGTGTGAAAGTTTTCACGGTGTGTTAACTATTAATCTAGAGGGGGGTGAATAAATTTTAACTAATTTTACCCAATTTTCGTTTATGGACAAGATTACGAAAATGCCCCTAATAGTCAATAAAATATAGCAAGTGTAATATTGTGCGGAAATTAAAACAACACTTGATATTTACGTGGAAACCCTCACGGGAAAAACCACGGGCTGTTAAGTGAGCCACACCTAAACCTCGAATCCACTAAATGTGATAAAATTACAACTTAATCCCGGAAGTAATCACACACCTACCTAATCCCGGTATGAGTGAATCTAGTTCGAATGCTTGCGATCTAAGCAACCTAATCCCGGATGCTACACACAAGGCTTTGATTCTCAATGAAGAGATTAAATCCCTAAGTGAATATGTGAATATCCAAAATGCAACATAGAGCAAGGGAACCCTATATGCTTATCTAAGATGATGCATTTGTAATTAAATCAATCCTAGATATTAAGAACTAAATGACATGTCAAATAGTTTAGCTAATCAAGATTAAGCAAAAACCTAATTAGCTATCACAATACAACACTCAATCATATTCATCACAAATAATCTGTAACTTGTATTTAGCATATGATCTAAAACATACAAGTAATATAAAGAGATTTCTTAATATGAAAAACACTAAGATTAGATGAAGTTAGTGAAGAACATACCAAGGATGATGTGATGATGCAAACCTATGCATGGATGATTGCAAGATGATCTTTAATGCACTTTGGAATGTATTTGAGTGATTAAAGAAGAGTTCTTTGTGAAATTTTTACTTGAAAAATGTTCTAAGTAAAATATTTGATATTATGAACTCAGCAAACTGACCTAAAAACATAGAGTTGTATATATAGAGGTCATAAGTGAAGTGTGGTCGTTTTGAAAAAATGCACCAGTAATTGCACTGTGCACCGGTGAGCTTGCGCTGGATGACCAGCGCACGACCAGCGCAAAGACAAATTTTGCACAGGCGCTGGACGACCAATGCACGTGAAGGGCGCTAGACCAGCGGCACACCACTGGGCGTTTTGCGCTGGTGGTCTTGCGCTGGTGGACCAACGCACGACCAGCGATAGACCACTGGGTGATCTGCGCTGGTGAGCTAGGCGATCTGCGCTGGTAAGCTGCGCTGGTCTGGCGCATGACAACCAGTAAACAGCCCACTCCTTTATGCTAACATGCAAAATGCAAGAGCAAAAAGGTAAAACTAGATGCATCCTAAAAGCCTAACATGATATGACAATATAATCACAAGATGCAATCAACAAAATAAGCAAGAAGAGATATATAATAATATAAACATGAATGTACACACATAAGGACACACAAAATACACAAAGTATGGATATGCATGGAATGTGTGTGTGTGTGCACTAAATATCTTCAAAGCAAATCAAGCACTTAGAGATTTACCTTTGGAGTGCTTGTAACCTTGAGGTCTTGAAAGAGCCATTAGACATGAACACCAAATCCTAGGCTACCCTTACAAAGAACCCCAAATGCGGTTTGTCCACGAAATAAGCCAATCAACACATGGGAATCCTAACACGGTGCATTTTGAATCAAGGGAGTGGGCCACTGAATGCACCCCAGCCCACTCCCCTTAAAGCGGTGCATTTTGGGTCATAAGGTGGTGTAGCCCAAACGCACCCCACCTCTCTGTTGTTTGCACCCCATATAGAGACAAAGAAGGAGCGTCTGTTTACACCCCAAAAGCTTGCTAAATACACCCCATTTCACCTATTCATCTTTTTCTCCCTTCAGCGTGCATCAGCCATTAATGCCCTAAACCCTAAACTCATGTCATGTCGCCACCTCAACGACACCGAAAACTGACCTATCTCTGGTCGGTTTCCAACCCAAAATCACGGTGAACCGACCAGTTATCCAATCGGTCCATTTTTGGCTCCTCTTATGGCCGGAATCAAGCCACACAATCCATGCCTCCCCACGCCTTTTGGTCGCCACTTATCCCTCTCTTGTCGCCATTTGGTCTTTCGATGTCGCCATAGCGATAGGGGTTGATTTCCACACCTGATGATGTCGCCATTTGGGTCGCCACCTTCGTCGCCATTGAACATACAGCGACATCTCTCTATTCAATTCTGATTGGTGGGGATAATTACAAAATGACTCCTCTTATGGACTAAATGGTAATTTGCCATGCAAGAGGGGTGTTTTGGTAATTTACCACTCGAGACCTAATTTGAAAATCCTATAAATTCATCACAATTTTCCTCTTTTAAACAACTCTTGGCCATTCTTGACAACCAAGAAACCTTCTTTCTACCATTCCTAATCCCTCAACTTCTCTCCTACCTAAGCTAAATATCTAGATTTCCTTCCCTAAATCATTCTTTTCTTCCCATCTTCTCCACAAATCTCTTTAGTCACTTCCCATTTGACTCCACCTATCTAGACACATCCTCATCATCCACTCTTTACACAAGGAGCATCAAAGGCAAGGTGACACGCCCAGACCGGTTCTACAATTGTTACTACAGATTAACTTAATCAACCTCGGTCGTGTTAGAGGGACGTGCGAGTCTGGTGACTCTATTGCAAGTGCACAAGTCGTTAAACTAGTGTAGTGAGCAAGTAAGGGTATCGTTCCCACTGGGTAAGCACTATATAGCCTTCTAAACTTAGATTCCCTCTACAATTTCCTAATTATTCTAACAAATTAACTAGTGATTAACAAATTAACTGTTTTAAGATGGAGTTGTCTCATTAGCAATTACAACTACTTGATTAAAATTCTATATTAAAAATTGTTAAGGAATTAGATTCATTCAAGTAATATTCTAGCTTCTAATCAATCATTCATTAAACCTAACCCTCAATTACTAACATGCATAAATTCATATGAATGTTCTAAGCACCTAATTTTCTACTGAATCACAAGGAAATCTAGGATTAGAGAGTGATTAAGGGAAATTAGTCATTTAGTAGTAGAGAATTACAAGTTAGTAATCTCTACTTATAGGTGCTTCACTATTAATATGCAATAAATGGTACATGCATACAAATTCATCAAGTTATTGCACTATAAAGAGATAGGTGGTTGCAACCACCACACATGCAATCATAAATGTACATAAACATGACTTAAGAGGATTATAACAACATGATTGATTAGATAACAAGGAATTACAAGAATTACATCTAATTCCCTAACAAGAGGAATTAGCTACACATAGTATCACAATTACAAAGATATACAAGTAAGGAAAACATCACCAATGGACAAGCTTGTGAAGTGGAAATGGTCCTCCTTGCAGTCCAAGCAATTAACTCTTCTATGGTAACTTGAATTGATCACTCTAAATAACCAACATGTGGTGTTTGGCTACCTAGAAATTGGCCAAGAAAATAACTATCTTTCTTGATTCCTAAGAACAAAATATCTAACTAATATCTACCTTTCTATCTATTCTTTTTTTACTAACTATAATTGTCCGGTCTCTCTTCTCTAAGTTAAAAGCATTTCTTTTGTAGTTTGTTCCAAATTGCAAATGTCCAAGAGAGAGAAGGTCTTCCAAGGGCAATAGGTGGCAAAGGGGCAGCTTTTCTTGACTTATTGGGGCGAGCTTTGACCATCTGCATCTTATCAGAGTTGTCGGCGGGTATGTGCGGCGGCTAGTTACCCGCCGCATGAACCCGCCGGGCTTGTTTTGCCTTCACCGCGGACTCATTCGGCGGGACTTGTCTCGCCGTGGCCTATCCAGGAACCCGCCGAACTTGACGGCAGCTTTGTGAGGCGGCCATGTGCCCGCCTTCCAGAACGTCTGAACTCGCCAGTTTGACGAGATGCTTCCTCCGGCGGCTTCGAGCGGCGGCTTTGTTCCCACCGGCCTGAATGCACGAACCGCCTTCTTGCTTTTCTTCTGTTTTTCTTCCCAATTTGCCCTCATTTCTTCACTTTGGACAAAAATGCCCTTGAAACACCTATTTTACCTGAAAAATACTTATTTACAATATTTAACACATAGAAATGCATAGAAAATGATTGCAAAAGCAAGGTAAAAGGGGCACTAAATATAAATATTTAGAGCACGATCACAAGGAAAGGATCAAGCTTACAAAAGGAGACCTAAGGGTGATTTCCTAATCTTTTATTTACCTTCCATTTGATTGTAATATGTGTAATTAAACCCCCTTTCTAGGGATTTTTATGTGAGAACATTTGAATTGGGATTTGCTTAAGCTTTAATATATTTTAATCTCTATTTGTGTTCTATTCATTTTTTAAATAGATTCTAGGCTTTATATGATTGACATGCATATCCACTAGTTGATTATACTCTTGCTTAGGATAATTTGTTATATAATCTTGATTGGATTGACAACCTTGATGGATTGAGAACGTAGTGACTAGGATAGATCGTCGGAGGGTATATCAACCGCGATTATCTAAACCATTAATTGTAACCAACCGATCCCACCATGACCCTCCTCTCTTTAATCGGTTAGGCATTACGGTGGGAAGTTGTTTAGGGTTCATAGTAATGGTCTAAACACATTTTAGAAATCAATTGGTTAACATTTATGAGGTTGGTTCACTAAGGTAGCTTGGGAAGCACTTTCCGTAATCCACTTGTGATCCCATTAATTCCCTAGCAATTCTATTAATTGTTTTCCCCATATATCTCTTATCTAGATTTCTTTCTATTTTATTAGTTTTATTAGGTTTATTTTACATGTATGTTTGATGGCTTGACAAACCATTCAACCATTCATTACTTATGTTTTATTTTATTGCATATAGGAATTGTTAATTTATTCAATAATTACTCTAATTCCCTGTGGAACGAATCCTACTTGCCACTTTACTAATTTTCTATCTAAGTGGTGAAATCGGTTTTCAACACAAACACATTTAAAAACAATCATTTTGTTAAGTACCAACGACGGCTCATCATCACACTAGGAAGTCCTTGTAAAAGGCATAAAGTCTTGGTTAGAGTTGGGATGACTCGGATAGCCAAGCTAGAAGACTTGTCTAGAGTCGGGAGGACTCGGATAGGCAAGTAAGAAGTCATGGCTGGAGTCGGGAAGACTCGGATAGTCATGCATGTGAGGCTCCCTAGAGGCATGAGTGCCTTGGATAGGGAGTTGGCTTATATGTTGGTAGGCCTAGGCGTATGGATAGACATATGTTAAGATTATGCTCAATAGCAAGAGTGTAATAGTATTTTTGACAATCTATTCATATTAATAATGTGATTTCTGGTTTAACAAATCTTATAGCATTTATAGTTTAATTATTATAATTGTCAAAAGTAAATAATCATAAGGTCAAAAGACTATGAGAAAAGAAGAATTGTTCGTACATCTGGATATGTATGAGGTAGACACAATTCTTTAGTTAGTCTTGAATAATGTTCACAACTTAAGTTAAAGGTTGGGCACCTTTATCTTGTTAAAGTTGTAGAATTCTTTTGCTAGCATTTGAGTGGGATCAAATGAGATATGATGAGTCTAAAATCATCGGAGTGTCTTCGAGTAAAAGAATCTAGTGCACTGGGTGCATTGAACTGGATCACAATGAAAAGCTTTATCTAGAACCGTCAATAGATAATAGTCTTTTCATTATCAGGACAATCTGAGAGTTTATCTTAATCCTGAGATAAATGATGGACTTATGGTTACAAGTGATATCATTTGAGTTATCAATGAGTACGATTATATAGCATAGTCTATCCTCGATAGTTTGGTGATATTCATTTGTTAATCGATAGAGGACTTCATTTATAGATATGGACATCGTGGCTCCATTTATTAAATGAGAGTATAATATCATCATATGGATGTTTTGAGGTAATTGGATATTAAATCTAAACGTTGAGTTTTCGATAGCGACTATTGAAAACATGGCTTCTGAAACAAATTAAAGGCGTGTTCTTTATAAAGCTAGAAGGGGGGGGGGGGGGGGGTGAATAGATTTTAACAATTATTACCCAATTTTCGCATGCAAGTCAATTTTACGAAAATGCCCCTACTAGTCAAAAATACATACAAGTGTAATATAGTGCGGAATTTAAATAACACTTGATGTATACGTGGAAACCCAACCACTAGGAAAAACCACGGGCTGTATAGTGCGCCACACTCGTAACTCGAAATCACTAATTGAAATGAAGTTTACAACCTATGTAGACCTCGTCTAACACTCCGGTCTGTAACCCCTCACTTCTACCCAGCGGGCCTTTATTAGCAACCCTATTCCAATTTGCTTGAGGCCTAAGCACTCTTAGCCTCAAGACTTACTTCTCAATGAAGAGAAACAACCTATGTGAATATATATATGAATATTCAAATAACAAACAAGGCTAGGTAACCTTAGATGCTTATCTAGGATGATGATATAATCAATTTAATCAACCCTAGATATCAATTGCTAAATGACATGTCAAATAGCTTAGCTAATCAAGATTAAGCAAAAACCTAATTAGCTATCACAATCAACACTCAATCATTTTCATCACAAATAATCTCTAACTTGTATCTAGCAAATAATCAAAAGCATACAAGTAATTAAAGAGATGTATTAATATGAAAAACACTAAAGTAATATGAAATTAGTGAAGAACATACCAAATAAGATGTGATGATTCAAAACCATGCATGGATCAATTCTATGAAGGCATAGAAGATCAAATATGAAATTTGATGCAAAAGGGATTTGATTTGAGTGTTTAAAGATGGGTTCTTGATTTGATTTTTTCTCAAAAATCTCTCTTGAAAGTTTAGGGTTCTAATTGCTCAAGAAACTTGATCAGAGATTGAGAAAATAAGATATTTATAGACATCAAGAATTGGGCATGTGAAAAGACACTTTTGCCCTTGAAACGCACCGTTCGGCGGTTTCAATCGGCGGCCAGGTCGCCGATCACGACCGCCGAATTGAGCTCGTGAAGAACAGAGCATTAACGGCGGTTTCATTCGGCGGTTTCTTGACCGCCGATCCAACTGCCGAATCAAACCCGAGGGATTAAAATCGATCAGGTATGAACGGCGGTTTCGAACGGCGGTCGTGACCGCCGATCTTGACCGCATAATTGCTTCAGACCAATCTGGACTGAAACGGCGGTTTCATTCGGCGGCCAGGCCGCCGATAATAACCGCCGATCACCAACAATGGTGAAAACCAAGGAGAAGCCAAGGGCATTCTCCATAGGCGGTCTTCGCGCGAAACCAAGCACTCATTAGTGCAAGCGCGGACGTTTCCGAACAATGTCGGGAAACGAATTATAAGGCACATATACACACAACAAGATATATCAACCAAAGTGCTAGTGTGTAGAGTGACATGTGAAGAGATGCACATAAAAATAAGCAAGTATGCAATCATAGCAAGAATGCTAAGTGTGTGTGTGCTACTAAATCTCTTCAAAGAAAAACAAGCACAAGAGATTATACCTTTGGCGTGCTTGTATCTTGAGGTCATGGAAGGGCCTTTGATCTTCAACACTAAACACTTAGACTACCCTTACATTCAAAACCCCAACATGTGGTTTGACCACGAAATAAGCCAATCAACAAAACGGGAATCCTTACAGCTTCTGGACAAGTCAGAATATCCAAGTTCAAAATGTGGTCATATGAGTAAATATGGTAACTTGGAGAGTTATAGGCGGTCTATGAACTCTTGGTGATTACTGATATTAATCACGAGGATACACTATCTCCAATATGATTGTCTAGGGTTATGAAAGAGGAACGTCTTCCTTTCCTATCTTTATTTAAGAGTTCAATTTTAGCTCTTTAGTGGAATGAGTTAAAATTAATGGATCGGACCTAAGTGAATCATTTGTTGATTGTGATTAGGTTGTGTCTATTGAAGCTTAAATTTAGATAGCCCGCCAAGATCCCCAATCCACACGGATTTGCATGGATCACTTGATATATTCTACCGGACCAATTTAAGGGTCCATCTAGAATTGCATTTAATATATTAAGAATATAATTTGCACATTAATTATTTAATGGGCTGCTCAATTATATTTATATATTAATGAATGGCATGTGGGCTTGTTTCTTTTAGTAAGAATGGGTCTGGTTCACATGTGGGCTTTTTATTTAAAGTCCAATGGATTAAATGAAATAAGAAAATAATATATGGCCCATTTTTATACAAGTGGGGCGGCAAGGTTAATAGATTAGCCTAATATATTATTTTGTTTCATTGTTTAATTAAATAAGAATTAATTAATTTATTAATTAATTGTTTAATTAAGAAACAAATCTTTTTCTGATCAGGAAATATATTTCCTAGAGATATACTATTGGTAGTAGTATATTAAAAGTAAAAGACTTATTTGGTAAGAAAATAAATAATAAGTTTTATTTATTTAATCAAATAGGAAAGTCTTTTATTAAGTCAATAAAAGAATAAAAATACTTATGAGTTGAATTAGGGTTAGGAGTCTAATTAACATGTGAATTAGGGTACAACACAAATCCTTTTTTGTAGAGGAAGTTTGGCAACCCTAATTGGACCACATGGAGATTTCGGCCAACCCTAAAAGGAAAAGGAGAAAAATTTCGGCCACCCTATATAACACTTGTTATAGAATTCGGCCACCCTACTTGTTGATTGATTCAATTTTCTTCTTCTTCTAAACTCATAGAAAAGTATTAGATTTTATTCTACAAAAACATAAAAGAAAAGAAAAAGATTATTCTTTTGATGGTACACTAATTGCTTGTTCATCAATAAGCTTGTGTGTACAACATCGAATTAGGTTGACGCGAGTTTCGATCATTAGATTGAGAACTCAAAAGTGACCAGAATAATCTTTGTATTCTTTTGATTGTTTTGTGACTAACAAAAGAAAAAGAAAAGTTTGTTTGTCCATTCTCAGGTTTGCAATTCAAAGAAAAGGGAGACCACGCTCCTAGGTGATTCACGTTCGTGCTAGGATTGAAGATCTTGCGGATTACCATCGACGTAAGTCAATCGGATCACGCGACAAAAGGTATTCAACTTTTGTTACTTTATATATGGTTAATTAATTAAAGGGGTTAAGGTTCATAAAAAGGAAAAATTTTAAAACATACTAAATCTAATTTTAGTCTCGCTTCCGCTGCATGTACTACGGTATTTTTCCCTACAACATAGACTCCAAAAGAATGGGGTACATGGGATGTGTATGCACTCTTGAGGAATTTCTATTCTTCCATCGATGTTGGTTTTGTATGTTGTCCAATATATGGTGGCTCTGCATCATTGAGAGATTTCGTACTTTCCAATAGGGTTGGGTAGACATAGACTCCACTAGGTTGGGTGAGCTAAAGATTGGTCACTTTGTGGAATTTCTTATTTACCTTCCAATATATATAAGTACCCAATGGTTGTAGTTCAACCCGTGGATGTTTCCTCCTTGGAGGTTTTACTACGTTAAAAAATCTCTTGTGTTAATTCTTCCTATCTCTATCTCTTATATTTGTATATGTGTTTGTTGTTATCTTGTTGCATAATATTCTCTTGTGATGTATTTTGTAACAAGATTTTGTAAAGTGTGATTTGTGATCTTAGTCATTTGATCTTACTTGTAAATATAATTCTTTTGTATATTGTATTTCTTGTGTATAGTATTATTTGATTATACTTGTAATACATTGAACAAATATTGAAATACAAGTATTCTTTGATGTTGAGTTTATGTGTTCTTATACCTCATACAACTAATTGATATTCATATACTATGCTTATATGATCATATGTTTATCTTGTCTATGTATGAATTTGTGGTTTATGTGTTGTATGTAAGGTTACCTTGAGGGACAAATGAAAGTTTGTTCAATGGATTGAAAGAGGTGTAAAAACCTATTCACCCCCCTCTAGGTATGCTTTAAGCTATTTAACTCCGTTTGTATACTTTCAATTAGAGTGAAATCCAGTGAGATTAGAGTCGAGGCGAATTACATCCGAGCATTTGAGTATGTTGTATTTGATGCTATGCCATTTAGAGTGTGGGATTTGCATTATGTATTTCATTCAATTTGAAGGACTTTAGGTTATCCTCCACTCAGCGGTTCTCACATTCGTTATTCCTCGTATGCACAACTCATTTGTTCTCTCATTTTGCATGGCTTTGTTTTCGCAAACTATTTGTAAATTGTAGTTTTAATTTTTAGCTTTGCGTTTGTGGGTATCGTAGCAGTAAACCCTCATGAGACTACACTCCTCCTACTAGGGACACCTACGGTTTTAAAAGGCTTGTGGCACGTGCTAAGTGCCATCGTTTCTCCCACGATAGTGGACTAGCTTAGTTTATGTTTATTTATGCTTTAGTTTATTGTTTATTTGTTTTTCGTTTTTGTTTTGCTCGAGGAATAGCAAAAGTTAGGTTTGGGGGTTTGATTGGGGTATAAAAGTACCTATTTTATACCCCTATTTCCTATTACTTTGTGCTTGTTTCTCGGGAAAAACTGGGTATTTGACGCGCCCCGAAACGGTCTATAATAAAGTATCCCCGGCGGCGCCAATAACTCGATCGGCGCACGCGGGACACGCAATAATTCTATAAACTATCGTAAAATAAATGGGGCACGTTTGTTTTTCCGCAAGCGCACGGATCGTTATGATCGCATAGCGGCAAGTACGGTTCGTTCTGTTAGGATTATGCTCAATAGCAAGAGTGTAATAGTGTTTTTGACAATCTATTCATATTAATAATGTGATTTCTGGTTTAACAAATCTTATAGCATTTATAGTTTAATTATTATAATTGTCAAAAGTAAATAATCATAAGGTCAAAAGACTGTGAGAAAAGAAGAATTGTTCGTACATTTGGATATGTATGAGGTAGACACAATTCTTTAGTTAGTCTTGAATAATGTTCACAACTTAAGGTAAAGGTTGGGCACCTTTATCTTGTTAAAGTTGTAGATTCTTTTACTAGCATTTGAGTGGGATCAAATGTGTTATGATGAGTCTAAAATCATCAAAGTGGCTTTGAGTAAAAGATCTAGTGCACTAGGTGCATTGAACTGGATCACAATGAAATACTTTATCTAGAACCGTCAGTAGATAAAAGTCTTTTCATTATCAGGACAATCGGAGAGTCTACCTTAATCCTGAGATAAATGATGGACTTATGGTTGCAAGTGTTATCATTTGAGTTATCAATGAGTACGATTATATAGCATAGTTTATCCTCGATAGTTTGGTGGTATTCATTTTGAAAGTTCTCAAATAAACTAGGTGTGTTCTATATATAAAACTAGAGGGGGGGTGAATAGATTTTATCTAATTATTACCCAATTTTCGCGTGCATGTCAATTTTACGAAAATACCCCTAGCAAGTCAACAATACATACAAGTGTAATAAGATGCGGAAATAATAAATGACACTTGATGTTTACGTGGAAAACCCAACCACTGGGAAAAACCACGGGCTGTTAAGTGCGCCACACTCGGACCTCAAAATCAACTAATTGAAATGGAGTTTACAACCTATGTAGACCTCGTCTAACACTCCGGTCAATAACCCCCCACTTCTACCATGCGGGCCTTTAAAAGTGGCTCTAATCCAATTGCTCGATCCTCGTAGTCACTACTTGTAATGATGTTTACAGCCTAATCCCGGTCTGTAACCCACCACTACTACCCGCAGGCCTGTAATAGCAACCCTAGACCAAGACTTCAATCTCTCAAAAGAGATGCACAACCCTATGTGAATATGTATGAATATTCAATTAACAAACAAGGCTAGGGAACCTTAGATGCTTATCTAGGATGATGATATATTCAATTTAAATCAACCCTAGATATCAATTGCTAAATGACATGTCAAATAGCATAGATAATCATAGATTATAAAAACCTAGATATCTATCGAAAACAACACTCAATCAATTCATCACAAATAATCTCTTTTCTTGTATTTAACATATGATCTAAAACATACAAGTAATTTAAAAGAGATGGCTTGGTATTTAAAATACTACAATAAGATGAAATTAATCAAAATCTTACCAAGCAAGTTGTGATGATGCAAACCCATACATGGATGCACTCTATATAGACATAGGAGATGCAATATGAAATTTGATGCAAAAGGGGTTTGATTTGAGTGGTTAAATTTGAGTTCTTGATTTGATTTTCTCTCAAAATCTATCTTTGAAGTTTAGGGTTCTTAAGAGTCAAAGAACTTGATCAGATAATGAGAAAGTGTGATATTTATAGACATCAAGAACAGGGCAAGTGAAAAGACAATTTTGCCCCTGAAATCGCACGATCGGCGGTTTCATTCGGCGGCCAGGCCGCCGAATTGAACCGCCGAATGGCTCCCGAGCGGAACAGGGGAACTTCGGCGACTTCGTTCGGCGATTTCTAAATCGCCGATCATAACCGCCATTTTGGACCCGAGAGATATATTTCAATCAGGTCTCATTCGGCGGTTTCGAACGGCGGCCAGGCCGCCAAACGTAACCGCCATTTCACCAAAAATGGTGAAACCAAGGAGAAGCCAAAGGCATCTCCACCGGCGATCATCGCGCAAAACAAAGCACATCAACGTGCATGCGCGGACGTTTCCGAACATCCTTCGGGAAACGAATTACTCCACACTAAAAGCTAACATACATGAAGTGCAAGTGTGGGTATTGAATGCATCCTAATGCCTATCATGTCATGGCATTTCATAAAATAAGATGCAATCAATTTAATGCAAGAAGAGACATTGAATAAACAATAAAGCACAATGCACACAAAATATAAACACAACATTCAAGAATAGGAGTTATGCATGTTGTGTGTGTGTGCAACTATATCTCTTCAAGACAATGTAAGCACTAGATATATACCTTTGGTGCTTGTCCTCTTGAGGTCTTGGAAAGGGTCTTTGATCTTCAACCTTAATCACCTAGACTACCCTTACAACCAAACCCCAACATGTGGTTTGACCATGAAATAAGCCAATCAACAAATGGGAATCCTTACAATCTCCCCCTTTGGCTATTTCGTGACAAAACCACCACTCACATTGATTCCTCACAACATAATAGAAACTACGGGTCTACTATGATTTTCTACTTTACAAAGAGATAAGATAAATAGTCTTGAAGTCTTCAATCTCAAGCAGAACAATCAATCCCTGAAAGCACAGTTTCTATACTTTCCAATACAAGAAAAGGTGAGATGAATCAAGTGAGATAAAACAAGCATTTGCATTTAAGAATTTAAGTACAACATCATGCAATGTATGAATGTGCAAATGCTCCCCCTCAAAGGGTTACTCCCCCTCAATTAGTATTCTCCCCAACATGCACAATTGCTACTACAATTTGCAACTCCCCTTACCACAACCTACTCCCCCTTTTTGTCATGATATAGACAAAGGAGTAGTCCCCAACCGGGTTACTCAAGGCAAAGAGAGATAGTAGCATTCTATATATTTGCATAATCAATATAAGTCACTTTATGCAATCTCAATTTATTGGAGAGAAACAAGGAGATTTATTTAAATAAAATGTGTGAATCAAAAAATTGCTTTGCATACAAGACATGTAGCATTTAAGTCCAAAATACCATGGTATTTGGCAAAGCAAATGACAAAGGTTTTTAATATGAATTCAAACCAATTTCACCAATGTCATGAGAGAAGCAAGGATATAGGTTTTCATTGATTTCAATTTAAGAACAACTATAACCAACTTTATAAGCCAAACATGTCATGAGCAACTTTCCACCCTACTTGATTTTTCCGGATAAGATATCCGTATGATAGTAGACATGTTCAACCAATAAAGAAAGAGAGACATTTGGATTGTAAAATCCTTGAATGGATACAAGATCCTTTTTCATTTGAGTCTCATAAGCTTTTTCACACATTATTTGCAGTTAAGAAATGCAATCATCAAAACATGCTTTTCAAGATTAGCATTTAGCATGTCATTTAGCAATCATCATGTCATAGAGATCATTATAGGTCATTCAAATTAAATCCTATGTAAATATCTCCTAGTCCAAAAATGCATGTTTGAACATAAATATGACATGGATTGCAATACAAGCATTGATCACACTTATTGAATAGAAAATATGTATACATAGTGTAACCAAGCTTACTCAAGCAACAAAAAGAGAAGCACAAGATATTTCAAATTTTTTGCAAGTGACAATATGCAAAATAATTCTCTTTGCTTAAGTTCCCCATATGGGGTCAATTTTCCATACCGCTTCAAAGAAGGGCATGAGGTCCTATGGACCTACCAAGTCCTTTGGACTTAGTTGAACCTATTTGAGACTTGTTAGTCTCTTAGCAAGCGGGTTCATTCTTATTAATCCACTTAGGTGACACTAAGTCAATCCTAGTGGACAAAGGTTTTAGAGTACAAGATGAAAAAGGATCATGCACATGATTTTCTTCCTTTTTATAAAGCATCTTAGCTCTAGCCTTTTTCTTGTCAAACATGCTTTTAGCTCTACATATTTCAATGTCATGCAAGCAACTTGGACTAATATGACCAACAATACCACAAAAATGACAAGTGGGAATATAGTTAGGAATCATACCATTCCCTTTAGCATGGATAGGTGCTTTCCCTTGTCGTTGTGGTTGTCTTAGTTGTTGGATAGGATCTCTCCTCCTTTGTTGATAACCAAGACGAGGTTGCTTGCTTGTCTGAGCTTGCTTGTTCGAGCTTGCTTGTCTGAGCTTGCATGAATGAACTCTCCCCATGTTGTTTTTGAGTTTGAGGGAAGATAGGGTGAGGAGCCCTTTGGGTGTGAGCTTGAGCTTGACCTTTTAGTGCCTCAAACACTTGGGCACTTCTTGAACACTCTCCTAGGTCACTCTTCTTCCTAGGTTGTTGAGGAGGAGGGGACATATTGAAGTCCATGTCCATGGCACAGGATGTCTTGCTTGAGGAGGAGGCATCCGTGTCATCAATGTAGCCAAGACCTCTCTTGTCACTTGGCTTTCTTCCAACTCCCAACATGTGGTCAAGCTTTTTGGTGCTTGAAGTCATCTTAGACATTAAGACCTTAACTTCTTCAAGCTCTCTTTTTAGCTCTTCTTCTCTCCTCTTAGATAAGGCTAAGTCTTATTTTAGCTTATCTTTATCCGTCATGGATCTCACCACTTCTTCACACAAGTGGTCTACTAGTGTTGAAAGCTCTAGATTCTCTTCTTTTAATCTTCTAATTTCTTCCTTGTTCCTCATCATCGAGCTCTCAACTTTGACTTTATAGTCATTAAGATCCATACACTCCATACTTCCATTTGTGGAGTTAGATGACAAATATTCAACACTTGTGTCATCTCCTCTAATCTCCATTTCACCAATGGAGTCATCTCCTTCATCAAGATCATCAAATTTTTCTCTTGATGAGGAAAGAGCCAAATCCCTATAAGTAGCTACACCAACTACTTCTATACCTAGTTCTTCTTGGGGATCACAAGGAAAAGCAGCTTTGCCATCTTCTTCAACTTCTGCACTCTTGGCTCCAAATTCCGTGTAGATGATGGCAAGTTCTTCATTACTTGAAGGATTTTCGTCATCTTCATATTTATCCCATAAGGTGGCCAACGCCTTCCCTTTTCTTCTATCCTTCAAGTTTCCACACTCCGGGGAGAAATGCCCGAATCCTCCACATTCGTAGCACTGAATCCCCTCTCTTGAAGACACTCATTGGTTTGGCTTGTCATTGAGTCCCATGTCTTCAATTGAGATACCCTCCTTCTTGTCATGCTTCGAAGTCTCTAAAGCAATTGTCTTCTTCTTCTTAGGAGGTGAGGTGGTCAACTTCTTATTAGGAGGTGAGGTGGTTAATTTCACAAATCTCCTAAATCTCTCTAGTAAGAGAGGCATCTCCTCAACGGAGTCAATTTCTTCTCTCACAAATTCACTCATAGTATTTGCATTGAATGAATGCAAATGAGAAGAATGCAAAATGTATGAAGAAATCAAACAAACATACAAAATCCAAAAACACACCAAAATGAGCTAGGATCACCTAAGTATATCTAGGAACCCGCTCTGATACCAATTGAAAGTTCTCAAATAAACTAGGTGTGTTCTATATATAAAGCTAGAGGGGGGGGGGGGGGGGGGAATAGATTTTATCTAATTATTACCTAATTTTCGCGTGCATGTCAATTTTACGAAAATACTCCTAGCAAGTCAACAATACATACAAGTGTAATAAGATGCGGAAATAATAAATGACACTTGATGTTTACGTGGAAAACCCAACCACTGGGAAAAACCACGGGCTGTTAAGTGCGCCACACTCGGACCTTGAAATCCACTAATTGAAATGGAGTTTACAACCTATGTAGACCTCGTCTAACACTCCGGTCAATAACACCCCACTTCTACCATGCGGGCCTTTAAAAGTGGCTCTAGTCCAATTGCTCAATCCTCGTAGTCACTACTTGTAATGATGTTTACAGCCTAATCCCGGTCTGTAACCCACCACTACTACCCGCAGGCCTGTAATAGCAACCCTAGACCAAGACTTCAATCTCTCAAAAGAGATGCACAACCCTATGTGAATATGTATGAATATTCAATTAACAAACAAGGCTAGGGAACCTTAGATGCTTATCTAGGATGATGATATATTCAATTTAAATCAACCCTAGATATTAATTGCTAAATGACATGTCAAATAGCATAGATAATCATAGATTATAAAAACCTAGATATCTATCAAAAACAACACTCAATCAATTCATCACAAATAATCTCTTTTCTTGTATTTAACATATGATCTAAAACATACAAGTAATTTAAAAGAGATGGCTTGGTATTTAAAATACTACAATAAGATGAAATTAATCAAAATCTTACCAAGCAAGTTGTGATGATGCAAACCCATACATGGATGCACTCTATATAGACATAGGAGATGCAATATGAAATTTGATGCAAAAGGGGTTTGATTTGAGTGGTTAAATTTGAGTTCTTGATTTGATTTTCTCTCAAAATCTATCTTTGAAGTTTAGGGTTCTTAAGAGTCAAAGAACTTGATCAGATAATGAGAAAGTGTGATATTTATAGACATCAAGAATAGGGCAAGTGAAAAGACAATTTTGCCCATGAAATCACACGATCAGCGGTTTCATTCGGCGGCCAGGCCACCGAATTGAACCGCCGAATGGCTCCCGAGCGGAACAGGGGAACTCCGGCGACTTCGTTCGGCGGTTGAAGATCAAAGACCCTTTCTAGGACCTCAAGAGGACAAGCACCAAAGGTATATATCTAGTGCTTACACATTTGTTAATCGATAGAGGACTTCATTTATAGATATGGACACCGTGGCTCCATTTATTAAATGAGAGTAGAATATCATCATATGGTTGTTTTGAGGTATTGGATATTAAATCTTAACGTTAAGTTTTCACTAGTGTCTATTGAAACATGGCTTCTGGACAAGTCAAAATATCCAAGTTCAAAATGTGGTCATATGAGGAAATATGGTAACTTGAAGAGCTATAGGCGGTCTATGAGCTCTTGGCGATTACTGATATTCTTCACGAGGATACACCATCTCCTATAAGATTGTCTAGGGTATGAATGAGAATCATTTTCTTATTCCATCTTTATTTAAGAGTGCAATTTTAGTTCTTTAGTGGAATGAACTAAAATTAATAGATTAAACCTAAGTGAATCATTTGTTGATTGTGATTGGGTTATGTCTATTGGAACTTAAATTTAGATAGGCCGGCCAAGATCCCCAATCCACACGGACTTGCATGGATCACTTGATATATTCTACCGGACCAATTTATGGGTCCATTTAGAATTGTATTTAATATATTAAGAATATAATTTGCACATTATTTATTTATTGGGCTGATCAATTATATTAATATATTAATGAAAGGCATGTGGGCTTGTTTCTTTTAGTAAGAATGGGTCTGGTTCACATGTGGGCCTTTTATTAAGGTCCAATGGATTTAATAAAATAGAAAAACAATATATAGATATATTAATATATATGGCACATGGCCGATATATATATATGATATTATATTGTTTTATTTTTATTATTTGATTAAATGGAAATTAATTAATTGATTAATTAATTATTTAATTAAAAATCAAAATCTTTTTCTGACTAGGAAATATGTTTCTTAGTAGTATACTATTGTGGTAGTATAAATAAAATAAAAGACTTTATTTGGTAAGTAGATAAATAAGGGATTTATTTATCTAGTCAAATAAGGAAGTCTTTTATATAGTCACAAATACACTAAAGAGTTGGATTAGGGTTTAGAATTCTAAGGAAATCTACCTAGGATTAGGATTTATATCAAAAGACACAAATCCTAAATGGTAAAGGATTTCGGCCTCAATATATAGATATATATATAAAATATATATGGCAATTAACCGGAATATATATAGATATATATATATATATATATATATATATATATATATATGCTTTATAGAAATATATATATATATATATAATATAAGTTCGGTGCAGTATATATAGATATAAGTAAAGTGCAGATTTTGTATATAAAAAATATATATATAAGTAAAGTGCAGATTTTGTATATAAAAAAAATATATATAAGTAAAGTGCAGATTTTGATATATATAGAGATTGGGCATAGGCGCAAAATATATGATATAAGTAGTGGCGCAAAAATATATATAATTGATTTTTTTGAGCGGCCACTAAATATATGTAGGGAAAAATACGTTTGCACGCAGCGGAAGCGAGACTAAAATCAGTTTAGTATAGTTTAAATTTTTTCCATAATTTGAACCTTAACCCTCTAATTAATTAACATATAATACTAAAGATATCATACCTTTGTCGCGTGATCCGATTGACATTGCGTCGATGGTAATCCGCAAGATCTTCCAATCCAATCACGAACGTGAATCACCTAGGAGCGTGGTCTCCCTTCTCTTTGAATTGTGTACCTGAGGATGGATTAACAAAACTTTTTCTTTTTCGTTAGTCACAACAAATTCCAAGAGGCTACAAAGAATGTTCCGGTCACTTTTGAATTCACAATCGTTAGATCGAAACTCGTGTGAACCTTATTCGAAATTGTGCACAAAACCTTTTGATATAAAAGTTACTAGTGCACTATCGAAATAAGAACAAACTTTTCTCTCTTTTCCTCTTGGCCGAATTCTCACACTAATCTAAGAGTTGGATTTTATTTTTCTCAAGTAAAAGAAAAAACTCTCAAGTCCAAAAGACTTAGGGTTTTTGAATATATGATCTATATATATATATGCGATACTCTTGCACAATACATATTATATATCTCTCTAGTGCTCTTGCACAATATATTATATATGTAAATCACGATCTCCTTGCATAATATAATATATGTGTATATTTATCTAGTGCACAATATATTATTTATATATATATCTGCATCCTTGCGTAATATATAATATATATATATCTAATGCACAATATATTATTTATATATATCTTTGCTTGATCGAAAAGCATATATTGCTATATATGTATCTTGCACATGAATTCAACTTGCATATTTATTATATATATCTGCCCGAATTTAAACTTGCATATATAATATATATATCTTAGAATTCAACTTGCATTACATAATTAGGGTGACCGAATTCCTCTACCAAATAGGATTTTTGCCTATTAACCTAAATCCTAACCTTAGGTAGATTTCTTTATAATTCCAAACCCTAATCCAACTCTTTAGTGTATTTGTGACTATATAAAAGACTTCCTTATTTGACTAAATAAATAAATCCCTTATTTATCTACTTACCAAATAAAGTCTTTTATTTTATTTATACTACCACAATAGTATACTACTAAGAAACATATTTCCTAGTCAGAAAAAGATTTTGATTTTTAATTAAATAATTAATTAATCAATTAATTAATTTCCATTTAATCAAATAATAAAAATAAAACAATATAATATCATATATATATCTCGGCCATGTGCCATATATATTAATATATCTATATATTGTTTTTCTATTTTATTAAATCCATTGGACCTTAATAAAAGGCCCACATGTGAACCAGAACCATTCTTACTAAAAGAAACAAGCCCACATGCCTTTCATTAATATATTAATATAATTGATCAGCCCATTAAATAAATAATGTGCAAATTATATTCTTAATATATTAAATACAATTCTAGATGGACCCGTAAATTGGTCCGGTAGAATATATCAAGTGATCCATGCAAGTCCGTGTGGATTGGGGATCTTGGCGGGCCTATCTAAACTTAAGCTCCAATAGACATAACCCAATCACAATCAACAAATGATTCACTTAGGTTCAATCTATTAATTTTAGTTCATTCCACTAAAGAACTAAAATTGTACTCTTAAATAAAGATGGAATAAGTAAATGATTCTCATTCATACCCTAGACAATCTTATAGGAGATGGTGTATCCTCGTGAAGAATATCAGTAATCGCCAAGAGCTCATAGACCGCCTATAGCTCTCCAAGTTACCATATTTACTCATATGACCACATTTTGAACTTGGATATTTTGACTTGTCTAGAAGCCATGTTTCAATAGACTTTATCGAAAACTTAACGTTAAGATTCAATATCCAATACCTCAAAATATCCATATGATGATATTCTACTCTCATTTAATAAATGGAGCCACGATGTCCATATCTATAAATGAAGTCCTCTATCGATTAACAAATGAATATCACCAAACTATCGAGGATAGACTATGCTATATAATCGTACTCATTGATAACTCAAATGATACCACTTGTAACCATAAGTCCATCATTTATCTTAGGATTAAGATAGACTCTCCGATTATCCTAATAATGAAAAGACTATTATCTATTGACGGTTCTAGATAAAGTATTTCATTGTGATCCAGTTCAATGCACCCAGTGCACTAGATTCTTTTACTCGAAGACCCTCCGATGATTTCAGACTCATCATAACTCATTTGATCCCACTCAAATGCTAGCAAAAGAATTCTACAACTTTAACAAGATAAAGGTGCCCAACCTTTAACTTAAGTTGTGAACATTATTCAAGACTAACTAAAGAATTGTGTCTACCTCATACATATCCAGATGTACGAACAATTCTTCTTTTCTCATAGTCTTTTGACCTTATGATTATTTACTTTTGACAATTATAATAATTAAACTATAAATGCTATAAGATTTGTTAAACTAGAAATCACATTATGAATATGAATAGATTGTCAAAAACACTATTACACTCTTGCTATTGAGCATAATCCTAACAATATATATATATATATATTCTTTGTATATTTTGATGAACCATAATGCGGACTTGAGAGGATTTTCTTTTGCTTGAGAAAAATAAAATCTAACTCTTAGATTAGTGTGAGAATTCGGCCAAGAGGAAAAGAGAGAAAAGTTTGTTCTTATTTCGATAGTGCACTAGTAACTTTTATATCAAAAGGTTTTGCGCACAATTTCGAATAAGGTTCACGCGAGTTTCGATCTAACGATTGTGAATTCAAAAGTGACCGGAACATTCTTTGTAGCCTCTTGGAATTTGTTGTGACTAACGAAAAAGAAAAAGTTTTGTTAATCCATCCTCAGGTACACAATTCAAAGAGAAGGGAGACCACGCTCCTAGGTGATTCACGTTCGTGATTGGATTGGAAGATCTTACGGATTACCATCGACGCAATGTCAATCGGATCACGCGACAAAGGTATGATATCTTTAGTATTATATGTTAATTAATTAGAGGGTTAAGGTTCAAATTATGGAAAAATTTTAAACTATACTAAACTTGTTTTTAGTCTCGCTTCCGTTGCGTTGACCGTATTTTTCCCTACACGTTCCACAAAGAGATGGATTCGTTAACTGTATCTAGTTCTAGTGTTTATTAAAGCAATGTAAAAAGGAAAGCGGTGTGGTGTGTGCGGAAATGTAAACTAACTAACTAACTATGATAGAAATGTAGCCGGGTGTCTTGGCTATCTAATTAATCTACTCCTAATTAAGTTAATCTACTCCTAAAGGTAAGACACCATAACTACGAAAACAAAGGTGGCTTGGAGATAAGCAAGATATATAACACATATGGGAAATCGGTTCACCAAACACACTGAAAGTAATTAAATACTCGAGGTGTGTTCTATATATAAAGCTAGAGGAGGGGTGAATAGATTTTAACAATTATTACCCAATTTTCGCATGCAAGTCAATTTTACGAAAATACCCCCAATACACAATACAATATATCAAGTGTAATATGGTGCGGAAATAATAAATGACACTTGATTTTTACGTGGAAACCCTCAACAGGGAAAAACCATGGGCTGGTAAGTGCGCCACACTTGAACCTCGAAATCCACTATATGAAAAGACGGTTACACCCTCAAGTGATTCTCGGACCCTCACCCTAGATAACCTCAGGCTATGGACACTACCACTCGCCACTCTTGGTTCAATCCCTAGTGATATCCCCTGATACACTACTCTTGGCGTGAGCACCCTCTAATCTACCACGCGGGCCTTTTATAGCGGCTCTAGTTCAATTTGCTTGATCCTCGAAGTCACTACTTGTAATGATGTTTACAGCCTAATCCTGGTCTGTAACCCACCACTACTACCCAGCGGGCCTGTAATAGCAACCCTAGACCAAGACTTCAATCTCTCAAAAGAGATGCACAACCCTATGTGAATATGTATGAATATTCAATTAATGCAATAAGAGCTAGGGTACTCTAAATGCTTACCTAGGATTATAAGATGACAATATAATCAATCCTAGATATCATATATAGCTATATGACATGGCATATAACTTTAGCTAAGTAAAGGATAACCAATCCTAGATACAAAGCTATCATATAAAACCCACAAACATTCAAAGGATTAACTAGTTGATTAAAAAACAATCTATCAACCTAGTTATCAATACATCACACAAGAATGTTCATGGCATAGCTTTTAGGCAATAATGACCTAATCAAATAAGCTATGAAAAATAATCTCAATCAACAAATGAGATCAATTAGCTAGATGGCATATGAACATTATGCCATCTAGCTAACAAATAATAACCCAATCAACACATAATCTCAATCTTATATGTAGAAATTAATCTAAACACATATAAGTAAAATATGAGATAAAATTGATAAGTAGAAACACTAATTATGTAAGATAAAAGTGTTCAACAAATCATACCATGTGTGTTGAAGAAGACCCATGTATTAGCATATGCTAGATGAACCTAGATGATGCCTAGATGATGATTTGTGCATGTGGGAATGGGTTTAGAGAATTAAAGATGTGATCTTTAAGCTTTTTCTCTCAAGTCTCTCTAAATATCTCTCTAGGGTTCTTGGGATGCAAGACTTGTATTCTGAACCAGAGATAAGGATGTATTTATAGAGACCAAAAACAGGGCAGGTGAAAATACAATTTTGCCCTTGAAACGCACCGATCGGCGGTTTCAATCGGTGGCCTGGCCGCCGAATTGAACCGCAGAATGGCTCCCGAGCGGAACAGGGGAACTTCGGCGACTTCGTTCGGCGGTTTAGAAACCGCCGATCCCAACCGCCGTTCTGGACCTGAGAGATATATTTCAATCAGGTCTCATTCGACGGTTTCGAATGGCGGCCAGGCCGCCGAACGTAACCGCCGTTTCACCAAAAATGGTGAAACCAAGGAGAAGCCAAAGGCATCTCCACCGGCGATCATCGGGTAAAACGAAGCACATCAACGTGCACGCGCGGACGTTTCCGAACATCCTTCGGGAAACGAATTACACCACACTAAAAGCTAACATACATGAAGTGCAAGTGTGGGTATTGAATGCATCCTAATGCCTATCATGTCATGGCATTTCATATAAAAAGATGCAATCAATCTAATGCAAGAAGAGACATTGAATAAACAATAAAGCACAATGCACACAAAATATAAACACAACATTCAAGAATAAGAGTTATGCATGTTGTGTGTGTGTGCAACTATATCTCTTCAAGCCAAAGTAAGCACAAGATATACCTTTGGTGCTTGTCCTCTTGAGGTCTTGGAAAGGGTCTTTGATCTTCAACCTTAATGACCTAGACTACCCTTACAACCAAACCCCAACATGTGGTTTGACCACGAAATAAGCCAATCAACAAAAGGGAATCCTTACACACACTATGCAAATCTATGTCGATTGTTTAACATGTGAATCCAATTAATTCAGTAAAGGGTTCATTCTCTTGATTAAGGAAATTACCCCGGAATCTTGATTAGGGAATTCCCGAAATCATGTCATCACTTTCCAATCGGAAGAGTGATTGTGTCTAGGGTTTAGACCCATTAAGCACAAGAACTATGAACCAAAGCTAAAGTGGCATAATTATGCACACATAAGCTATTTCCATTCCATATAGCTAATAGCCGAATTTATACCCGTAATGGAAATCCGAGCACAAACTCAACTCTTAATCACTCTAATCACTCTAAACACATACATAGTAAATCATACATCAACATACATAAACAAATGAGATATTTGATTACAACTACTCCTAATCATTTAGTTAATCTACTCCTAATCTCATTCATCATACATATAACCACATAATCATCCATACATATGAATATCACAAAAAGAGCTTAATCAATAGACATCTAAGGAATGAATCAATACTAGATAAAAGCAAATGAACAATACATACATATATTAGCATAAGTGTTGGTTTACAATACTCCCAAATGGGTTATACATCAATAGAAATACAAGAGATGAGTAAATGAAGAAATAACCCTTGAAGACAAGCCTCAAATAGGTCTCCCTTGCTATGAAACTCCCTTGGCTCGGTTTTGACACCCAAGCCTCTCCTATCTCTGTATCTCTACTCTCCATGGAAGGCTTTCCATGGAGGAAAATCCCCCATGGAAAGCTTGGAGTTGCTCTCTCTCTTTTGTGATGATCAATCCAAGAAAAGTGGTTTCTTGGAGCAAAGTTGGATGGTGCACCCTTAAAAAGAGAGGAAAATAGTGATGTATATATAGTGGGAAGTGTAAAGGGCAAGAATGGGGATCAAAATATCCCAAAATATCTGAAAATCCTCTTGAGTCGGCCAGTTGGGCGAGCTCATTCACTCTGCCTCGCGGGCTTGTTCCCGCCGCCGAAAGTCGTCTTGGAAAAAATTACGTTTCCCGTGAGCTTAAACCTTCTGGATGGCTGGCTTCTTCCCACTGCATAAAACCGCCGTCTCCCGGTGAGTTTGAACGTTCTGGAACGCGGGAAAGAAGCCGCTGAACCAAGCTTGCGAGCTTGCATGGCCATGGAGTTTGGAGGATTTGGTGGAGAGTGGAACCTTTGCATGGGAGGCTCAAAGTGGGTCCATCGTGACCGGAAGAAGATCGGATACCGATCTAGGTAGAGAACGGCTGGAAAAACCATCAAAAAATGGCTAGAATAGGTCGGGTTGAAGTCGGGTCACGACCGGGTCGAACACGGGTCGGGTCACCCGTCTGCAGCTTGAAGATGACGTGACGTCATCCAGACGTCACGCTGACGCGTGCCCATGCCAAAACGACGCCGTTTCTCTGCTGACGTGGCGCTGGTGCTGTGCCTTGCACGGATAATTACAATATGCACCCCTGATCTTCTCCATATTCACAAAATATTCAGTATTGTCCCGAATATTGCACTTTGACCCCTGATTCTCCACAATGACATATTTGCCCCTGAATTCCCCTGTTTTCTTCCATTTAGGTTTTAACACCCACTTTGAGGGATATATACGTACACATAGCTAAAACACATATTATATACACAAAAGTGCTCGGAAACGAACACAAAAGCTAGGAATAGGGAGCGCTAATTGTGAACATTTGGAGCGCGATTAGTATTTAATGGATTAAACAAGTGTTTCAGGTAAACAGGTAAGTTTAGGGGCATTGTTGTTATTTTGGACATTTCAAGGGCAAAACTGCAAGATTCGGGGAATTATTGAATATTCTATGATTAAGGGAGAAGACAGGGGTACAAATTGTAATTCGCTAGCCAAAGCACAGCGCAATTGCCACGTCACCACGAAATGCTACCGTTTTGATGCTGCACGTATCAGCCTGACGTTAGCATGACGTCAGGTCGTCTTCAGCTAGCCGGGTCGACCCGCGACTCGGTTGACCCGACCCAAACCGATTCAGACCCGACTACTTCTCCGACCATTTTTGACAGTTTTCCAGTGATTTTTCTGGCGATCTCTGCCCAGATCGACTTCCCTCCTCCTTCTGGTCACGATGGACCCACTTTCAAGCCTCCATGCAAACATTTTCCTTATCCTCCAAGGCTCCAAACTTCCATGAAAATGCAAGCTCATAAGCTCACTTCCAGCGGCTTCTGTCAAGCGCAAGGTCGTCCAAACTCGCGAGAAGTCTGCGATTTCATGCCGAGGGAAAGTTCTCGTGGTCTAGAAAGTGCAAACTCGCGGCCAAACTCCAATTTCCTGTCGCGACTTCCGTCGAAGAGCAAGAACCCGCGAGCCAGAGTGTCCAAACCCGCGAGCTTGACCGACTTGGAGGATATTTTCGTCCAAAGCTTGCCCAATCCTTCCTTCTATAAATATACAACTTTCCCAACCTTAAACACAATCCATAATATCCAAAGTTCACACAAATAAACCCTAAAATATTCTAAATAGCTTATAATAACCTAGAAGCTCACCAAGAACACCAAACCTCTTGTAACTAGTATGTAAGGTGGTTTTCCAGCCACTAATCTTGATCCAAGGCATCCACATATTGATTCCAAGCTTGGGGAAGCAAGATGAGTGAGCTAGCTTGAAGACTACACCAAGATTATTGGGTTGTCTCTATTGTCTCTCTTACTTCCTTAGTTTGTTGTTAATGTGTAATTAAACATTTATGTTAAGGATTTGGTGTATTCATGTGTTATATCTATGAGACTAGTTGTATCTATTATTTGAATTGAGCTTTAATTGATATATGCTTGTTAATTGATTGATCCAATTGTTAACTTGCAAAATAGGATTTACTTGATTAATGCAAACCTTGCTTAATTTAGTTAACCTATAATTGAAGTGCTTAATTGTTATCAACTAGTAATTAGGTATTTTGCATGATTCATTTGTTCCCTAACATATATCATTATCACTCTTGCATAACTTTGCATTAGTGGTAATTAGTTTAGCTAGTTAGTTAATTTAGTTAATTGTTATTGGTAAGTTTAGTGATTAGGTTAGTTAATTGCCTAAGGGATTGACAACCCTTAGTTGTAGTTGCATTTAGTTTAATATTAGTTTAGTTTAGTTGTTAGTTTAGCTTGTGACATCTCCCTTTACTTCTATTGCATGTTAATAGTGTAAATATATTGTGTATATATATATGTATATATATTATCTAAGACCTAGAACCGATTTAAGGTAAACACCTCATTCGTGGGAACGAGACCCTTACTCGTAACCACTATACGTGACCAACGAGTCGTATACTTGCGAAAGGGTAGAAACACTCGCACGCCATATCATTCACGGTAGTTTATAGAACTATCGCGTTCATTCGCGTCAATCAAGTTTTTGGCACCCCTGCCGGGGATAGAACTAGCACGTGTGATCAAATAATCATAGTAGAGTAGTGTAAATTGTAGTAGTAATTGTAGAACCGGTTTGGGCACGTAAAAGATTTATGGCGCCGCTGCCAGGGACAGCGTTTGCGTAGTCTTAGAGCATTAGTTAGTATAATTGTCGTTATTTGTAGTTAGGATTCTGTTTTGAGCAGTTAACCTTTTGGTAGTTTCTTTTTAGCTTGATTTTAGGTTACTTGTTACCACTTGATGCATGGAAGACAATCTTTGGGAAGTCCACTTGAACCTTTTATCGAAAATATTGATCGCATAGCTAAGCTACTGACAATGACAGACAATCCCAAAGGTCTATCTGACCTTGAGAGCGATTCAATCTCTTCTAGCAGTTCATCAGCTAGATCAGAGCAAGCACATAATCAACGAATGATGAAGGAATTCTCATTGCCTATTGTTGGATCACATCCCTCAACCATATTGTTAGATGATGCCCAGAGGAACTATGAACTGAAAAACTTGTACTACAACACACTCCCACACTTTGGTGGTACCCTCGGTGAGGATTGCCTTCAATTCATGAAGGAATACTATAATGTGGTGACCATATTCCCACTCAGGAATCTGACGGAGAATCACTTACGGATGAGATGTTTTTCAAATTGTATGAGAGATGATGCCAAGAAGTGGTTCATGGCATTACCGGCAGGATCACTTACCACATGGAGTGGTGTAGAGTAGAAATATTTTGCCAAGTACTTTCCCTCATGGAAGACTAAGGAAATACGGAGTATGATAGCTGATTTCGAAGAAAGGGAAGGCGATGCATTTCATGAATCATGGGGTAGATTCAACCTACTTTTAGCACAGTGCCCTCACCATGAGTATACTTTAGTATCACAAGTTCAGTCATTCTATGATGGATTGACGGGTCTCTCACAAGCGATTGTTGACAACGCATGTGGAGGAGCGATGTGAGAGAATACGGCACAATTTGTATTTGATAAGTATGAAATGCTTGAGTAGAATTCCTAGTAGTGGAACACGCGAGGTAGTCGAGGGGTAGTGAGCACAGAAATGGCAAGCCAAATGAGTGATATGAGTAAGAACAATGAGACACTCATGAGTAGGTTTGGGAACCAACCTACGATAGCGGATCAGGTTTTTGTTAAGGAAAACCGTGGGATGGACATGTATCCCATGGTTGAGCCAGTGCCACCCAGGAAGGAAGAAATACAAGTGGTGTATCCGCCACGTCAGTCAAGATAGTTGGATGATCCTTTCTCCAACATATACAATCCGGGATGGGCAAGGCATCCAAACCTGAATTACGGGAACAACCACTGTTTGAATCCCCCATTACCTCAACAGAACAACAACAACAACTGGTATCCACCTTAGGGACACCAACCAAGACCACAACCGAGTACCCAACCATGGAAGGTGAAGGAAGCCTTACCTTGGCGCCAACAGGGCTAAAGAGATGATGAGTATGAGCCCACTGACCAGTATGGCCACAATGATTCTAACCGTACAAGAATTACCTCTATGGAAAGGGTGGTCAAGACATTAGAAAGACAAATAGGGCAGTATGCTTAAGTTAGTCAGAGGAAGGAGCCAGGGAAGCTCCCAAGTCAATCTGAGCAAGCCAAGGCAGCCACAGTAGTCAGAAGTGGTAAGGTAGTTTCTAACCCATCACCACATGATTTTTCTGATATTCCTATTAATGTTTCAGTAGACAGGGAAGTACCTAGTAGGAAGAACTTTGATACCCAAGTAGGGATAGGAACAAGTAGAGGTCCGGAGTTAGGTCAAAAGGACACTTCCAGAATACACAAATCTCCGAACCTCTATGTGCCTCCAATTCCATTTCCGGGAAAGCTTCAGAAGACTAAGTTGGATCAAGCTTTCCGGGAGATATACGACATTTTGTCAAAAGTGAATGTGAGCCTCCCCCTACTTGAAGTCATGAAGAAGATGCCTGTATATGCCAAGTTCTTCAAGGAGCTTAACTCAAAGGCGCGGAAGAAAGAATTTCTAGAGAAGATAGTGATCTCCAAGGAAGCAAGTGCAGCCATGGAAACGACATTACCACCTAAGATGAAGGATCCTGGAAGTTTCATCATTACTGTATCAGTCGGTGAAACTCGGAAGAAGAAGGCGATGTTAGACTTAAGGGCTTCAATTAATCTAATGCCTCACGCATTGTTTAAGGATTTAGGGTTATAAGGATTGAAACCAACTACCATGGAATTGATTTTAGCCGACCGCTCAGTAAGACATCCAATAGGAGTGGTCGAAGATGTTCTGGTCAGGGTGGGAGAACTGATAATCCCAGCTGATTTTGTTATTTTGGAAATGGAAAGTGACTCATCTAAGGCTCGGGAAATGCCGATATTGCTTGGATGACCCTTTATGTCTACCGCCAAAGCAATCATCGATGTCCATAAGGGACGGCTTTCCATGATAGTCTTAGGACAATCCGCAGAGTTTGAAGTTTTTGAGAGCATGAGGAACCCGTTCAAGGGTAGTGATTGTTTCAACATTGGAAGTGCTGAACATGAGGATGACACTCACTCTATTATAGGGGAGTACATAACACTCGCTCATGGCAAGATGACTAACAAAACCCGCTCCTACCTAAAGCAGACTCTGAGCTACAAACCCATTGCTCACTCCAAGGCAGAAATCCGGATTGTGAAATGAAACTTCGAACTCACTACAACTTGATAATCTTTAAGGAAACTATGCCCTCCAAGACAAAATGGATGATATTATCTCCCTAGTAAAAGATGAATGCGGGGAACAGAATGAGTCTTTTAATAGGGGACTTCGAATGCAGATGAAGTTGATGGAGGAAGAGATCAAATCGATAGACAATTCTCTAAGATCTTTAGAGGAAAGATGAGGAGTGGACCAGGTTGAAGGCTACTGCCAAAGATATCACTCAGTCCAAGTCCAGGAAGTGGTGAGGCACCTCCTAGGAAGACAATGGTATGTCACATGAAGAGCTCCAATCGACCATTTTGCCCAAACCCAAAGGAGGATAAGGAGGGAAGGAGGAGAACTGTTCAACCTCGAATTGGTTTAGCTATTCTGAATGACAAACCCAAAATTCATCATTAAGGCTTCACAACATTTTTTGGTTCTATTTGAGAGGTTGGTATAGAATGTAACAATAATGAGAGTAGCTTATTTGACAACCTAGGGTCATGAATCACCCTCATTCACATCTCGAATAACATCTCTTGTTATGGGGCTTAAACCATGGAGCGGGTCATAGCGTCTAAGAGATGAACTCTATTTTAAGAGGTGTTGTGGTCCTTATTAAACCATGGATTGTCCCAACTATTGGGAAGTGAAAAAAAATTAGAGGCGTTGTTATATAAAGCTAGAGGGGGGTGGGGGGGGGGGGGGGGGGGGGGGGGGGGGGGAGGGGGTGGTGAATAGATTTTAACTATTATTACCCAATTTTCGCATGCAAGTCAATTTTACGAAAATGCCCCTACTAGTCAAAAATACTACAAGTGTAATATAGTGCGGAATTTAAATAACACTTGATGTATACGTGGAAACCCAACCACTGGGAAAAAACACGGGCTGTATAGTGCGCCACACTCGGAACTCGAAATCACTAATTGAAATGAAGTTTACAACCTATGTAGACCTCGTCTAACACTCCGGTCTGTAACCCCTCACTTCTACCCAGCGGGCCTTTATTAGCAACCCTATTCCAATTTGCTTGAGGCCTAAGCACTCTTAGCTCAAGACTTACTTCTCAATGAAGAGAAACAACCTATGTGAATATATATATGAATATTCAAATAACAAACAAGGCTAGGTAACTTAGATGCTTATCTAGGATGATGATATAATCAATTTAATCAACCTAGATATCAATTGCTAAATGACATGTCAAATAGCTTAGCTAATCAAGATTAACCAAAAACCTAATTAGCTATCACAATCAACACTCAATCATTTTCATCACAAATAATCTCTAACTTGTATCTAGCATATAATCAAAAGCATACAAGTAATTAAAGAGATGTATAATATGAAAAACACTAAAGTAATATGAAATTAGTGAAGAACATACCAAATAAGATGTGATGATTCAAAACCATGCATGGATCAATTCTATGAAGGCATAGAAGATCAAATATGAAATTTGATGCAAAAGGGATTTGATTTGAGTGTTTAAAGTTGAGTTCTTGATTTGATTTTTTCTCAAAAATCTCTCTTGAATGTTTAGGGTTCTAATGACTCAAGAAACTTGATCAGAGATTGAGAAAATAAGATATTTATAGACATCAAGAATTGGGCATGTGAAAAGACACTTTTGCCCCTGAAACGCACCGTTCTGCGGTTTTAATCGGCGGCCAGGCCGCCGATCACGACCGCCGAATTGAGCTCGTGAAGAACAGAGCATTAACGGCAGTTTCGAGACCGCCGATCCAACCGCCGAATCAAACCCGAGGGATTAAAATCGATCAGGTATGAACGGCGGTTTCGAACGGCGGTCGTGACCGCCGATCTTGACCGCATAATTGCTTCAGACCAATCTGGACTGAAACGGCGGTTTCATTCGGCGGCCAGGCCGCCGATCATAACCGCCGATCACCAACAATGGTGAAAACCAAGGAGAAGCCAAGGGCATTCTCCATAGGCGGTCTTCGCGCGAAACCAAGCACTCATTAGTGCAAGCGCGGACGTTTCCGAACAATGTCGGGAAACGAATTATAAGGCACATATACACACAACAAGATATATCAACCAAGTGCTAGTGTGTAAAGTGACATGTGAAGAGATGCACATAAAAATAAGCAAGTATGCATCATAGCAAGAATGCTAAGTGTGTGTGCTACTAAATCTCTTCAAAGAAAAAAAAGCACAAGAGATATACCTTGGCGTGCTTGTATCTTGAGGTCATGGAAGGGCCTTTGATCTTCAACATTAACACTTAGACTACCCTTACATTCAAAACCCCAACATGTGGTTTGACCACGAAATAAGCCAATCAACAAAACGGGAATCCTTACAATCTCCCCCTTTGGCTATTTCGTGACAAAACCACCACTCACATTGATTCCTCACAACAAAATAAACCTATAGGTCAATGAAGATTTTCTACAATACAAAGAGATATATAAAAATAAAACTTGAAGACTTCAATCTCTTGTAGAGCAATCATTCCCTGAAATAAGGTTTCTAAGCTTTCCAAAACAAGAAAAGGTGAGATGAATCAAGTGAGATTAAAACAAGCATTTGCATATTTAAAAATTAAGCACAACATCATGTGTTTTATGTATGCAATGCTCCCCCTCAAAGGGTTACTCCCCCTCAATATATATTCTCCCCAATGTGCACCAATTGCTACAACAATTTGCACCTCCCCTTACCACATTCTACTCCCCCTTTTTGTCATGATATAGGCAAAGGAGTAGTCTCCAACTGAGTCACTTAAGGCAAAGAGAGATAGTAGCATTCTAGTATATGCATAATCAATTTAAGTCACTTTATGCAATCTCAATTAATCGAAGAGAAACGAGGAGATTTATTAAAATAAAAATGTGTGAAACAAAATGCTTTGCATACAAGACATATAGCATTCAAGTCCAAAATACCATGGTATTTGGCAAAGCAAATGACAAAGGTTTCTAATAGGAATTCAAACCAATTTCACCATTGTCATGAGAGAAGCAAGGATATAGAAATTTCATTGATTTCAATTTAAGAACAACTATATCCAACTTTATAAGCTAAACATGTCATGAGCAACTTTGCACCCTATTTGATTTTTCCGGATAAGATATCCGTATGATAGTAGACATGTTCAACCAATAAAGAAAGAGAGACATTTGGATTGTAAAATCCTTGAATGGATACTAGATCCTTTTTCATTTGAGTCTCATAAGTTTTTTTTTTTTTTTTTTTTTCACACAAGTTTTTGCATTTAAGAACGCAATTATCAATTCATGCTTTTTCATTTGAGCATGTACATGAATTTCATGCTTTTCATAAGACATTAGCATGTTATAAAAGAATCATCATGTCATGGAGATAATCATAGGTCATTCAAATCATACTTCCTACATACATCTCCTAGTCCAAAATGCATGTTTGAACATAAATATGACATGGATTGTAAACAAGCAAGGTTCACACTTATTGAATTGAAAAACATATATACATATGTGCAACCAAGCTTACTCAAACAATCAACCAAGAAGCATAAGATTTTTCAAAATTTTTGCAAGTGACAAGAATGCAAAAATAGCTCTCTTTGCTTGAGTTCCCCATATGGGGTTAGTATCATCCTTCATTAATGAAGGGCATGAGGTCCTATGGACCTACCAAGTCCATTGGACTTAGTTGAACCTATTTGAGACTTGTTAGTCTCGTAGCAAGCGGGTTCATTTTTCCTTATCCACATAGATATGACATTTTTTCTTCCTAGTGGACAAAGGTGCATGTCATTCACTAACCTAGGATTATTGACAAAAGATTTCCTAGGCTCATGCAAATGGGCTCTTCTTAGCCTCTTTTTCTCTATCATGCTATTAATCTACAATGCTTAATGTACTTAAAGCACTTAGGCCTAATATGCCATAAACACCACAATAATGACAAGTTGGTACAAAGTAAGAATTCATACCATGTTCTTGTGAAGTCATTGGAGACTCATCATGCATTTGATGTCTCCTTTGGTGTTGAGTCGGTTCATGTCTTCTATTTGGTTGAACCGGAATGGGTTGCCTCCTTGGATGAGGTAGCATGTTTTGCCTCTTTTCATAGTGAGTCATTTGTTGAGGAGAGTTGACTCGAGAGGCTCTAATCCGTTGAGCTTGGGTTGTCTTGCTTTCACCACCTTCACTTGTGCATTTTTCGAACATTGTCCTAGTTCTAACTTCTTCCTAGGAGTTTGCACCGGTGACGCTTCTATCTTACCCAAACTCTTCACAAAGACGGTCTTCTTAGGAATAGAGCAATCCTTGCTCACTTCGAATCCAAGACCTCTTTTGTCACAAGGGCTTTTTCCTACACCAAGTATGTTGTCAAGTTTCTTGGTGCTTGTGGTCATTCTAGTCAATGACTCTTTGGCTTCAACAAGCTCTCTCTTCAAACCCTCTTCATTCCTCTTAGACAAAGCTAGCTCATCTTTAGCTTGTCTTCTTCCACCATGGATCTTATCACTTCATCATTCAAGTGATCAACTTGTGTTGAAAGCCTAAGTAGTTCTTCCTTTAACCTTGAATCTCTTTTCATTCTTTAACTTAGAGCTTTCAAAACTTTCAAAGTTGTCCTTAAGATCCATTTTCTCCACTTGCTTCTTTAGGAGGTCATTGTATGTTGTAAGCTCTAGATTTTCTTCCTCTAAAATCCTTAGAAATCTATCTTTCTTCTTCATGGAGCTTTCAACATTGACTATAAAGTCATGCATATCCATATTCTCTACATTTCCATTTGTAGAGTTAGATAAGGAGTCATCTCCACTAGTGTCATCTTCTAGACTCTCCTCCTCTCCTATGGATCCAATATCCTCATCAAGACCTTCACCTTGATCTCTTGAGTCAATAAGTGTCATATCCCAATGTGAAGCAACAACTATCTCCTCTAGAGCTACTTCTTCGACTTTCTCTTTATGGGATACTAGCAACGGAATTCTTACCAACAACTTCATTTTCTTCACAAGTGGCACCCAATGCCTTGAAGTTATTGATAAGCTCATCATCACTTGATGACTTATCTCCCTCTTCGGAGTCATCACTTTCACTCCAAATGGCGGCTATCATTTTTCTCTCTTGTTCTTCAAATTCCCACAATCTAGTGAGATATGACCTATGCCACCACACTCATAGCATTGGATCCCTTTCCTTTCGCTATTCTCTTGCCTATGCTCAACCTTCTTGAAAGGAACCCTTTTCTTCAATTCTTGCCTTTGGATGCATGACCCTTCTTCTCGAATTTTACAAACTTTTTGAATTTTCTCATTAAAAGTGCCATGTCTTCATCCGAGTCATCCTTGTCCTCCTTCTCAACCTGGAAGCTCTCAAAGCAATCCTTTTTGCTTCTTTGAAGGAGTGGAGCTAGGACCCTTCCTAGACTCGTAGGCGAGAAGTCTACCTATTACCTCGCTCGGCTTCATGTCCTTAAAATCACTGTTTTCTTCTAAAGCCGTCACCTTAGACTCAAACCTCTCGGGAAGCGATCTCATTATCTTTTGCTTGATCCTTCTATCCGAGTAAGGGTACCAAGTTGATGACTTTGGTTGACAATGTCCATCAACCTAATCTCGAAGTCGTTGAAGCACTCATTCTCCTCCATCCTAAGGTCTCAAATTGAGTTTGGAGGACTTGAAGTTTGGAGTCCTTCACTACTTCGGTTCCCTCGTGTGCAACCTTTAAGATGTCCCATGCCTCCTTGGCTATCTTAGTGTTCTGAATCAGTTTGTACTGATTTCGTCCACTGCACATATAAGGGCGTGCCACGCCTTTTGATTCCACTTGGACAACTCAAACTCGGGTTGTGTCCACTGTGCTTAGGCTTGAGCACTTCTTCTCCTCCACCTGTGGGAGTCATCATAGGAGGCGAATATCCATCTTCAATGGCCATCCATGCTCTATCATGGATTTGACACACATATGCCTCATCTTCCCTTTCCATTGGGAGTAATTTATGCCGGTGAGGAGGGGTGGCCTTACGCTCGAAGCACCCTCATTTGAACCACCGATTCCACTCATAGTATATAATGAATGGATGAAATGAATGCAAAATGTATGAATGATCAAGAATCACACAAATGCAAAACACACCAAAAATGAGCTAGGATCACCTATGTATGTCTAGGAACCCGCTCTGATACCAATTGAAACAAATTAGAGGCGTGTTCTATATAAAGCTAGAGGGGGGGGGGGGGGTGAATAGATTTTAACAATTATTACCCAATTTTCGCATGCAAGTCAATTTTACGAAAATGCCCCTACTAGTCAAAAATACATACAAGTGTAATATAGTGCGGAATTTAAATAACACTTGATGTATACGTGGAAACCCAACCACTGGGAAAAACCACGGGCTGTATAGTGTGCCACACTCGGAACTCGAAATCACTAATTGAAATGAAGTTTACAACCTATGTAGACCTCGTCTAACACTCCGGTCTGTAACCCCTCACTTCTACCCAGCGGGCCTTTATTAGCAACCCTATTCCAATTTGCTTGAGGCCTAAGCACTCTTAGCCTCAAGACTTACTTCTCAATGAAGAGAAACAACCTATGTGAATATATATATGAATATTCAAATAACAAACAAGGCTAGGTAACCTTAGATGCTTATCTAGGATGATGATATAATCAATTTAATCAACCCTAGATATCAATTGCTAAATGACATGTCAAATAGCTTAGCTAATCAAGATTAACCAAAAACCTAATTAGCTATCACAATCAACACTCAATCATTTTCATCACAAATAATCTCTAACTTGTATCTAGCATATAATCAAAAGCATACAAGTAATTAAAGAGATGTATTAATATGAAAAACACTAAAGTAATATGAAATTAGTGAAGAACATACCAAATAAGATGTGATGATTCAAAACCATGCATGGATCAATTCTATGAAGGCATAGAAGATCAAATATGAAATTTGATGCAAAAGGGATTTGATTTGAGTGTTTAAAGTTGAGTTCTTGATTTGATTTTTTCTCAAAAATCTCTCTTGAATGTTTAGGGTTCTAATGACTCAAGAAACTTGATCAGAGATTTAGAAAATAAGATATTTATAGACATCAAGAATTGGGCATGTGAAAAGACACTTTTGCCCCTGAAACGCACCGTTCGGCGGTTTCAATCGGCGGCCAAGCCGCCGATCACGACCGCCGAATTGAGCTCGTGAAAAACAGAGCATTAACGGCGGTTTCATTCGGCGGTTTCGAGACCGCCGATCCAACCGCCGAATCAAACCCGAGGGATTAAAATCGATCAGGTACGGCGGTTTCGAACGGCGATCGTGACCGCCGATCTTGACCGCATAATTGCTTCAGACCAATCTGGACTGAAACGGCGGTTTCATTCGGCGGCCAGGCCGCCGATCATAACCGTCGATCACCAACAATGGTGAAAACCAAGGAGAAGCCAAGGGCATTCTCCATAGGCGGTCTTCGCGCGAAACCAAGCACTCATTAGTGCAAGCGCGGACGTTTCCGAACAATGTCGGGAAACGAATTATAAGGCACATATACACACAACAAGATATATCAACCAAAGTGCTAGTGTGTAAAGTGACATGTGAAGAGATGCACATAAAAATAAGCAAGTATGCAATCATAGCAAGAATGCTAAATGTGTGTGTGCTACTAAATCTCTTCAAAGAAAAACAAGCACAAGAGAATATACCTTTGGCGTGCTTGTATCTTGAGGTCATGGAAGGGCCTTTGATCTTCAACATTAAACACTTAGACTACCCTTACATTCAAAACCCCAACATGTGGTTTGACCATGAAATAAGCCAATCAACAAAACGGGAATCCTTACAGGGAGTTTCCATAACATTCTCCAAAGGAGAGTCTGTTAGGATTATGCTCAATAGCAAGAGTGTAATAGTGTTTTTGACAATCTATTCATATTAATAATGTGATTTCTGGTTTAACAAATCTTATAGCATTTATAGTTTAATTATTATAATTGTCAAAAGTAAAAAATCATAAGGTCAAAAGACTGTGAGAAAAGAAGAATTGTTCGTACATCTGGATATGTATGAGGTAGACACAATTCTTTAGTTAGTCTTGAATAATGTTCACAACTTAAGGTAAAGGTTGGGCACCTTTATCTTGTTAAAGTTGTAGATTCTTTTACTGGCATTTGAGTGGGATCAAATGTGTTATGATGAGTCTAAAATCATCAAAGTGGCTTTGAGTTAAAGATCTAGTGCACTAGGTGCATTGAACTGGATCACAATGAAATACTTTATCTAGAACCGTCAGTAGATAAAAGTCTTTTCATTATCAGGACAATCAGAGAGTCTATCTTAATCCTGAGATAAATGATGGACTTATGGTTGCAAGTGTTATCATTTGAGTTATCAATGAGTACGATTATATAGCATAGTCTATCCTCAATAGTTTGGTGGTATTCATTTGTTAATCGATAAAGGACTTCATTTATAGATATGGACATCGTGGCTCCATTTATTAAATGTGAGTAGAATATCATCATATGGATGTTTTGAGGTATTGGATATTGAATCTTAACGTTAAGTTTTCAATAGAGTCTATTGAAACATGGCTTCTGGACAAGTCAAAATATCCAAGTTCAAAATGTGGTCATATGAGTAAATATAGTAACTTGGAGAGCTATAGTCGGTCTATGAGCTCTTGGCGATTACTGATATTCTTCACGAGGATACACCATCTCCAATAAGATTGTCTAGGGTACGAATGAGAAATATTTACTTATTCTATCTTTATTTAAGAGTTCAATTTTAGCTCTTTAGTGGAATGAGTTAAAATTAATAGATCAGACCTAAGTGAATCATTTGTTGATTGTGATTGGGTTATGTCTATTGAAGCTTAAATTTAGATAGCCCGCCAAGATTCCCAATCCACACGGACTTGCATGGATCACTTGATATATTCTACCGGACCAATTTATGGGTCCATCTAGAATTGTATTTAATATATTAAGAATATAATTGGCACATTATTTATTTAATAGACTGATCAATTATATTAATATATTAATGAAAGGCATGTGGGCTTGTTTCTTTTAGTAAGAATGGGTCTAGTTCACATGTGGGCCTTTTATTAAGGTCCAATGGATTTAATAAAATAGAAAAACAATATATAGATATATTAATATATATGGCACATTGCCGAGATATATATGTGATATTATATTGTTTTATTTTTATTATTTGATTAAATGGAAATTAATTAATTATTTAATTAAAAATCAAAATCTTGTTCTGACTAGGAAATATGTTTCTTAGTAGTCTACTATTGTGGTAGTATAAATAAAATAAAAGACTTTATTTGGTAAGTAGATAAATAAGGGATTTATTTATCTAGTCAAATAAGGAAGTCTTTTATATAGTCACAAATACACTAAAGAGTTGGATTAGGGTTTGGAATTCTAAAGAAATCTACCTAGGGTTAGGATTTAGGTCAAAAGACAAAAATCCTATTTGGGTAGAAGATTTCGGCCACTAATATATATTATGGGTGGAAAGCAATTTTCGGTAATATATATATATATTATAGATGGCATGCAGTATTAGTAGTATATATGTTTGAGATATATGAGATATGCATGTTAAAGAGTCGTGCGTTGAATTAAAGTAGATATATATGATATATGCATGTTAAGTCGTGCAAAGATATGGAATATATATTTAAAAGGCAGAATTCGTGCACTACATAGATAATATATTGTGCAAAGTTTTTGCACTAGAGATATATAACATATTTAGCAAGGGAATTCGGCCACTTTATATATATATATTCTTTGTATAGAATTTGGCTAACCCTAGAGTTCTTGCTTGAGAGAGTTTTTTCTTTTGCTAGAGAAAAATAGAATCCAACTCTTAGACTAGTGTGATTTTCGGCCAAGAGGAATAGAGAGAAAAGTTTGTTCTTATTTCGATAGTGCACTAGTTACTTTTACATCAAAAGGTTTTATGCACAATTTCGAATAAGGTTCACGCGAGTTTCGATCTAAAGATTGTGAATTCAAAAGTGACCGAAACATTCTTTGTTGTCTCTTGGAACTTGTTGTGACTAACGAAAAACGAAAAAGTTTTGTTAATCCATCCTCAGGTACATAATTCAAAGAGAAGGGAGACCACGCTCCTAGGTGATTCACGTTCGTGATTGGATTGGAAGATCTTGCGGATTACCATCGACGCAATGTCAATCAGATCACGCGACAAAGGTATGATATCTTTAGTATTATATGTTAATTAATTAAAGGGTTAAGGTTCAACTTATGGAAAAATTTTAAACTGTACTAAAACCCCTTTTTAGTCTCGCTTCTGCTGCGTTGACCGTATTTTTCCCTACAGAGTCATCATCTAAAACTACCTCCTCCTTATGGTTATTAGACTTGAGCCTTGTATCATCAATGACAACATTGGATGATTCCATGACGGTTCGAGTCTTCAAGTTGAAAACTCTATAGGCTTTACTATTCAAGGCATAGCCAATAAATATACCCTCATCACTCTTAGCATCAAACTTGCCAAGTTGATCACGGTCATTCAAAATGTAGCATTTGCTTCCAAAGGTGTGGAAGTAGCTAACATTTGGCTTCCTACCTTTCTATAACTCATAGGAGGTATTCCTAGATCCGGGCCTTAGGAAACCTCTATTCCCTATATAGCAAGCCGTATTGACGGCTTCGGCTCATAGTTTCCTAGGGACATTGTTGCTAAGCAACATCACATGGGCCATCTCTTGAAGGACCCTATTCTTTCTCTCAACAACTTCATTTTGTTGAGGTGTCCTAGGAGCCGAAAACTCATGGGAGATCCCTAAGCTATTACAATAGCTTTCAAAGAGGGCATTCTCAAACTCTCTCCCATGATCACTTCTAATCCGTTTAATTCTTTTAATGTTAGAATTCATTTCATTTTGTATTTTAGTACAAAGCATTTTAAACTTCTCAAAAGTTTCAGATTTTTCTCTAAGAAAATATGTCCATGTGAACCTAGAGAAATCATCTACACAAACAAAAATGTATCTCTTTCCACCTAAACTCTCGGTTTGCATCGGACCCATAAGATCCATGTGGAGAAGCTCTAGGGGCCCCTTGGTGGAGAGATACTTGCCCTTTTTGTGCATGCTCTTGATTTGTTTTCCTTGTTGGCAAGGTCCACAAATACCATTGGCTTTTTTCCTAAGCTTAGGGAGGCCACGCACACAATTGAACTTTCCAAGGGTTCTTAAATCCCTAAAGTTCATGTGGCCAAGTCTTTCATGCCACAACTCTATTTGCTAATCCATGGACACATTGTTTGAGACTATTCTAGCTTCAAGACAATAGCAATTGTCGTTATATCTCATACCTTTCAACAAGGTTTGTCCATCGGGCTTAAGGATAGAGTAATCATCTTTACTAAACAAGACGGAATATCCTTCATCACTAAGGTGTGAAATGCTTATCAAATTGGCTTTCAAGCCATCAACAAATAAAGCATTGGATAAGGAGGGTAATCCGGGAATGGAAATGGTTCATTTCCCTATGACTCTCTTTTTGGATCCATCACCAAAGGTGACACGTCCTCCTTCCTCCATGACAAGAGTCTCGAAGAAACTCTTGTTTCTCGTCATGTGCCTAGAGCACCCGCTATCCAAATACCAAAAATGAGAAGAATTAGCCTTTAAGGCAATTTGAGCAACATGACATACATTTTTATTCTTTCTAATCCACATAGGTAACACATTTTATTTCCTTGTGGTCTTTGGTACATGGGCTCTAGATGTCCTAGGATCATACAAATCAATATTATCATTCCTAGGAACATGCATCATGACCTTTTTTTTTTTCTTCTCAATCATGCTTCTAGTTTTACACATTTTAATATAACAAAAGCATATTGGTCTAATATGACCATAAAAACCACAAAAATGACGTGTAGGAATAAAATAAGGAATTATACCTTGTCCTTGTGTGTACATAAGAGCTTTCTCATGTCTTTATGGTTTAGTGGGTTCAATCCGTCTTCATTGTTGAATCGGACTAGCTTGCATCTGAGGTATAGCTTGCATGATTGGTCCCTTTCTTTTGTGAGCCATGGGTTGAGAAATGTTGGTTTGAAAGGCTCTTGTAGGTTGAGCTTGAGGTTGCCTTCTTGGTGCCATCTTCACTTGTGCACTATTCAAACATTGTCCTAGATCAATTTTCTTCCTAGGAGTTTGCACCAGTAAAGCTTTTTTATTGCCTAAGCTTTTGATAAACACGGTCTTGTTAAAGGTTGAGATCCCTTACCATCTTCATACCCAAGACCCTTCTTGTCACACAGACTCTTTCCAACACCAAGTATATGTCAAGCTTCTTGGTGCTAAAAGCCATCCTAGCTAATGATTCTTTAGCTTCATCAAGCTCCCTCTTCAACCCTTCTTCATTCCTCTTAGATAAGGCTAATTCCTCTCTTAGCTTATCTTCATTTGATGTGGATCTCACTATTTCTTCATTTAATTGGTCTATATGAGATGAGAGCTCTAGGTTTTCTTCCTTCAATCTCATGATCTCTCTCTTGTTTTTTACCCTTGAATTCTCAAACTTGACCATGTAGTCTTTAAGATCCATTCTATCCACTTTTCCATTAGTGGAGTGAGATGAATAACCATTATCACTTGAGTCAATTTCCTCCTGACTCTCATTGTCTTCTTAACTAGAACCTTTGCTTTTATGAGAGGAGGCAAAGGCTATGGAGTTAGCCATGAGCTCTTCATCATCCAAAGACTCATCTCCCTCATTGGAGTCATCACTTCCACTCCATGTGGCGGCTATCACTTTCCCCTTTTTCTTGTTAATGTGATCAGCACATTCGAGGGCAAATTGGCCTATGCCACCACACTCATAGCATCAGACCCCTTTCCTTTCGATCTTCTCTTGCCTAGGCTCAAACTTCTTGAATGAAGTCTTTTTCTTGAAGTCTTGACCCTTGGATCCGAAACCTTTCTTCTCGGACTTGTAGAATTTCTTGAACCTTCTCATTAACAAGACCATTTCTTCATCAGAGTCATCATTTTCCTCCTTCACATCTTTGGAGGCTTTCAAAGCAATTCCCTTTTGCTTTTTAGAAGGTGTGAAGGTAGGACCCTTCATAGACTCATAAGCTAGAAGCCTCTCTATCACCTCACTCGGCTTCATATCATTGTAAGTGCTATTCTCCTCTAAAGCTGTCACCTTAGACTCAAATCTATCGAGGAGAGATCTCATATTTTTTTGCTTGATCCTCCTATCCGAGTATGGATCACCAAGTTGATGACTTTGGTTAACTATGTCTATCAACTTGATCTCGAAATCATTGAAACACTCATTCTCCTCTATCTTAAGCATCTCGAATTAAGTTTGGAGGACTTGAAGCTTGGAGTCATTCACCACTTCGGTTCCCTCATGTGCAACCTCTAGGATATCCCATGCCTCATTAGCTATCCTAGTGTTTTGAATCAACTTATATTGATTTTCATCCATTGCACATAGGATGGCATGCATCACCTTCCTATTCCATTTTGATGACTCAAACTCTTGCGCATTCCATTACACTTTAGGTTTGAGTACGTCCTCTCTTCCACCCGTAGGAGTCATCATGGGTGATGTGTAGCTGTCTTCAACCGCCATCCAAGCCCGGTCATGGATTTGACACATGTACGACTCCATCTTGCCTTTCTAAGAGGCATAATTCAACCCGGTAAGAAGTGGAGGCCTTGTGCTACAAGCACCCTCGTTGCCACCATCATTTCCACCGTTTCCACTCATAGTGTTTATGAATGAATGAAATGAATGCAAATGTATGAATGATAAAAAATCACACAAAATGCAAAATACACCAAAATGAGCAAGGATCACCTAAGTATATCTAAGAACCCGCTCTGATACCAATTTGTAAGGTTCCCATTTGTTGATTGGCTCATTTCGTGGACAAACCACATGTTGGGGGTTCTTTGTAAGGGTAGCCTAGGTATCGTGTTATTGCTCAAGCCCTTTGAAGACCTCGTCTTGATAAGCATCGAAGGTAAATTTCTTTGTGCTTACTTTTCTTTAAAGAGATTAGTTGCACACACACACTTAACATACATTGCATATGTGTGCATTCTCTTCACTTGTCACATTTCACACTTGCACTTATTTGTTATACTTTGTTGTGTGTAATTGTGTCTTGTTGTCTTGTAATTCGTTTCCCAATAGTTTTCAGAAACGTCCGCGCATGCACTAGAATGTGCTTGGTTTAGCGCGATGACCGCCTACGGAGAATGCCCTTGGCTTCTCCTTGGTTTTCACCTTTATTGGTGTTCGATGGTTATGATCGGTGGCCTGGCCACCGACTAAAACCGCCGTTTGCTTCCAGTAGTGTATGGAGCAATTCTGCGGTTATGATCGGCGGTCTTAACCGCCGTTCGTGTAAGGATTCCCGTTTTATTGATTGGCTTATTTCGTAGTCAAACCACATGTTGGGGTTTTGAATGTAAGGGTAGTCTAAGTGATTAGTGTTGAAGATCAAAGGCCCTTCCATGACCTCAAGATACAAGCACGCCAAAGGTATAATCTCTTGTGCTTGTTTTTCTTTGAAGAGATTTAGTAGTACACACACACTTAGCATTCTTGCTATGATTGCATACTTGCTTATTTTTCTGTGCATCTCTTCACATGTCACTTTACACACTAGCACTTTGGTTGATATATCTTGTTGTGTGTATATGTGCCTTATAATTCGTTTCCCGACATTGTTCGGAAACGTCCGCGCTTGCACTAATGAGTGCTTGGTTTCACGCGAAGACCGCCTATGGAGAATGCCCTTGGCTTCTCCTTGGTTTTCACCATTGTTGGTGATCGGCGGTTATGATCGGTGGCCTGGCCGCCGAATGAAACCGCCGTTTCAGTCCAGTTTGGTCTGAAGCAATTATGCGGTCAAGATCGGCGGTCACGACCGCCGTTCGAAACCGCCGTCCATACCTGATTGATTTTAATCCCTCGGGTTTGATTCGGCGGTTGGATAGGCGGTCGCCAAACCGCCGAATGAAACCGCCGTTAATGCTCTATTCTTCACGAGCTCAATTCGGCGGTCGTGATCGGCGGCCTGGCCGCCGATTGAAACCGCCGAACAGTGCGTTTCAGGGGTAAAAGTGTCTTTTCACATGCCCAATTCTTGATGTCTATAAATATCTTATTTTCTCAATCTCTGATCAAGTTTCTTGAGTCATTAGAACCCTAAACATTCAACAGAGATTTTTGAGAAAAAATCAAATCAAGAACTCAACTTTAAACACTCAAATCAAATCCCTTTTGCATCAAATTTCATATTTGATCTTCTATGCTTTCATAGAATTGATCCATGCATGGTTTTGAATCATCACATCTTATTTGGTATGTTCTTCACTAATTTCATATTACTTTAGTGTTTTTCATATTAATACATCTCTTTAATTACTTGTATGCTTTTGATTATATGCTAGATACAAGTTAGAGATTATTTGTGATGAAAATGATTGAGTGTTGAGTGTGATAGCTAATTAGGTTTTTGCTTAATCTTGATTAGCTAAGCTATTTGACATGTCATTTAGCAATTGATATCTAGGGTTGATTAAATTGATTATATCATCATCCTAGATAAGCATCTAAGGTTACCAAGCCTTGTTTGTTATTTGAATATTCATATATATATTCACATAGGTTGTTTCTCTTCATTGAGAAGTAAGTCTTGAGGCTAGGAGAGCTTAGGCTTCAAGCAAATTGGAATAGGGTTGCTAATAAAGGCCCGCTGGGTAGAAGTGAGGGGTTACAGACCGGAGTGTTAGACGAGGTCTACATAGGTTGTAAACTTCATTTCAATTAGTGATTTCGTGTTCTGAGTGTGGCGCACTATACAGCCCGTGGTTTTTCCCAGTGGTTGGGTTTCCACGTATACATCAAGTGTTATTTAAATTCCGCACTATATTACACTTGTATGTATTTTTGACTAGTAGGGGCATTTTCGTAAAATTGACTTGCATGCGAAAATTGGGTAATAATAGTTAAAATCTATTCACCCCCCATCTAGCTTTATATAGAACACGCCTCGAGTATTTGTTTCAGTTCGAAACCGCCGTTCAAGACCTGATTGATTTTATCTCTCGGCCTAATTCGGCGGTTGAAACAGCGGTCACGTTTGAAACCGCCGTTTTCATACCTGATTGATTTTTTAATCTCAGGTTTGATTCGGCGGTTAGATCGGTGGTTATGAAACCGCCGAATGAAACCGCCGTTGGTCCCCTGTTCCTCTCGGGCCAATTCGGCTGTTATGATCGGCGGCCTGGCCGCCGATTGAAACCGCCGATCTGTGCGTTTCAGGGGCAAACTTGTCTTTTCACATGCTCTGTTTTTCATGCCTATAAATACACCACTTTCTCTTGTTCTGAATGTGACTCTTTGATCATTAAGAACCCTACTTTAAAAAGAGAGATTTTTAAGAGAGAAAGCATTCAAGTTTGCTCATCAAACACTCAAACCAAAATCCATTTGCATCAAAGTTCATCTAGCATTCTCTAGCATATCTAGGATGCTTGCTTGCATGGGTCTTTCATCATCACACTTGCTTTGGTAAGTTTTTCACTATTATCATACATAATTAGTGTTTAATTTATTATGGCATCTCTTTTATTAATTGATTGTTCTTAGATTATATTCTAATATTCAAGATAGAGATTGTTGTATTGATTTGATTGAGTGTTGTTTTTATGATAGATATCTAGGTTTCTCTAATCTATGATTATCTAAGCTAATTGACATGTCATTTAGCTTTAATATCTAGGATTGTTTTTAATTGCAAATTCATCAGCTTAGATAAGCATATAGGGTTTCCCTTGCTCTATGTTGCATTTGAATATTCATATATTCACTTAGGGTGTTAATATCTTTTTAGAGAATTAAGTCTTGTGTTATGACCGGGATTAGGTTGCTTAATTCGCAAGCAATATGACTAAGTTCACTCATACCGGGATTAGGTAGGTGTGTGATTACTTCCGGGATTAGGTTGTAATCGTTTTACACATTTAGTGGATTCGAGGTTCGAGTGTGGCTTACTTACTAGCCCGTGGTTTTTCCCGTGAGGGTTTCCACGTAAAAATCAAGTGTTATTTAATTTCCACATTTTATACTTGATTTATTGCTTTATCTATTTAGGGGTAGTTTCATAATTTTGACTAACACGAAAAATTGGGTAAAAAGCTTAAAATCTATTCACCCCCCCTCTAGATAGTTACCGTGCTATAATTTGTTTCAATTGGTATCAGAGCGGGTTCCTAGACATACATATGTGATCCTTGCTTATTTTGGTGTGTTTTGCATTTTGTGTGATTTTTTATCATTCATACATTTGCATTCATTTCATTCATTCATAAACACTGTGAGTGGAAACGGTGGAAATGGTGGTGGCAACGAAGGTGCTTCAAGCACAAGGCCTCCACTTCTTACCGGATTGAACTATTCCCAATGGAAAGGGAAGATGGAATCCTACATATGCCAAATTCATGACCGTGCATGGATGGCGGTGGAAGACGGATATGATCTACCCAAGATGACTCCCGATGGTGGAGGAGAAGAAGTATTAAAGCCAAAGGCGCAATGGAACACGCAAGAGTTTGAGGCTTCAAAGTGGAATAGGAAGGCGATGCATGCCATCTTATGTGCTATGGACGAAAATCAATACAAATTGATTCAAAATACTAGGATAGCTAAGGAGGCTTGGGACATCCTAGAGATTGCACATGAGGGAACCGAAGCGGTGAAGGACTCTAAGCTTCAAGTCCTCCAAACTCAATTCGAGATGCTTAAGATGGAGGAGAATGAGTGCTTCAACGACTTCGAGATCAAGTTGATGGATATAGTCAACCAAAGCCATCAACTTGGTGATCCATATTCAGATAGGAGAATCAAGCAAAAGATTATAGACCTCTACCCGATAGGTTTGAATCGAAGGTGACGGCTTTAGAAGAAAATAATGGATATAAGGATATGAAGCCGAGTGAGGTGATTGGGAGACTTCTAGCTTATGAGTCTAGGAAAGGGCCTATCTCCACACCCACTAAAAAGCAAAAAGGAATTGCTTTAAAAACCTCCAAGGATGAAAAGGAGGCAAAGAAGGTTGACTTGGATGAAGAACTTGCCTTGTTTGTAAAAAGGTTCAACAAGGTTATGAAGTTTAGAAGAAAGGACTTTGGATCAAAAGGTCAAGATTTGAAGAAAAAGGGCTCTTTCAAGAAGTTTGAACCTAGGCAAGAAAGGACCAAAAGGAAAGGGGTCCGATGTTTCGAGTGTGGTGGCATAGGTCACTTTGCCCCCAAATGTGCAAATCACAATGTTAAGAAGAAAGGTAAAGTGATGGCCGCCACATGGAGTAGTAGTAGTGATGACTCCATTGAGGGAGATGAGTCTTCAAGTGATAAAGAGCTCATAGCTAACCTCCTAGCTTTTGCCTCCTACCATAAAAGCAAAAGTGCTAGTGAGAGAGAGGAAATGAGTCAAGAGGAAAATGACTCAAGTGAAGAAGAAAGTGATTCCTCTTCGAACTCCATAAATGGATTTGTGGAGAAAAAGGTGCTTGCTAAATATCATGCCGAGTTTAATGATTTAGCAATCAAGAGCACAAGAAAGATCAAGATGTTGAGAGAAGAAAATCTTGAGCTTGCATCTCATAATGACCACTTAGGTGAACAAGTGGAAAAATTCAAGAAGATGGAAGATAAGCTAAGAGAGGAGTTAGTCTTATCTAGGAGGAATGAAGAAAGTCTAAAGAGGGAGCTTGAAGAAGTTAGAGATTCTATGACTAGGATGGATTCTAGCACCAAGAAACTTGACCATATGCTTGGTGTTGGAAAGAGTCCATGTGACAAGAGGGGTTTTAGGTATGAAGATGGCAAGAAGATCTCAACCTCTAGCAAGACCGTGTTTGTCAAGAGTTTGAGGAACGAAGAAACTTCATTTGTGCAAATTCCTAGGAAGAAGTTAGAAATAGGACAATGTTCAAATGCACAAGTGAAGATAGGGCCAAAAAGGCAACCTCAAGCTTAACCCCCTAGGGTCTCTCAAGTCTCAAGTCAACATTCCTCCACAATTGGCTCACAAAGGAAAGAGACCTATCATGCAACCTCAAGCTAGGAAGCAATCTAGACCGGTTCAACAACGAAGACGGATTGAACCCTTTCATCCACAAAGACAAGGACAAGGTATGATTCCTTATTTTACTCCTATATGTCACTTTTGTGGATTTGATGGTCATATTAGACCACATTGCTTTCAATATATAAAAATGTGCAAAACTAGAAGCATGACAGAGAAGAAAAAGAAAAGAGCCATGATGCATGTTCCTAGGAATGATAATATGATTATGCATGATCCTAGAACATCTAGAACCCATGTACCAAAGACCACTAAGAAAGCTAAGATTGTTTCTAGGTGGATTAGAAAGAATGAAAATGTTTGCCATGTTGCACAAATAGCCTTGAAGGCAAATTCTTCTAAGTTTTGGTATTTAGATAATGGGTGCTCTAGGCACATGACGGGAAACAAGAGTTTCTTCGAGACTCTTGTTATGGAGGAATGAGGATATGTCACTTTTGGTGATGGATCCAAAAAGAAAGTTGTAGGGAAAGGAACCCTTTCCGTTCCCGGATTACCCTCCTTATCCAATGGTTTATTTGTTAATGGCTTGAAAGCCAATTTAATAAGCATTTCACATCTAAGTGATGAAGGATATTCCGTCTTGTTTAGAAAAGATGATTGCTCAATCCTAAAGCCCGATGGACAAACCTTGTTGAAAGGTATGAGATCTAGCAACAATTGCTATTGTCTTGAAGCTAGAATAGTCTCAAACAATGTGTCCATGGATGAGCAAATAGAGTTGTGGCATGAAAGACTTGGCCACATGAACTTTAGGGATTTAAGAACCCTTGGAAAGTTCGAGTGTGTGCGTGGCCTCCCTAAGCTTGGGAAGAAAGCCAATGGTATTTGTGGACCTTGCCAACAAGGAAAACAAGCTAAAAGCATGCACAAAAAGGGCAAGTATCTCTCCACCAAGGAGCCCCTAAAGCTTTTCCACATGGATCTCATGGGTCCTATGCAAACTGAGAGTTTAGGTGGAAAGAGATACATTTTTGTTTGTGTTGATGATTTCTCTAGATTTACTTGGACATATTTTCTTAGAGAAAAATCCGAAACTTTTGATAAGTTTAAAATGCTTTGTACTAAAATACAAAATGAAATGAATTCTAACATTAAAAGCATTAAACGGATTAGAAGTGACCATGGGAGGGAATTTGAGAATGCCTTTTTTGAAAGCTATTGCAATAGCTTAGGCATCTCCCATGAGTTCTCGGCTCCTAGAACACCTCAACAAAATGGAGTTGTTGAGAGGAAGAATAGGGTCTTTCAAGAGATGGCCCGAGTGATGTTGCTTAGCAACAATGTCCCTAGGAACTTATGGGCCGAAGCCGTCAATACGGCTTGCTATATAGGGAATCGTGTTTTCCTAAGGCCCGGATCTAGAAATACCTCCTATGAGTTATGGAAGGGTAGGAAGCCAAATGTTAGCTACTTCCACACATTTGGAAGCAAATGCTACATTTTAAATGACCGTGATCAACTTGGCAAGTTTGATGCTAAGAGTGATGAGGGTATCTTAATTGGCTATGCCTTGAATAGTAGAGCCTATAGAGTTTTCAACTTGAAGACTCAAACCGTCATGGAATCATCGAATGTTGTTATTGATGATACAAGGCTCAAGTCTTATGACCATGAGGAGGAAGAAGTTTTAGATGATGACTCTCCTTTGGAGAGGGTTGTGGTGACTCCCAATGTTGGGACGTCCAATGACATTAATGAAGTCACACAACCTATTACTAGAGTCCCTCTCTTGGACTCTAATGAACCCGCTCCATGGGTTAGAAGGCTCCATAACAAAGAGGATGTTATTGGAGATGTGAATGAGGGTGTTAGAACTAGGCGTCAAATAGCTAATCTAATTAGCTACACATGCTACACCTCTCAAATCGAACCCAAAAAGGTTGATGAAGCCTTAAATGATGAATTTTGGGTTCTAGCCATGCAAGAAGAGCTAAACCAATTCAAAAGGAATGAGGTTTGGACTCTAGTTCCTAGGCCAAAAAACACTCATGTGATAGGCACTAAGTGGATTTATAGGAACAAATCCGTTGAGGATGGCAACATAGTGCGGAACAAGGCTAGACTTGTAGCACACGGATACTCTCAAATTGAGGGTATCGACTTTGAGGAGACTTTTGCTCCCGTTGCCCATTTAGAGTCCATTAGGCTTCTCTTGTCCATTTCTTGTGTGCACAAGTTCAAATTGCACCAAATGGATGTCAAGAGTGCCTTCCTCAATGGCTTCTTGCAAGAGGAAGTGTTTATTGAACAACCCAAGGGGTTTGTGGATGCACACCACCCCAACCATGTCTATCGCCTCAAGAAGGCACTATATGGGTTGAAACAAGCACCGAGGGCTTGGTATGAGCGCCTGACTCAATTTCTTGTTGACAATGACTACACAAGAGGTAGTGTTGACAAGACCTTGTTCATCAAGAGAAACAAAGATGAGTTATTTATAGCTCAAATCTATGTTGAGGACATTGTATTTGGCTCCACCAACAACACCAAGTCAAACAATTTGCTGATGTCATGTCTCATGAATTTGAGATGAGTCTTGTTGGTGAGCTTAGTTACTTCCTAGGTTTGCAAATTAGGCAATTAGATGATGGGATTTTCATAACCCAAGCCAAATATGCCAAAAACCTAGTGAAGAAGTTTGGTTTAGAGAATGCCAAACATTGTGATACACCCATGAGTACCACTTTGAAGCTAAGCAAGGATGCTAGTGGTAAAAGTGTGGAACAAACTCTATATCGGGGCATGATAGGTAGCTTGCTTTATTTGACCGCAAGTAGGCCCGATATATCTTTTAGTGTGGGTGTGTGTGCTAGGTACCAAGCGGATCCCAAGGAGTCCCATCTCTCTTCCGTAAAGAGAATCATTCGCTATGTGAATGGGACTTCCAACTATGGGATTTGGTACTCTTTTGACACTAATACTAGTCTTGTAGGCTTTAGTGATGCGGATTGGGTAGGAAATTGTGATGATAGGAAAAGTACATCGGGCGGTTGCTTCTTCCCAGGCAACAACTTGGTGTCTTGGTTTTGCAAGAAGCAAAACTCGATTTCCTTGTCCACGGCCGAGGCCGAGTACATAGCCGCGGGGAGTGGATGCACACAACTCCTATGGATGAAGCAAATGCTAGTAGACTACGGATTCAACCAAGGTACTCTCACTCTCTTTTGTGATAACATGAGTGCTATTAATATTTCCAAGAATCTGGTACAACATTCTAGGACTAAGCATATTGACATCCGCCATCACTTCATTAGAGAGCTTGTTGAAAATAAATGCATAGTACTTGAACATGTAGGTACTAATGATCAACTTTCGGACTTATTTACTAAACCCTTAGATGCAACTCGATTAAAAACTCTTAGTAGATCTATTGGGATATGTCTTGTGAAGTGATGTTCTATGATTGACCCCATATGGGGAACTCAAGCAAAGAGAGCTATTTTGCATTCTTGTATCTTGCAAAAAATTCTAAATAACTTATGCCTCTTCTTTTAATTGTTTGAGTAAGCTTGGTTGCACATATGTATATATGTTTTCTATTCAATAAGTGTGAACCTTGCTTGTTTACAATCCATGTCATATTTATGTTCAAACATGCATTTTTGGACTAGGAGATGTATGTAGGAAGTATGATTTGAATGACCTATGATTATCTCCATGACATGATGATTCTTAAATAACATACTAATGTCAAATGAAAAAGCATGAAATTTATATAACCTGCTCACATGAAAAGCATGAATTGATGATTGCATACTCTTAAAATGCAAAACCTTGTGTGAAAGCTTATGAGACTCAAAATGAATAAAGGATCTTGTATCCGTTCAAAGGAATTTACATACTGATCGCCGTAAATGTGGTACGCGATAGTTCTACAAACTACCGGTAAATGATATGGCGTGCGAGTGTTTCTACCCTTCGCAAGTATACGAGTCGAACGAGTCGTATAGCGGATACAAGTAAGGGTATCGTTCCCACGGAGGAAGTGTGGTATACGTTAAGTTGGTTCTACGTCTATTGTTATAGTCAAATTATTTACACTAATTACAAACAATAAAAGTAAAAGGAGAGGTTTGCAAGGAATTATCTAAGCTAATGGCTAGGATGGCGAAATTAAGCTATGCGTATCCTATGGTCACGGATACGTAATTTCTAATTACAACGGTAAAGTAAAGATGTGATCACTAGACAACTAATTAATCTAAACTAATTATATTAGCAACTAAATAAGCAAGTAAATTAATTAACACTAAGTCACTATAATTAAATTACACTAAGCTCTCAATTAATCAACTACAACTAAGCTACACTAAATTAACTACAACTAACTAAACTAACTAATTCTTGCAAGGTTATGCAAGAGCATGGATAAATGAAAAGGGATTTTATTAATTGATCACAATTAAGCTCACTAGTTCTATGGCATAGGTAATTTAACAACTACCACTCTAAATATTATCAACTATGATTATAGAATGACAATAATTAGAGATAATTACACCTAGAACCTAAGAATTAGTTAATAAGTGTTGATCATGCAATTACTAACCAAATCTTCTCCAATATAGCTAATCAAATATTATTAAACAAGATTACAAGTTACTAATTTGTCAATTAACAACATGCATCCATTCAATTTAACTCAATTCAACATTCAATAGCTAAAGATGGATATGATGAATATAGAGATCAATTAATTACAATAATAAATCATATGAAAATCAATCCCTTAACATAATTATACACATACATGTTACATGAATCACAAATAAATGAAAGAAGTAATAGATAGAAGTAACCACAAGATGGTAAACTTCTTGTTCTTCAATGAAGCTCCAATTCCACTCCTTCCAAGCTATGAAGCTCACATGTAACAAGTAGTGCTTCTCTAGGTTATCTAAACTATTCTAATGTAAATTTATGTAAACTAGGGTGATAAGGTGTGTATTTGGATATTAGAGAGAGTGTTTTAGGTTTAGGGAAGATGAATATATATAGTAGGGAAGATTTAGGCAAGTTTGGACGTGCAATCTCCAAGGTCGGTCAAGTGGGCGGGCTTAGAACACCAGGCTCGCGGGCTCTTGCCCGCCGTCGGAAGTCGCCTTGCAAAAATGGACGTTTGAGGCGAGCTTGGACCTTCTGGACTGCGGGCTTTGTCCCGCCGCATGAAACCGCCGTCATTGGGCGAGTTTGGACAAGTTTGGGCGGCCAAGGACCCGCTGGAAGTGAGCTTGAAGCTTGCGTTTCCATGGAAGTTGGTGGACTTGGATGGGAGGCCAAACTAGTGCATGGGAGGCCCAAAATGGACCCATTGTGACCGGGAGGAAGTGGGCTTCCGATCTGGGCTGAAATCGGCTGGAAAAACCATCGGAAACAGATCAAAAATCATCGAAAAAGTCAGGCAAGCTGTCGAGTCACGATCGGGTCAACCAGGTCTGCACCGGGTCGGATCCGGGTTGGGCTGACCCGGCTAGAGCTTGAAGATGGTGACGTCATCACTGACGTCACGCTGACGCGTGCAGAGGCCAAAACGACGCCGTTCTGCTTGCTGACGTGGCGCTGATGCCTGCCTTGGCTGGCGAATTACAATTAGGGCCCCTGATCTTCTCTTTAATCACGGAATCATCATTCCCTTCCCGATTATTGCACTTTTGCCCCTGATTTCTCCACAATTACACAATTACCCTTGAACTTCCCTAACTCCCTGAAACACTTATTTACACCATATTAAATACACAAAAATGCTCGGAAATGAATACAAAAGATAGGAAAAGGGAGCGCTAAATGTGAACATTTGGAGCGCGATCACATTCCAAATGTCTCTCCTTCTTTATTGGTTGACCATGGCTACTATCATACGGATATTTTATCAGAAAAAATAAAAAAAGAGGGTGCAAAGTCGCTCATGCCATGTTTCGCTTATAAAGTTGGATATAGTTGTTCTTAAATTGAAATCAATATATTCTATATCCTTGCTTTACTCATGACTTTGGTGAAATTGGTTTGAATTCTTATTAGAAACCTTTGCCATTTGCTTTGCCAAATACCATTGTATTTTGGACTTGAATGCTACATGTCTTGTATGCAAAGCATGTTTGATTCACACATTTTTTTTCAAATAAATCTCCTTGTTTCTCTCCAATTAATTGAGATGCATAAAGTGACTTATATTAATTATGCAAATCTTGCATGCTACTATCTCTCGTTGCTATGAGTGACCCGGTTGGGGACTACTCCTTTGCCTATATCATGACAAAAAGGGGGAGTAGTATATGGTAAGGGGAGTTACAAAATATAGAAGCAATTGTGCATATTGGGGAGAACATTCATTGAGGGGGAGTAACCCGTTGAGGGGGAGCATTGCATACACATACATTTCATAATGTTGTGCCTAAACTTTTAAAATGCAAATGCTTGTTTTTGTTCTCACTTGATTCATCTCACTTTTTACTTGTATTGGAAATGTTAGAAACTTTTTTTTCAAGGCTTGATTATTCTACAAGAGATTGAAGACTTGAAGTTTTATTTTATTATCTCTTTGTGTTGTAGAAAATCATAGTTGTCCCGTAGTTTCTATTTCTTTGTGAGGAATCAATGTGAGTGGTGGTTTTGTCACGAAATAGCCAAAGGGGGAGATTGTAAGGTTCCCATTTGTTGATTGGCTCATTTCGTGGACAAACCACATGTTGGGGGTTCTTTGTAAGGGTAGCCTAGGTATCGTGTTATTGCTCAAGCCCTTTGAAGACCTCGTCTTGATAAGCACCGAAGGTAAATTTCTTTGTGCTTACTTTTCTTTAAAGAGATTAGTTGCACACACACACTTAACATACATTGCATATGTGTGCATTCTCTTCACTTGTCACATTTCACACTTGCACTTATTTGTTATACTTTGTTGTGCGTAATTATGTCTTGTTGTCTTGTAATTCGTTTCCTGATAGTTTTCGGAAACGTCTGCGCATGCACTAGAATGTGCTTGGTTTAGCGCGAGGACCGCCTATGGAGAATGCCCTTGGCTTCTCCTTGGTTTTCACCTTTATTGGTGATCGGCGGTTATGATCGGTGGCCTGGCCGCCGACTGAAACCGCTGTTTGCTTCCAGTAGTGTATGGAGCAATTCAGCGGTTATGATCGGCGGTCTCAACCACCGTTCAAGACCTGATTGATTTTATCTCTCGGCCTAATTCGGCGGTTGAAATGGCGGTCACGTTCGAAACCGCCGTTTTCATACCTGATTGATTTTTTAATCTCAGGTTTGATTCGGCGGTTAGATCGGCGGTCACGAAACCGCCGAATGAAACCGCCGTTGGTCCCCTGTTCCTCTCGGGCCAATTCGGTGGTTATGATCGACAGTTATGATCGACGGCCTGGCCGCCGATTGAAACCGCCGATCGGTGCGTTTCAGGGGCAAACTTGTCTTTTCACATGCTCTGTTTTTCATGCCTATAAATACATCACTTTCTCTTGTTCTGAATGTGACTCTTTGATCATCAAGAACCCTACTTTAAAAAGAGAGATTTTTAAGAGAGAAAGCAATCAAGTTTACTCATCAAACACTCAAACCAAAATCCATTTGCATCAAAGTTCATCTTGCATTCTCTAGCATATCTAGGATGCTTGCTTGCATGGGTCTTTCATCATCACACTTGCTTTGGTAAGTTTTTCACTATTATCATACATAATTAGTGTTTAATTTATTATGGCATCTCTTTTATTACTTGATTGTTCTTAGATTATATTCTAATATTCAAGATAGAGATTGTTGTGTTGATTTGATTGAGTGTTGTTTTTATGATAGATATCTAGGTTTCTCTAATCTATGATTATCTAAGCTAATTGACATGTCATTTAGCTTTAATATCTAGGATTGTTTTTAATTGTAAATTCATCATCTTAGATAAGCATATAGGGTTTCTCTTGCTCTATGTTGCATTTGAATATTCATATATTCACTTAGGGTGTTAATCTCTTTTTAGAGAATTAAGTCTTGTGTTGTGACCGGGATTAGGTTGCTTAATTCGCAAGCAATAGGACTAGGTTCACTCATACCGGGATTAGGTAGGTGTGTGATTACTTCCGGGATTAGGTTGTAATCGTTTTACACATTTAGTGGATTCGAGATTCGAGGTTCGAGTGTGGCTTACTTACTAGCCCGTGGTTTTTCCCGTGAGGGTTTCCACGTAAAAATCAAGTGTTATTTAATTTCCGCATTTTATACTTGATTTATTGCTTTATCTATTTAGGGGTAATTTCGTAATTTTGACTAACACAAAAAATTGGGTAAAAAGCTTAAAATCTATTCACCCCCCCTCTAGATAGTTTTATACACACCGTGCTATAATTTGTTTCACAATTGAAACAAATATTGCACGATGTGTATAAAACTATTTAGAGGGGAGGTGAATAGATTTTAAAGATATTACCCAATTTTTCGTGTATAACCAATATTACAAAATTACCCGAAACTAGATAGAGCAATAAATCAAGTGTAAAATGCAGAAATTAAATAACACTTGATTTCTACGTGGAAACCCTCATGGGAAAAACCACGGGCTAATAAGTGAGCCACACTTGAACCTCGAATCCACTAAATGTGTAAACCGATTACAACCTAATCCCGGTAAGTAATCACACACCTACCTAATCTCGGTATAAGTGGACCTAGTCCAATTGCTTGCGAATTAAGCAACCTAATCCCAGTCACAACACAAGACTTAATTCTCTAAGAAGAGATAATAAAACCTATGTGAATATGAGAAATATTCAAAATGTAATTTAGAGCTTGAAAGTACTAGAGGCGTGTTCAATATAAAGCTAGAGGGGGGGTGAATAGATTTTATCTAATTGTTACCCAATTTTCGCATGCAAGTCAATTTTACGAAAATACCCCTAGCAAGTCAACAAAACATACAAGTGTAATAAGATGCGGAAATAGTAAATGACACTTGATGTATACGTGGAAAACCCAACCACTGGGAAAAACCACGGGCTGTTAAGTGCGCCACACTCGGACCTCGAAATCCACTATATGAAAAGACGGTTACACCCTCAAGTGATTCTCGGACTCTCACCCTAGATAACCTCAGGCTATGGACACTACCAATCGCCACTCTTGGTTCAATCCCTAGTGATATCCCCTGATACACTACTCTTGGCGTGAGCACCCTCTAATCTACCACGCGGGCCTTTTACAGCGGCTCTAGTCCAATTTGCTTGCGTTCTAAGCAACCTAATCCCGGATGCTACACACAAGACTTACTTTCTCTTTGAAGAGAATACAACCCTATGTGAATATATATGAATATTCAATAAATGCAATAAGAGCTAGGGTACTCTAAATGCTTATCTAGGATGATGATATATTCAATTTAAATCAACCCTAGATATCAATTGCTAAATGACATGTCAAATAGCATAGATGATCATAGATTATAAAAACCTAGATATCTATCAAAAACAACACTCAATTAATTCATCATAAATAATCTCTTTTCTTGTATTTAACATATGATCTAAAACATACAAGTAATTTAAAAGAGATGGCTTGGTATTTAAAATACTATAATAAGATGAAATTAATCAAAATCTTACCAAGCAAGTTGTGATGATGCAAACCCATACATGGATGCACTCTATATAGACATAGGAGATGCAATATGAAATTTGATGCAAAAGGGGTTTGATTTGAGTGGTTAAAGTTGAGTTCTTGATTTGATTTTCTCTCAAAATCTATCTTTGAAGATTAGGGTTCTTAAGAGTCAAAGAACTGATTCAGATAATGAGAAAGTGTGATATTTATAGACATCAAGAACAGGGCAAGTGAAAAGACAATTTTGCCCCTGAAACGCACCGTTCGGCGGTTTCAATCGGCGGCCAGGCCGCCGATGACGACCGCCGAATTGAGCTCGTGAAGAACAGAGCATTAACGGCGGTTTCATTCGGCGGTTTCGTGACCGCCGATCCAACCGCCGAATCAAACCCGAGAGATTAAAATCGATCAGGTATGAACGGCGGTTTTGAACGGCGGTCGTGACCGCCGATCTTGACCGCATAATTGCTTCAGACCAATCTGGACTGAAACGGCGGTTTAATTCGGCGGCCAGGCCGCCGATCATAACCGCCGATCACCAACAATGGTGAAAACCAAGGAGAAGCCAAGGGCATTCTCCATAGGCGGTCTTCGCGCGAAACCAAGCACTAATTAGTGCAAGCGCGGACGTTTCCGAACAATGTCGGGAAACGAATTATAAGGCACATATACACACAACAAGATATATCAACCAAAGTGCTAGTGTGTAAAGTGACATGTGAAGAGATGCACATAAAAATAAGCAAGTATGCAATCATAGCAAGAATGCTAAGTGAGTGTGTGCTACTAAATCTCTTCAAAGAAAAACAAGCACAAGAGATTATACCTTTGGCGTGCTTGTATCTTGAGGTCATGGAAGGGCCTTTGATCTTCAACACTAAACACTTAGACTACCCTTACATTCAAAACCCCAACATGTGGTTTGACCACGAAATAAGCCAATCAACAAAACGGGAATCCTTACAGAGCTAGGTTACTATATATGCTTATCTATGATGATGATTTTGCAATTAATTCAATCATAGATATTAAAAGCTAGATGACATGTCAATTAGCTTAGCTAAACATAGATTATGAAAACCTAGATAGCTATCACAATACAACACTCAATCAAATCAACACAACAATCTCTATCTTGAATATTAGAATTTAATCTAAGAACAATCGAGTAATAAAAGAGATGCCATAATAAATAAAACACTAATTATATATGATAATAGTGAAGAAATTACCAAAGCAAGTGAGTTGATGAAAGACCCATGCAAGCAAGCATCCTAGATATACTAGAAGATGCTAGATGAATTTTGATGCATATGAATTTTGGTTTGAGTGTTTAAATTAGCAAACTTGATTGCTTTTTCTCACAAAAATCTCTCTTTTAAAAGTAGGGTTCTTGATGATTAACGAGTCACCTTCAGAATAAGAGAAAGTGATGTATTTAGAGGCATGAAAAACATAGCATATGAAAAGACAAGTTTGCCCCTGATATGCACCGATCGGCAATTATAACCGCCGAATTGAGCCCGAGAAGAACAGGGCATCATCGGCGGTTTCATTTGGCGGTTTCAAAACCGCAGAATCAAACCCGAGAGATTAAATCAATAAGGTATGATCGGCGGTTTCGAACGGCAGTCGTGGCCACCGATCATAACCGTAGAATTGCTCCAGAAGCCTCTGGACATAAACGGCAGTTTCATTCAGCGGCCGCCGCCGATCATAACCATAGAATTGCTCCAGAATCCTCTGGACAAAAACGACAGTTTCATTCGGCGGCCAGGCCGTCGATCATAACCGCCGTTTCACCAAAAGAGGTGAAACCAAAGGAGAAGCCAAGGGCATTCTCCATAGGCGGACTTCAAGTAAAACCAAGCACATACTAGTGCAAGCGCGGACGTTTCCGAACTATATCGGGAAACGAATTACAAGGCACATAAGCGCACACAAAATACAAAATCAAAGTGCAAGTAAAATGTGACATGTGAAGAGAATGCACACAAATGAAAGTATGCTAAGTGTGTGTGTGTGCAATCTAAATCTCTTTAAAGAAAACTAAGCACTTAGAAATTTACCTTTGGTGCTTATCAATGATAAGGTCTTCAAAGGGCATTGAACTTGAACCTAATATCTAAGCTACCCTTACAATGAACCCCAATTGTGGTTTGTCCATGAAATGAGCCAATCAACAAATGAGACCTTACACGCAGCGTTTAGGCTGATTTTTAGGACCCCACGGTTTCCATCCATGGAAATAAACTCGCGGGAGTCCAATTTTCTGGCCCACTATATAAACCCACCTGTCATTTTCACGAGTACCTTTCCCTTTGTTTGAAATTCTCTCAACTTCTAATGCCAAAATCACCAAAATCTTACTACAATCTTGCTCGAAATTGTTTGGATCATCACAATAGAGGTACGTAAACTCAATTCATTCCCTTTTAATCAATAATTTCGTTCTAAATTCATCTTCACTAGTCCAACTCGTGAAAGTTAGGGCTTTTGAGAAAACGTGAATGAAAGTAGATTGTTTTGAGTTGATTGAAGTTGTTAGTGTTTTCTATCCATGCTAGGACTAATTTCGACCAATATTCCCTAAGGATTGAATCAATTTTGCAAATTTTTAGTGTTAGGGTTTGTATTTGGCCGAAATTGTGTAGTGTTGTCATGAACACTGTTCTACTGCTATCAAAGAGGAATTTAATTGTCGATTGAGGATGTGTGCATGTTGTGACAGCGGAATATAGCATGTGATTGAATTGATTACGATATATGCCTATTTGAGATGACATACTGTGATTGAGGATGTGTGCATGTTGTGACAGTGGAATATAGAATGTGATTGAGTTGGTAGTGACATGTGCCTATTTGAGATGATATGTTGTAATATGTGCTTTTTCTTTGGGAATTTTGAATAAAAACATTTATGCATGGGAAGTTTGGCACACATTTGCATGGTTACACACATATTGCTATTGTACAATGTAATTGCACACTTGATACACTTATTGCATGCACACACATGAACTAGATAGACTTTATAAAATGTGTTGGCACAAATATGGATTGAGTTGCTTAGTGAGAAAGTGTTTGTAGTAACTTGTGACCAGAAATTTGAGAACTAGGGTCACCTTGTTTGTTAGAAATTCTTGTTAAAGTTCTCACACACACATACACTACACATATATAGTTAGAATGTTTTTACATAGTTTTGAATTGTGGGGTTCTTTAACCCAAGTACTAACTTTGGTGGAGTATTTTTGCACGTATATTGTTCTAACCACAGATGGCATCGAAAAGAAGACATTCCCAAGCCTTAGAGGAGGTTGATGCCTCAAGAAGAAGAAAAGGAAATGGGGTCTCTGCCCTGGAACCGACACCTTAGGAAATTTTTAAGACGAGACTCACGGGCACTTCCAAGCGACCCATGATCTTAGAGAGAGACCTTAGCTTCGAGGAGTTGGGTCACACAGCCGTTTTTAAGGAAGTTCACCGAAGAAGATGGGAAGCTTATGTCTCATTCCCAAAGAGAGCCAACTGGAAGATAGTCCAGGAGTTCTATGCTAGCATAGATCTGAATGAGTTTGAGATGGGAGCTCCGGTGGTGGTTCGTAATAGGCCAATTTCCATGACCGCCGAGCAAATCAACAAGTATTTGATGACTCCGGACTACCCGATGTGGGAAGACGGGTACGAACCCAATGAACTCTTCCAGAATTATGACCAAAGGCTTGGGGCAGTTATCACAGGGATAGAGGACATTCCATGGGAGCTCAAGGACTGCAAGGTTCACTAGAGGGAGCTGGAGTTCAACGAGCACTTTTGGAACATCTACTTTAGCTACTCACTCATGCTAAGCCAACATCGCACGGATGTCAACAAGGAAGTTGCAATCATGCTCTACCAGATGAGAAACCGTTTGGAGTTTGATGCGGGGAGAACCATAGTAAGAAGAATAGCGGAATCGGGAAGGAGATCCAACATGAGCCTTTTCTTTCCTTGTTTGATCACATACTTTGCACATGAGGCCGGGATCCGAGTCGACAAACCTTAGGATGGTATTATGACCCCTAAGGGCAATGTAGGCAAGAGAGCCTACAATGAGGTAGCTAAAGGGAAATAAGGAATTGAGAGACTCCTTAGTCCAAAGGAGTTGAAACAACAAAAAAGGGAGCAGCGGAGATCGATTACTCGGAAAGAGCTTGAAAGACGAGAGGCGGAGGCGGAGGCTCAAAAGGAGGAGTATGATGTGGGAGATGATGAGAGCAGATTTGAGCATTCAGAGTCAGAGAGAGAGGCTAGGGTGCCATCTTGGGCAAAGGCCATAATTGATTCTAATGCCGCTTTGGCAAAGACGGTTAGTAAACTTGCCAAGCAAGTTAGGAAATTGAAGGGAGTGGTTGCTTGTTTGATAGGATACCAGAGGGAGGATCCTTCTGAGGAGACCACTGAGCAGGAGCAAGAGCGCCGTCAGAAGTGCAGGCAAGAGGAGCCACTCGTGATGCCCGCTCCACCTCTCGCCACCGATTTACCGGCCATGCCTATGGCTCTTGAGTCAGGTATACCTTTTTCTTATCCTTCGTTTTTCACTAACATTGATGAGTGTTTTTTCAATCCAATGGCCCAACCGGACCCATATGATCAAGATTTCTATTTCATGGATTTACCTTATGATGAGCAGCAGCGATTAGAGCAGAGTCTAGCGCAGATGGTGAACGAACATTATCAAGGAATGATGGGTGAGCAGAAGCCGATGCTGGAGCCAAAACCAAGGGAGGAGCAGAATTATTTGTCGTACATAGTAAGCATCAAACTTCTTCCTGAGGAGTGGGACTGTTCGGGTGCCCAGTCAGTGGAGTACATTGTGGAGGAGCCCGAGTCACCTACTAGCATAGTTCTGCATGCTGGGCCTCCTCCTACATCTAAGCCATTTTTCCAATACTCTACCAGAGGCATTCATTTCACACCCTTAGACCCCACCAGTAGCAGTGCCAACACTAGTTATACTAGTGATGGCAGTGGACAGTTTTAGACGAATTGGTACTCCGCGAATTTTTGTGGGCAGAGCATTATTCCTCATTTTTGTATACCTAGTACTTTTCTTTTGGGTTGTATTTACAGTATTTTTAGTTTCATTATTATATATAGTATTTACTTGCATATAATTTTGAAGCGTCTTGGATGGATGCAATACCATGTGATTGGACATGTTATGTCCATTTTTGTATGGATTGGGAAGTTGTTTGTTGGCCAAACAACCAAACCTTGTAACCGTGTATTGTCTTCCGTGTGCAAACATTGGGGACAATGTCATGTTTAGGTTTAGGGGTGTGGACACATTAAACACTTTTCCAATCGTCACATGATTGTACATGTTGTATATATTGTACATAGTGTTTGTGTAAAAATTTTCTTTTCCAAATTTTTTTCCGATAAAGCCAAGGGAACACATTTTGTTTAAATAAAAGGCTATGAGGTATGTGTTGTTAAGGAGTATGTGCATGCGTTAATTACTAAAGTGTCACTATCACGATAGCATCCCGAGAAGACATTACGCTTTGCGTAATAGTCCCTTTCTCTTTTGCTTGGTGAACGAAACTTAGCACGAGATTGCTTTAACCAATAGTGGAGACTACCCATGAGAGTCAGTGCCTAAAATAATCACCTTTATAGGGTAAACACTCTTCATTAATCATATGATCTCATTTGCATAATTGAATGCCCATGAACATGAAAATTGTGGACTGCTTGCTACACTTGTATTCCCTCGTTAGACCGACTTTTGGAAAGGATTCTAGGCATGTGTGTGCTTAGCTACCAAATGCCCAAACACTGTCCATGTTGTGATGTGTGCTCCAATTGCCAAATTTGAGGCCAAACATAAGCCGTTCATTTCATAACCACCACATATCCATATATATACACTTGGAATGATGTAGTATTTGATCACGGATTATGCATGATTATAGATACATTAGGATAGCTCAAAATTTCTGCAATAGCGTGTACTCAGGTGATAATAGATAGTTGTGGAAATTTTTGGCTTGTAGCAGTAAAAAATAAAAATAAAAAATAAAAAACTCAAGCAAGCCACGATACTTGTTAGCAGTGCTCAAATCCGAGTACTAATTAGCACAAATCAAACCATGAATCTTAGCCTAGACGCTGGGAGACATTTCTATAATGAGCTAAGGAAACAAAATCGTAAGGTGATCAAAAACTTCAGAATTTCAGTGATTCTCCCATTCACCCGATATCACCCTTTGGCCCCATTACAACCAAGGAAAGCCCCAGTTGATCCTTTAGAGAGTCTAGTTGGGGAATGCAAGTCAAAACATGTTCTTTCCACGTTTGTGGCATATCAATTCATTCATGACACAGTTTCCATATTTTGTACGTTAATTTTGATTGCATATGCATTGCATTTGATTCTTTTATACATACTCTTACTTGCATATGTTATTCGAGAGCAACTTAGGTTCTGAGAGAAAATTTGACTGAATTCCGATGAGGATAGAGTCGAAGCGAATTGAGTTTTTTCTTTGAGTGTTTTGTTTTTGAAGCAGAGTATTGACAGTGTGGGATTCGCCTTGTTGCATGTTTTTGAAGGTTGTAATTATGCTAGTTTCCAACCAAAGGTTTTGGCATGCTTTGCTCCTGAATCATCTCATCATTTAGCATCTTTGTAATTTAGCTTTCGGAAATGTTTTAGTGTGCATTTTATATATTTAATACATAGTAGACTTTTGTTTTTAACTTAATTTTTAGCGTTTATAGTTGCTCGAGGACAAGCAAAACTCAGGTTTGGGGGTTTAATCGCGCTACAAATGTTCACATTTAGCCCTTCCTTACTTGGTTTTTGTAATCATTTTGTTAGGATTATGCTCAATAGCAAGAGTGTAATATTGTAATTGACAATCTTATCATATTAATAAAGTGATTTCTGTTTATTTAACAAAATCTTATAGCATTTATAATTATAATTGTCAAGGTAAATAATCATAAGGTCAAAAGACTATGAGAAAAGATGAATTGTTCGTACATCTGGATATGTATGAGGTAGACACAATTCTTTAGTTAGTCTTGAATAATGTTCACAACTTAAGTTAAAGGTTGGCCACCTTTATCTTGTTAAAGTTGTAGATTCTTTTGCTAGCATTTGAGTGGGATCAAATGTGTTATGATGGGTCTAAATCATCAAAGTGGCTTTAAGTAAAAGAATCTAGTGCACTAGGTGCATTGAACTGGATCACAATGAAATACTTTATCTAGAACCGTCAGTAGATAAAAGTCTTTTCATTATGAGGACAATCGGAGAGTCTATCTTAATCCTGAGATAAATGATGGACTTATGGTTACAAGTGTTATCATTTGAGCTATCAATAAGTACGATTATATAGCATGGTCTATCCTCGATAGTTTAGTGATATTCATTTGTTAATCGATAGAGGACTTCATTTATTGATATGGACATCGTGGCTCCATTTATTAAATGAGAGTAGAATATCATCATATGGATGTTTTGAGGTTTTGGATATTAAATCTTAATGTTGAGTTTTCAATAGTGACTATTGAGAGATGATTTCTGGATAAGTCATAATATATATCCAAGTTCAAAATGTGGTCATATGAGGAAATATGGTAACTTGGAGAGCTATAGGCGGTCTATGAGCTTTTGGCGATTACTGATATTCTTCATAAGGATTCACCGTCTCTTATAAGATTGTCTAGGGTATGAATGAGAATCATTTACTTATTCTATCTTCATTTAAGAGTGCAGTTTTAGTTCTTTAGTGGAATGAACTAAAATTAATAGATTGAACCTAAGTGAATCATTTGTTGATTGAGATTGGGTTATGTCTATTGGAGCTTAAATTTAGATAAGCCCGCCAAGATCCCCAATCCACACGGACTTTCATGGATCACTTGATATATTCTACCGGACTATTTATGGGTCCATCTAGAATTGTATTAAGGCATGTGGGCTTGTTTCTTTTAGTAAGAATGGACCTAGTTCACATGTGGGCATTTTAATTAAGGTCCAATGGATTAAATGAAATGAGAAAATAATATATGGGCCATATATATATATATGTGGGCGGCAAGGCTTAAATAAAAATCTAATATATTATTTTATTTCATTATTTGATTAAATGGAAATTAATTAATTGATTGATTAATTATTTAATTAAAAATCAAAATCTTTTTCTGACTAGGAAATAAGTTTCTTAGTAGTATACTATTGTGGTAGTATAATAAATATTAAAGACTTTATTTGGTAAGCAGATAAATAAAAGTAATTTATTTATCTAGTCAAATTAGGAAGTCTTTGATATAGTCACAAATACACTAAAAAGTTGGATTAGGGTTTGGATTCTAAAGTTGATAGGTATTTTGGTGAAACACAAATCTTCTTATAGTGAGGATTTCGGCCACCTTCTAGATGACCTATCATAGAATTTGGCAACCCTAAATATATATAGCAAGAAGAATTCGCCTATTGAAATAATAGAGATGGCAAGAAGAATTTGCATTTTGACTATATATTATTATAGCAAAGAATTCGTCCACTAAATACTTTATATGGGCAAGAATTCATGCAGATATATAATATTAAATGGGCAAGAATTCACGATATATATAATATATTATATGGCAAGAATTCACGAGATATATAATATATTATATATATTATATATAATATATTATATGGCGAGATATATAATATATTATATTTGATTTTTTCTCAAAAATCTCTCTTGAAAGTTTAGGGTTCTAATAACTCAAGAAGCTTGATCAGAGAATGAGAAAATAAGATATTTATAGACATCAAGAATTGGGCATGTGAAAAGACAATTTTGCCCCTGAAACGCACCGTTCGGCGGTTTCAATCGACGGCCAGGCCGCCGATAACGACCGCCGAATTGAGCTCGTGAAGAACAGAGCATCAACGGCGGTTTCATTCGGCGGTTTCTTGACCGCCGATCCAACCGCTGAATCAAACCCGAGGGATTAAAATCGATCAGGTATGAACGGCGGTTTCTAACGGCGGTCGTGACCGCCGATCTGGACCGCATAATTGCTTCAGACCAATCTGGACTGAAACGGCGGTTTCATTCGGCGGCCAGGCCATTGATCATAACCGTCGATCACCAACAATGGTGAAAACCAAGGAGAAGCCAAGGGCATTCTCCATAGGCGGTCTTCGCGCGAAACCAAGCACTCATTAGTGCAAGCGCGGACGTTTCCGAACAATATTGGGAAACGAATTAAAAGGCACATATACACACAACAAGATATATCAACCAAAGTGCTAGTGTGTAAAGTGACATGTGAAGAGATGCACATAAAAATAAGCAAATATGCAATCATAGCAAGAATGCTAAGTGTGTGTGTGCTACTAAATCTCTTCAAAGAAAACCAAGCACAAGAGATTATACCTTTGGCGTGCTTGTATCTTGAGGTCATGGAAGGGCCTTTGATCTACTACATTAAACACTTAGACTATCCTTACATTCAAAACCCCAACATGTGGTTTGACCACGAAATAAGCCAATCAACAAAACGGGAATCCTTACAATCTCCCACTTTGGCTATTTCGTGACAAAACCACCACTCACATTGATTCCTTACAACAAAATAAACCTATGGGTCAATGAAGATTTTCTACAATACAAAGAGATATATAAATATAAAACTTGAAGTCTTCAATCTCTTGAAGAACAAGCATTCCCTGAAACAAGGTTTCTAAACTTTCCAAAACAAGAAAGGTGAGATGAATCAAGTGAGATTAAAACAAGCATTTGCATATTTGAAAAAACAAAATTAAGCGCAACATCATGTTGTTTTATGTATGCAATGCTCCCCCTCAAAGGGTTACTCCCCCTCAATATATATTCTCCCCAATGTGCACCAATTGCTACAACAATTTGCACCTCCCCTTACCACATTCTACTCCCCCTTTTTGTCATGATATAGGCAAAGGAGTAGTTGATCGCCGCAAATGTGGTACGCGATAGTTCTATAAACTACCGGTAAATGATATGGCGTGCGAGTTTATACCCTTTTGCAAGTGTACGAATCGTTGGCCACGTATAGTGGTTATGAGTAAGGGTTTCATTCCCACAGGGAGGTGTATTGGTACACTTAAGTTGGTTCTACGTCTTATGTTATAGACAAGCTATTTACACTAATTACACTAATTACATGCAAGAAAAGTAAAGGGAGGATGGTTGCAAGCAAGTTAACTAGCTAATGGCTAAATTACACTAAGATGGCAATTATCTAAATTACACTAAGTTACACTAAATTCAACTACAATTAACTAAATTAGCACTAACTAACTAAATTAACTAAACTCATGCATGGTCATGCAAGAGTGAGGATTGGATATGAAAATGCTAGGAAATGATGTTCATGCAATTAATCCAATTCCTAGTTGATGGTAAATATGCTTACAAGATTAGTCTTCACCAATCTAAACTAGGATAAAGACACATACATAAAATGATCATTCATGCATGTTATTGATGTCTCAATTAGTCTAAATCCATTACATATCAATTAATTGATCAATCAACTAACATGTATCTATTAAGCTCAAGCAAATAAACACATCAACCAAAATATGAACTTTATTACAATCTCACGAAAATCCCAACATAAACATATAGTTACAACAACAAGCTAAAGAAAACAAAGAGATAAAGAAGACAACACAAACACTTGGTGAAGTCCTCAAGCTAGCTAGGCTTCTCCTTGACTCTCCCAAGCTTGGAAACAATGGTGGCTTGTGAGATTCTAGGCTAGTATGTGAATTTGTAAGTGATTTGTAGGGTTATTTTGTGTGAGTTTGGATATTAGGGATTGTGTTTAGGGTTAGGAGAGAAGAATATATATATAGGGGAGTGTTTTGGGCGTGCAAAAAGGCTGAGTCGGTCTGGTCGGCAGGCTTGGATCCCCTACCTCGCGGGTTCTTGCCCGCCGTCGGAAGTCGCCGCGAGTAAAATGGACGTTCTCGCGAGTTTGTACCTTCTGGATGGCGGGGAAGAAGCCGCCGCATGAACCCGCCGTAGTTTGGCAAGTTTGGACACTCTGGAACGCGTGAAAGAAGCCGCCGAAATGTGAGCTTGAAGCTTGATGGCCATGGAGTTTGAGGTCTTGGTGGATTGAGAAATATTGCGGATGGAAGCCTCAAAACAGGTTCATCATGATCGGGAGGAGGAGCACAGCCGATCTGGGTAGAGATTGGCCGGAAAATACACCAGAAAACGGTCGAAAAACGCCGGGTTGCAAGTCGGGTTTGAACCGGGTCGACCGGGTCGGGTTGCCGGTCGGGTCGACCCGGCTAGAGCAAGAAGACGACCTGACGTCAGGCGTGACGCGTGCAACCTCAAAACGGCGTCGTATAGCGCGCTGACGTGGCGGCTGCGCTGTGCATGGCTGGAACACTACAAGTAGCCCCCCTAAACTCTCCTCAAATCATAGAAATGTCAATACTTTCCCGAATTTTGCACTTTTGCCCCTGATTTCTCCATATTGACAACAATGCCCCTGAACTTCCCTAATTACCTGAAACACTTATTTATTCCATTAAATACCCGGTTTTACCCGAGAAACAAGTACAAAAATATAGGAAAAGGGAGTGCTAAATGTAAACATTTGGAGCGCGATCAGACCCCCAAACCTAACTTTTGCTCGTCCTCGAGCAAAACAAAACTAACAATTAACAACTATTAAAGCGTAAATAAAACATAAACTAATTAATCCACTGTCGTGGGAGAAACGATGGCACTTAGCACGTGCCACAAGCCTTTTAAACCCCTAGGTGTCCCTAGTAGGAGGAGTGTAGTCTCCAGAGGGTTTACCGCTACGATACCCACAAACGTAAAGCTAACAAAAAACTAAAATTAAAAACATTTTGCAAAAACAAAGCCATACAAAATGAGATATTAAAAAGTTGTGCAAATGAGGAGTATTACATGTGAAAACGGCTGAGTGGAGAATAACCTAAAGTCATTCAAATGAATGAAATACATAATGTAAATCCCACACTCAAAAATGGCATAGCATCAAATTCTACATACTCTAATGCTTCGGATGTAATTCGCCTTGACTCTAATCCTCACTGGATTTCACTCTGTTTTTCTCTCAGAGTCCTAGGCACACTCTCTATCAAACACATGCATTTTGGAGGTTATGTAAATGGCAATCAAATATTACGCATGTGAGTATTCGAAATAAAGCACATTTTCTGAAAATTGATCTCATGAAGGAATTGAATGCCATGAACGTGGTAGAGCATATTTAAATTTGCATTCCCGAGATAGACTTCCTAAAAGATCAATTAAGTTCTTCCCTACTTATGTTGGCCAAGGTGATATGTGGTGTATGATATATGGAAGGGATATGGAAGTACTAATCATGCCAGATGTTTCACATTTACAATTTTCAACTCGAAGCTCATTTAGATATTTCATTTACACAAGCGTCTAGGCTATAATTTTGAACTTTGATTTGTGCTAATTGGTTACTCACATTGGAGTAGTCATTGCTTTGAGGATTAAGGGATTTAAGTGCATAATTTTCAACACTTAATTTTTGAAAGCCCTCTCTTAGCACAAGTTACAAAATAAGCCTCAGTACACGCTATTACAATTTTGAGCTTAACGGCTGACTTCTCTACTTGAGTAGAATTTTGACAAGATTAGTAGCTATGTAGATTAAGTGTTTAGGTCTATGGATTAGGGTGTGTGTGGTGATAGGTTTGTGTTTGGCCGTATTTACATTGAATCATGCATAAAGGGAAATGGACATGTTTAGCAATTTGGTAGTGGTTACTACAAAGTCCTAATATCATTTCTAGAAGTCCATCTATCATGGGAATACAAATTCAACATGTTATCCACATTTATGAATGTTCTATGGCAAACAATGCAATTAATATGATATCATAATGAAAAACATGTTCGAAGAGTGTATAAGAGTAGAAACATTTACCCTCATAAATGAACGCTAAGGCACAAAATTCACGGGTAGTCTCCACTATTAATCCTAACAATCGAGTATGGAGTCTCATCCACTTAGACACTAAGAGAAAGGGACTAAATTCACATTATGCGCAAAAAATTCCTGGAGTGACAAAAAGTTATCCAGGACTCAGCAACTAACTCATGCGAAAGACTCATCAACGGCACTACTCACAACATCTCATTCAAACAATTTGTTCAAAGATGGCTTATCGCAAAAATTTCAAAATTTTTGGGACCAAACACAAAAACACAATATTTACAACACAAAAATCACAAAAATGAAAAAAATATGACACAAATGTGTCCACACCCCCAAACCTAAACTCGACATTGTCCTCAATGTTGAAAACCTGAAGAACATGGACAAGGAATTCATGATTTGGAAATATGAGCACAAAACATTCTAACACATATATACAACTAAACACACACAAACAAACAAAAATAACAGAAATACCATGTGAAAGATGCTTCTCAAAATAAAGGAAAATGTTTCGATAAAAACCGTCAACTTTTGAAACTCAAACAACGTCTGCTTTTGCATGCATATTTTCAAAGATACACCATAAAACATGCTCAAATTTTGAGACAAGAATATAGACATGCAAAGGAACACTTTTCATGAAGAAAATATTTTAAAATTCAGCTTGGAAAAGTGTAAAAACAGACGTCGAAAACAGGTCACGTGCAGAAATTTTGATAACAGGGCACGTCTATGACCTTTGGTCAAAGAAACGCTCATAACTTTTAAACCGCCGCCCAGAACTTTACGTTCTTTATATCGTTGGAACCGTATCGAAAACAAGATTAATACAACGTGGGCGGAAAAATTTATTTCTTCATCGATTAGTACAGTTTTAAAGAAACATTTGACTAAAAAATTTCGAAACAGGGCATTTTCACAAGGTTTGAAAAACAACAGCAAAAATAAAAACAAAAATACAACATAATCATATCTATACAATCCTAATATCTACAACTAACATGGAAACATATATACAATCCTAAATATCCACCACTAATCACATTACAAAAACCAATCCTAATCACTAGGCAAAAACAACCACTTCACACTCTTAAGCTAAACATGGTATATCTACTTTGAAATAAAAGCTCAAGGGTAAGAGATTGGACCTTCAAAGGATGGTGTGGCCTTGCGATATGGTGTATTGTGCATGGTATATGCCGCGGCTTTGTATCCCTGTTCCTGCGGGTATGTTGCTCGCTGATCTGAATTCGCGGCGAATCTTGGAGCTTTCCCGTGAATCTGAGGTCGCGGTGAATTCCGCGAATTCTCTCCTTCTGGCCCGCTGGTTCTTTTCCGCGGTTACTTCTCGTGCAAGGTATTTCTTCTTGATTCCAATCCTGCACACACACACAAAAACAACACCAAAACTACAAGCATATGCTATGTAAGTTTATAAGTAGGGAGTATAACCCCCAAACCTATCTATTTTCATGCATCTCATAGCACATTTGTAATATGGTAAGTGGATAAATATAGACTTAAGACTCCTAAGCTAAACTAATCCTAAAAATAATAAAAAGAAATATGTTCATACGTGTAATGAAACACGTAATTCACTCGAAAAACAATCATTTAATTTATGGAAGCTAGAAGGTATATCTACTATAGCATGATTTCCATCGTGGTTCTTTACTACCCACACCTTATTCCTAGGTGTATCATTCCTAGCAACAAAAGGAGTTTCTTTTGATTGGTCTAGTTTGTCCTTGCGGATCCAAACTTCCCTCAGTTTTCTCACTCTCCTCCTAAACATGCTTTTTCTATTTTTGCAATATTCATCATATTTAGCACATTGTGCCTTTTTGTGACCTCTAATATGGCAAAAATAACATGCAGGAGAGAAGTTTGAAATACTACCTTTGTTGACTATCGCCGTTGCTTCGGCGTGCTTGTGGGCAACCTTCGGAAGGCTTGCTCCACTCTGGGTAGTGCGGGGCTTCTTTGTTGATTTTCTCTTGGCCCCTTTCTTTTCCAAAGCCTTGATTGGAAGTTCGGCTTTGTCTGACTCCACGATGTAGTCACGTACCACTACTTGTGATACCTTCAAGGCATGGTCCTTCTTGATGAGTTCTTCTTTCAAACCCTTCAATGCCTTGTCCTTCTTTTCAGCTTCCCATTGCATTTCTCTCATCTTCCGAGAGAATTCTTCTTCTTGTTCCACCACCAATATGGAGAGCTCTTGTGATTTCTTCATTGCCAAGTCTCTCTCCTTTTCAATGGAATTGATCTTCAAGACTAAGTCATTGTTTTGACTTATCAATTCCTTGTCTTGTAGGGCAACCTCTACTCCCATTTCTTTTTTACCTCCCAAATCAACTTCGAAATCCTCATCCTCATCCAATATGAGCAAAAGCTCATCCAAATAATCATCTATACTCCTTGAGGATTCCACTGATTTTTCAACCTCTTTTCTTTCCTTTTCTACCCTTGGATCTTCTTCAAACCCTAGCAAAATGTCACCAAGGTCGCATTCCGAGCTAATTGAGGAATCCACCGGGTTGATTCCTCCAAGAGTGAGACAAAAGAACGGGCTTGTTGATTTTTGGAGTCTTGGAGGTTCTTCTATTTCTTTTCTTTCTAAGAACCCGTCCAAATATTGTGCTAGCCAAGCTCCCAACCATTCTATGCGTTCTTCAAAATCAAGCAACCGTTGATTAACGTTTTGTCGGTAGGCTTGCTCTTGGTCATGGGCTTCTTGGCTTGCCCTGGGAGTCTTCCACACATTGAGCCACCAATTTTGTACACATCTCTATGTGTTTTTCAACTTCAAGAAATCGTTGGTCAATGGCATGCTGGTATGCCTCTCCATCAAAATTACCCATTGGTGGTCTTGGTTCTGATCCCATCTAGCTTGATAGTTGTGGTGTTCATACGGATACGTGGACGGTACCTCTGGCATTCCCGACCATGGCTCCCTTGCGGAACAAAGTCCGGTGTCCATTCCACCCCAAAGATGGATAAACTGGTGCCGGGCCTGCTAGAGTGTGACACAAAAGTTGCCACTTTCCCATTCAATTCGGCCAGTTGACTAATCATGCCGAATTACACTTTCATATTGATCTAATAATCTGAAACAACCAACAACAAAACAAAATCAAATCGAACAAGATAGATTATGAACAATAAAAATACAAATAAAAATAAAAATAACAAAAATGACTAAAAATGACTAAAACAAGACTAGACCTACAAACGTATACTACACTCCCCCGGCAGCGGCGCCAAAAACCTTGATCGCCGCAAATGTGGTACGCGTAGTTCTATAAACTACGGTAAATGATATGGCGTGCGAGTTTATACCCTTTCGCAAGTGTACGAATCGTTGCCACGTATAGTGGTTTGAGTAAGGGTTTCGTTCCACAGGGAGGTGTATTGGTACACTTAAGTTGGTTCTACGTCTTATGTTATAGACAAGCTATTTACACTAATTACACTAATTACATGCAAGAAAAGTAAAGGGAGGATGGTTGCAAGCAAGTTAACTAGCTAATGGCTAAATTACACTAAGATGGCAATTATCTAAATTACACGAAGTTACACTAATTCAACTACAATTAACTAAATTAGCACTAACTAACTAAATTAACTAACTCATGCATGGTCATGCAAGAGTGAGGATTGGATATGAAAAGCTAGGAATGATGTTCATGCAATTAATCCAATCCTAGTTGATGGTAAATATGCTTACAAGATTAGTCTTCACCAATCTAAACTAGGATAAAGACACATACAAATGATCATTCATGCATGTTATTGATGTCTCAATTAGTCTAAATCCATTACATATCAATTAATTGATCAATCAACTAACATGTATCTATTAAGCTCAAGCAAATAAACACATCAACCAAATATGAACTTTATTACAATCTCACCAAAATCTCAACATAAACATATAGTTGTTCAACACAAGAGCTAAGAAAACAAAGAGATAAAGAAGACAACACAAAACTTGGTGAAGTCCTCAAGCTAGCTAGGCTTCTCCTTGACTCTCCCAAGCTTGGAAACAATGGTGGCTTGTGAGATTCTAGGCTAGTATGTGAATTTGTAAGTGATTTGTAGGTTATTTTGTGTGAGTTTGGATATTAGGGATTGTGTTTAGGGTTAGGAGAGAAGAATATATATATAGGGGAGTGTTTTGGGCGTGCAAAAAGGCTGAGTCGGTCTGGTCGGCGGGCTTGGATCCCCTGCCTCGCAGGTTCTTGCCCGCCGTCGGAAGTCGCCGCGAGTAAAATGGACATTCTCGCGAGTTTGTACCTTCTGGATGGCGGGGAAGAAGCCGCCGCATGAACCCGCCGTAGTTTGGCGAGTTTGGACACTCTGGAACGCGTGAAAGAAGCCGCCGAAATGTGAGCTTGAAGCTTGATGGCCATAGAGTTTGAGGTCTTGGTGTGGATTGAGAAATATTGCGGATGGAAGCCTCAAAACAGGTTCATCATGACCGGGAGGAGGAGCACAGCTGATCTGGGCGGAGATTGGCTGAAAAATACGCCGGAAAACGGTTGAAAAACGCCGGGTTGCAAGTCGGGTTTGAACCGGGTCGACCGGGTCGGGTTGCGGGTCGGGTCGACCCGGCTAGAGCAAGAAGACGACCTGACGTCATGCTGACGTCAGGCGTGACGCGTGAAACCTCAAAACGGCGTCGTATAGCGCGCTGACGTGGCGGCTGCGCTGTGCATGGCTGGAACACTACAAGTAGCCCCCCTAAACTCTCCTCAAATCACAGAAATGTCAATACTTTCCCGAATTTTGCACTTTTGCCCCTGATTTCTCCATATTGACAACAATGCCCCTGAACTTCCCTAATTACCTGAAACACTTATTTATTCCATTAAATACCCGGTTTTACCCGAGAATCAAGTACAAAAATATAGGAAAAGGGAGCGCTAAATGTAAACATTTGGAGCGCGATCAGTAGTCCCCAACCGGGTCACTTAAGGCAAAGAGAGATAGTAGCATTCTAGTATATGCATAATCAATATAAGTCACTTTATGCAATCTCAATTAATCGAAGAGAAACGAGGAGATTTATTAGATAAAATGTGTGAAACAAAATGCTTTGCATACAAGACATATAGCATTCAAGTCCAAAATACCATGGTATTTGGCAAAGCAAATGACAAAGGTTTCTAATAGGAATTCAAACCAATTTCACCATTGTCATGAGAGAAGCAAGGATATAGAATTTCATTGATTTCAATTTAAGAAAACTATATCCAACTTTATAAGCTAAACATGTCATGAGCAACTTTGCACCCTATTTGATTTTTCCGGGAATGAAACCCGTATGATAGTAGACATGTTCAACCAATAAAGAAAGAGAGACATTTGGATTGTAAAATCCTTGAATGGATACTAGATCCTTTTTCATTTGAGTCTCATAAGCTTTTTTTTTCACACAAGTTTTTGCATTTAAGAACGCAATTATCAATTCATGCTTTTTCATTTGAGCATGTACATGAATTTCATGCTTTTCATAAGACATTAGCATGTTATAAAAGAATCATCATGTCATGGAGATAATCATAGGTCATTCAAATCATACTTCCTACATACATCTCCTAGTCCAAAAATGCATGTTTGAACATAAATATGACATGGATTGTAAACAAGCACGGTTCACACTTATTGAATTGAAAACATATATACATATGTGCAACCAAGCTTACTCAAGCAATCAACCAAGAAGCATAAGAGTTTTCAAATTTTTTGCAAGTGACAAGAATGCAAAAATAGCTCTCTTTGCTTGAGTTCCCCATATGGGGTTAGTATCATCATTCATCAATGAAGGTCATGAGGTCCTATGGACCTCCCAAGTCCATTTGACTTGGTTGAACCTATTTGAGACTTGTTAGTCTCATAGCAAGCGGGTTTATTTTTCCTTATCCACATAGATATGACATTTTTCTTCCTAGTGGACAATGGTTCAAGAGTACTAGAAATAATAGGATCATGAACATGAATATTTTCCTTCCTATTAGCATGCATTCTAGCTCTTGTCATTCTCTTTTCAATCATGCTTTTGATTCTACATAATTTAATGAAATGAAAGCAATTTGGTCTAATATGACCATCAATACCACAAAAGTGACATGTAGGGATAAATTTAGAATTCATACCATGTCCTTGTGCATGCATAGGAGCCTTCCCATGACTTTGTGGTTGAGCGGGTTCAAATCTTCTTTGTTGTTGAACCGGCCTCGCTTGCTTCCTTGATCCATTTTGCATGATTGGCCTCTTCCCTTGATGAATATGAGCTTGAGGGAAGTTAGGTTGAGGAACTTTTTGAGCTTGAGGTTGTCTCTTTGGAGCTACCTTCATTTGTGCACTTCTTGAACATTGTCCTAGATCAATTTTCTTCCTAGGAGTGTGCACCGGTGAGGCTTCTATCTTGCCCAAACTCTTGACAAAGATGGTCTTGTTTGGAGTAGTGATCTCCTTGCTTACTTCATACCCAATACCTCTCTTGTCACAAGGATTCTTTCCACTACCAAGAATGTGGTCAAGTTTCTTGGTGCTTGTAGTCATCCTAGACAATGACTCTATGGCTTCAACAAGCTCTCTCTTCAACCCTTCTTCATTCCTCTTAGATATAACTAGCTCATCCCTTAGCTTGTCTTCAATCTTCTTGGATGCCTCCACTTGTTTACTTAAGTGGTCATTGTGTGTTGAAAGTTCTAGATTTTCATCCTCTAAAATCTTCAACTTTCTATTTTTCTTCTCCAATGAACTTTCACACTTGACTATAAAGTCATTCACATCCATTTTCTCTACACTTCCATTTGTAGAGTTAGATGAGGAGTCATCTTCACTTAAGTTATCTCCTCCACTCTCATTCTCACTAATGGAGTCATTTCCCTCATTTAGACCTTTACCTTGGTCTCTTGAGTCAATGAGAGACATATCCCAATGAGTAGCTTTGCCTATCACCTCTAGAGCTACTTCTTCATCAATTTCTTCTATGGGATCACTAGTCAAGTCATTCTTACCAACAACTTTATCTTCTACACAAGTGGCCCCAAATGCCGTGTAGTTGATGGTAAGCTCATCATCACTAGATGACTTGTCTCCTTTTCCGGAGTCATCACTTTCACTCCACGTGGTGGCCATCACTTTTGCCATCTTGTTCTTCAAGTTCCCACAATCGGGTGAGATGTGACCTATACCACCACACTCATAGCATTGGACCCCTTTCTTTTCACTCTTCTCTTGCCTAGGCTCAAAACTCTTGAAGGGAGCCTTTTTCTTCAAGTCTTGGCCTTTGGATCCAAAGCCTTTCTTCTTGAACTTGACGAATTTCTTGAATCTTCTTAGCAACAATGCCATGTCTTCGTCCGAGTCACCTTTTTCCTCCTTCACAACCTTGGAAGCATTCAAAGCAATTCCTTTTTGCTTTCTAGGAGGTGAAATGCTAGGAACCTTCCTAGATTCATAGGCGAGGAGTCTTCCAATCACCTCGCTCGGCTTCATATCCTTGTATGTGCTATTTTCCTCTAAAGCCGTCACTTTTGATTCGAACCTAGCGGGGAGAGACCTCATAATTTTCTGCTTAACTCTCCTATCCGAATAAGGATCACCGAGTTGATGGCTTTGATTCACAATATCCATCAACTTGACTTCAAAGTCATTGAAGCACTCGTCCTCCTCCATTTTAAGCAACTCAAATTGCGTTTGAAGGACTTGTAGCTTGGAATCCTTAACCACATCGGTTCCCTCATGTGCAACCTGTAGGATATCCCATGCCTCATTGGCTATCCTAGTGTTCTGAATCAGTTTGTACTGATTTTCATCCACTGCACATAGAAGAGCATGCCATGCCTTCCTATTCCATTTTGAAGTCTCAAACTCTTTAGGTGAACACTGGGCCTTTGGCTTGAGTACTTCTTCTCCACCACTCGTGGGAGTCATCATAGGAGGTGCATACCCATCTTTAATTGCCATCCATGCCCTATCATGGATTTGGCACACATATGCCTCCATCTTGCCTTTCCATGAGGCATAATTCACACCGGTGAGGAGAGGAGGCCGTGTGCTTGAAGCACCCTCATGGTTGCCACCGAATCCACTCATTGTATCAAATGAATGAATGAAATGTATGCAAAATGTATGAATGAGCAAAAATCACACAAATGCACAACACACCTAAAATGAGCTAGGATCACCTAAGTATATCTAGGAACCCGCTCTGATACCAATTGAAACAAATTAGAGGCGTGTTCTATATAAAGCTAGAGGGGGGGTGAGTAGATTTTAACAATTATTACCCAATTTTCGCATGCAAGTCAATTTTACGAAAATGCCCCTACTAGTCAAAAATACAAGCAAGTGTAATATAGTGCGGAATTTAAATAACACTTGATGTATACGTGGAAACCCAACCACTGGGAAAAACCACGGGCTGTTTAGTGCGCCACACTCGGACCTCGAAATCCACTAATCGAAATGGAGTTTACAACCTATGTAGACCTCGTCTAACACTCCGGTCAATAACCCCCCACTTCTACCACTCGGGCCTATAAAAGTGGCTCTAGTCCAATTGCTTGAGGCCTAAGCAACCTTAGCCTCAAGACTTAATTCTCTAAGAAGAGATTATGCAACCTATGTGAATATGTATCAATATTCAAAAAACAAACAAGGCTAGGTAACCTTAGATGCTTATCTAGGATGATGATATAATCAATTTAATCAACCCTAGATATCAATTGCTAAATGACATGTCAAATAGCTTAGCTAATCAAGATTAAGCAAAAACCTAATTAGCTATCACAAAAACAACACTCAATTAATTCATCACAATTAATTCTCTATTCTTGTATTTATCATATGATCAACAACATACAAGTAAATTAAAAGAGAATATGCTTGATAGTAAAAATACTAAAATAAGATGAAACTAATCAAAATCTTACCAAACATATTGTGATGATGCCAATCCAATCATAGATGCTTTCTATGTAGACATAGAGGATGCAATATGAAATTTGATGTGTAAGGATTCCCGTTTTGTTGATTGGCTTATTTCGTGGTCAAACCACATGTTGGGGTTTTGAATGTAAGGGTAGTCTAAGTGATTAGTGTTGAAGATCAAAGGCCCTTCCATGACCTCAAGATACAAGTACGCCAAAGGTATAATCTCTTGTGCTTGTTTTTCTTTGAAGAGATTTAGTAGCACACACACACTTAGCATTCTTGCTATGATTGCATACTTGCTTATTTTTATGTGCATCTCTTCACATGTCACTTTACACACTAGCACTTTGGTTGATATATCTTGTTGTGTGTATATGTGCCTTATAATTCATTTCCCGACATTGTTCGGAAACGTCCGCGCTTGCACTAATGAGTGCTTGGTTTCGCGCGAAGACCGCCTATGGAGAATGCCCTTGGCTTCTCCTTGGTTTTCACCATTGTTGGTGATCGGCGGTTATGATCGGCGGCCTGGCCGCCGAATGAAACCGCCGTTTCAGTCCAGATTGGTCTGAAGCAATTATGCGGTCAAGATCGGCGGTCACGACCGCCGTTCGAAACCGCCGTTCATACCTGATCGATTTTAATCCCTCGGGTTTGATTCGGCGGTTGTATCGGCGGTCACAAAACCGCCGAATGAAACCGCCGTTAATGCTCTGTTCTTCACGAGCTCAATTCGGCGGTCGTCATCGGCGGCCTGGCCGCCGATTGAAACCGCCGAACGGTGCGTTTCAGGGGCAAAAGTGTCTTTTCACATGCCCAATTCTTGATGTCTATAAATATCACACTTTCTCATTATCTGATTAAGTTCTTTGACTCTTAAGAACCCTAATCTTCAAAGATAGATTTTGAGAGAAAATCAAATCAAGAACTCATCTTTAACCACTCAAATCAAACCCCTTTTGCATCAAATTTCATATTGCATCTCCTATGTCTATATAGAGTGCATCCATGTATGGGTTTGCATCATCACAACTTGCTTGGTAAGATTTTGATTAATTTCATCTTATTGTAGTATTTTAAATACCAAGCCATCTCTTTTAAATTACTTGTATGTTTTAGATCATATGTTAAATACAAGAAAGAGATTATTTGTGATGAATTAATTGAGTGTTGTTTTTTGATAGATATCTAGGTTTTTATAATCTATGATTATCTATGCTATTTGACATGTCATTTAGCAATTGATATCTAGGGTTATTTAAATTGAATATATCATCATCCTAGATAAGCATTTAGAGTACCCTAGCTCTTATTGCATTAATTGAATATTCATACATATTCACATAGGGTTGTGCATCTCTTTTGAGAGATTGAAGTCTTGGTCTAGGGTTGCTATTACAGGCCCGCTGGGTAGTAGTGGTGGGTTACAGACCGGGATTGGCTGTAAACATCATTACAAGTAGTGACTTCGAGGATCAAGCAAATTGGAATAGGGTTGCTAATAAAGGCCCGCTGGGTAGAAGTGAGGGGTTACAGACCGGAGTGTTAGACGAGGTCTACATAGGTTGTAAACTTCATTTCAATTAGTGATTTCGAGTTCCGAGTGTGGGGCACTATACAGCCCGTGGTTTTTCCCAGTGGTTGGGTTTTCCACGTATACATCAAGTGTCATTTATTATTTCCGCACTATATTACACTTGTATGTATTGTTGACTTGCTAGGGGTATTTTCATAAAATTGACATGCATGCGAAAATTGGGTAATAATTAGATAAAATCTATTCACCCCCCCTCTAGCTTTATATTGATAAACACACCTCGAGTATTTAATTACTTTCATGATGCAAAAAGGATTTGATTTGAGTGTTTAAAGGTGAGTTCTTGATTTGATTTTTTCTCAAAAATCTCTCTTGAAAGTTTAGGGTTCTAATAACTCAAGAAGCTTGATCAAAGAATGAGAAAATAAGATATTTATAGACATCAAGAATTGGGCATGTGAAAAGACAATTTTGCCCCTGAAATGCACCGTTCGGAGGTTTCAATCGGTGGCCAGGCCGCCGATAACGACCGCCGAATTGAGCTCGTGAAGAACAGAGCATCAACGGCGGTTTCATTTGACGGTTTCGTGACCGCCGATCCAACCGCCGAATCAAACCCGAGGGATTAAAATCGATCAGGTATGAACGGTGGTTTCTAACAGCGGTCGTGACCGCCGATCTGGACCGCATAATTGCTTCAGACCAATCTGGACTGAAACGACGGTTTCATTCGGCGGCCAGGCCACCGATCATAACCGCCGATCACCAACAATGGTGAAAACCAAGGAGAAGCCAAGGGCATTCTCCATAGGCGGTCTTCGCGCGAAACCAAGCACTCATTAGTGCAAGCGCGGACGTTTCCGAACAATGTCGGGAAACGAATTATAAGGCACATATACACACAACAAGATATATCAACCAAAGTGCTAGTGTGTAAAGTGACATGTGAAGAGATGCACATAAAAATAAGCAAATATGCAATCATAGCAAGAATGCTAAGTGTGTGTGTGCTACTAAATCTCTTCAAAGAAAATCAAGCACAAGAGATTATACCTTTGGCGTGCTTGTATCTTGAGGTCATGGAAGGGCCTTTGATCTACAACATTAAACACTTAGACTACCCTTACATTCAAAACCCCAACATGTGGTTTGACCACGAAATAAGCCAATCAACAAAACGGGAATCCTTACATTTACTCATATAATTTTTGTTTTATTCAAAAATCATGACCCCATCACTTATGAACATCCTGAAAGATAACACTTTAACTGGAGATAATTATGTCACATGGAAAAGGAAAATTGGGTTGTTGCTGCAAAGTGAAAAACATAAGTTTGTTCTAACTACTCCTAAACCACCTGCTCCTAATAATGAATCTAGCATAATGCAAAGAGATGAGTATGAGCAGTTGAAGACTTCAGATGATATGGCCAAATGTTACATTATGGCTACTATCTCCGACGTGTTGCAACAGCAGCATGAAGGAATGGAGTCTGCTGCTGATATAATGATGTCTCTAGAGGAGATGTTTGCTATGAAGTCCAGGACGACTAAGAGAGAGGCAGTGACTGCTTTTATGAATCTCAGGATGAAACCTGGACAGGCTGTGAAGGATCACATGATGAAAGTCATAGCACATCTCAACATTGCTGAACTGCATGGTGCTGAGATAGATGGTGAGACAAAAATTGATATGGTTGTCAATTCATTGTCAGATTCCTTTGATCAGTTCAAATTGGACTACACTTTGAACAAAAAGGAATACACCTTACAAGGCCTGATGCAAGATGTTCAAAGCGTTGAAAAGATCCTTGTGAAAAGCAAAGGTCAAGAAGTTGCTACTGTTAAGACCCATTAGAAGGTCAAGAAACAACAGAAGAAAAAGCAATTTGGGCCTACCAAGAAGGAAACCAAGAAAGTAACCAAGATCAAAGGGAAATGCTTCCTTTGTGGTGAAAAGGGACATTGGAAGAGAAATTGTCCAAAGTCCCAGAATAAGAAGGAAGAAGGTAATGTTAATTATCTTGAAACATGTTTTCTGGCAGATTCTAGTGATTCTTGGATCATAGACTCTGGAGCCGCTAATCATGTTTGTTATTCCTTGCAGGGGTTTCAAGAAAGGAGAAGGCTGAGTAAGAATGAAATCAATTTGCTCTTGGGCAATGGAACGTTAGTGTCTACAATTGCAGTGGGAGATATTAGAGTTTATTTGGATTCTAGAAGGCATTTGGATTTGATAGACGTTTATTATGTACCTCAATTCAAGAGGAATTTAATTTCAGTTTCTTGTTTAAATAAATTTGGATATTCGGTTACTTTTAATAAAGTTTTTATTATTAGTAAGAATGACAAAATTATTTGCAAAGGTACATTGAAAAATGGTCTATACTTCTTGCATATAAATATCTCTCACTCGTTAGACACAGAATTAACGGAACCTAATCATAATAGAGTAAAATTATCAATAGATGAAACCTACCTATGGCATTTACGCCTAGGTCATATTAACCTTAATAGGATTAAAAGATTGGTATGTGACAGACCTTTAAGTGACTTAAAGGTTGATGTTCTACCAACTTGTGAATCTTGTTTGGAAGGTAAAATGACCAAAAGGTCGTTCTCAGCCAAAGGCGCAAGAGCCACTGAATGTTTAGGATTGATACACACTGATGTATGTGGTCCTATGAGCATTCAAGCTAGAGGTGGATATGAGTACTTCATCACCTTCACAGATGATTACTCGAGATTTGGCTATATGTATCTCATGCGACATAAGTCGGATGCTTTTGACATGTTCAAAGCATTCAAAGCTGAGGTAGAAAATCAGCTTGAGAAACACATAAAAATCTTGAGATCTGATCATGGTGGAGAATATCTATCTGGTGAGTTTCAGCAATATCTTATTGATAATGGGATAGTTTCTCAGTTTCCTGCACCAGGTACACCTCAACAGAATGGGGTAGCAGAAAGGAGAAATAGAACTCTTTTGGATATGGTTAGGTCTATGTTGAGTTATTCAACACTTCCTATTTCTTTTTGGGGATATGCTTTACAAACTGCTATATACATTCTAAACGATGTATCATCTAAGTCCGCTCCTAAAACACCGCATGAGTTGTGGACTGGGCGCAAGCCTAGTTTACAACACTTAAGGATATTTGGTTGTCCTACGCATGTGTTAAAAGGAAAGACAGAAAAGATGGAGGCCCGTTCGGAAACATGTATATTTGTAGGGTATCCAAAAGAAACTAAAGGATATTATTTCTATAGTCCTTCAGATCTTAAAGTATTTGTTTCGACAAATGCTAAATTTCTGGAGGAATTGTCCTGAATGAGATGTCAGGAGATACAATTCCACGAGAGGTTGCACAACCTAACCCAATTGTAAGTTCCGATCTAACACAAGATCAACAACCTACCATTCCTCGTCGTAGTGGGAGGGTTAGAACACAACCCGAAAGATACATTGGTCTGGGAGAATCAGTGGAGAATCTCCCGGACGACGATGATCCCTACACGTATAAGGAAGCAATAGAGGATGTTGATGGTCGCCATTGGCAAAAGGCAATGCAATCTGAGATTGAATCCATGTTTGATAACAAAGTCTGGTCCCTTGTAGACTTGCCTAAAGGGATAAAACCCATTGGGTGCAAGTGGGTATACAAGAGGAAAAGAGGTATGGATGGAAAGGTGGAAACCTTTAAAGCTAGATTGGTAGCTAAAGGGTATACACAGAAAGAAGGTATCGATTACAAGGAAACCTTCTCTCCTGTGGCCATGCTTAAATCCATTAGAATACTCTTGTCCATTGCAGCATCTTTAGATCTAGAGATTTGGCAAATGGACGTCAAGACAGCTTTCCTTAATGGAAGTCTTGACGAAAGCATCTACATGATGCAACCAGAACGATTCATTGAAAAGGGCCAAATGGAAAAGGTATGCAAGTTGCAGAAATCCATATATGGATTAAAGCAAGCATCCAGATCCTGGAACATAAGGTTCGATCAAGCTGTTAAAGGTTTTGGATTTATTCAGAATCCTGATGAACCTTGTGTATACAAAAGGATTAAGGGCGACAAGTTGGTTTTCCTGATTCTTTATGTTGATGATATACTACTCATTGGAAACGATGTAGGTGTATTGACATCAGTAAAAGAATGGTTAGCAAAACAATTTGATATGAAGGACTTAGGAGAAGCAAGTTTTATTCTAGGTATCCAAGTAATAAGGGATAGAAAGAATAAAACGATTGCATTATCCCAAGCTTCATACATAGACAAGATCTTGTCTAGGTTTTCCATGCAGGATTCCAAGAAAGGTATGTTACCTTTCAGACATGGAATCAAGCTTTCTAAGGAACAAGTTCCTAAGAATGAGCATGAAGAGCAATTCATGAGTAGAGTTCCATATGCCTCGGCAGTTGGAAGTCTTATGTATGCAATGCTCTACACTAGACCAGATATTTGTTTTGCTGTTGGCATAGTTAGCAGGTTTCAATCGAAACCTTGTCCTGATCACTGGATGGCAGTCAAGCATATTTTCAAGTATCTTAAGAGAACGAGAGATAATATGCTTGTATACTCTGGAGGGGATTTAATTCCCGTTGGGTATACAGATTCTGATTTCCAATCAGATTCTGACTCCAAAAAATCCACATCAGGAGCTGTGTTTACTATTGGAGGAGGAGCAGTCATATGGAGGAGTATCAAGAAATCTTGTATTGCTGATTCCACCATGGAAGCTGAGTATGTAGCTGCATGTGAGGCTGTTTGGCTCCGCCAATTCTTGATAGACTTGGAAGTGGTTCCTAGTGCGAATAAGCAGATCACTATCTACTGTGACAACAGTAGAGCAGTGGCTAATTCGAAAGAACCAAGAAGTCACAAGAGAGGAAAACATATTGAAAGAAAGTATCATCTTTTAAGGGAGATTGTTCAAAGGGGTGACGTGACGATTACCAAAATCGCGTCAACAGAAAATCCAGCAGATCCCTTCACAAAGGCTCTACCTCAGAAGAGTTTCGATAGGCATCTAGAGAACATGGGCATGAGAGATATGACACATTTGCTATAGCGCAAGTGGGAGATTGTTAGGATTATGCTCAATAGCAAGAGTGTAATATTGTAATTGACAATCTTTTTCATATTAATAAAGTGATTTCTAGTTTAACAAATCTTATAGCATTTATAGTTTAATATTATAATTGTCAAAGTAAATAATCATAAGGTCTAAAGACTATGAGAAAAGAAGAATTGTTCGTACATCTAGATATGTATTAGGTGGACACAATTCTTTAGTTAGTCTTGAATGATGTTCACAACTTAAGTTAAAGGTTGGGCACCTTTATCTTGTTAACGTTGTAGAATTCTTTTGCTAGCATTTGAGTGGGATCAAATGAGATATGATGAGTCTAAAATCATCGGAGTGTCTTCGAGTAAAAGAATCTAGTGCACTGGGTGCATTGAACTGGATCAAAATGAAAAGCTTTATCTAGAATCGTCAATAGATAATAGTCTTTTCATTATCAGGACAATCGGAGAGTCTATCTTAATCATGAGATAAATGATGGACTTATGGTTGCAAGTGATATCATTTGAGTTATCAATGAGTACGATTATATTGCATAGTCTATCCTCGATAGTTTGGTGATATTCATTTGTTAATCGATATAGGACTTCATTTATAGATATGGACATCGTGGCTCTATTTATTAAATGAGAGTATAGTATCATCATATGGATGTTTTGAGGTAATTGGATATAAAATCTCAACGTTGAGTTTTCGATAGTGGCTATTGAAAACATGGCTTCTAGACAAGTCAAAATATCCAAGTTCAAAACGTGGTCATATGAGTAAATATGGTAACTTGGAGAGTTATAGGCAGTCTATGAATTCTTGGCGATTACTGATATTAATCATGAGGATACACTATCTCCAACATGATTGTCTAGTGTCTGAATGAGGAACATCTTCTTATTCTATCTTTATTTAAGAGTTCAATTTTAGCTCTTTAGTGGAATGAGTTAAAATTAATGGATCGAACTTAAGTGAATCATTTGTTGATTGTGATTAGGTTATGTCTATTGAAGCTTAAATTTAGATAGCCCGCCAAGATCCCCAATCCACACGGACTTGCATGGATCATTTGATATATTCTACCGGACCAATTTATGGGTCCATCTAGAATTGCATTTAATATATTAAGAATATAATTTGCACATTATTTGTTTAATGGGCTGATCAATTATATTAATATATTAATGAAAGGCATGTGGGCTTGTTTCTTTTAGTAAGAATGAGTCTGGTTCACATGTGGGCTTTTTATTTAAAGTCCAATGGATTAAATAAAATAAGGAAATAATATTTGGCCCTTATATTCTATGTGGGGCGGCAAGGCTATGTATATAGTCAAAAATATTATTTTATTTTATTGTTTGATTAAATGAGAATTAATTAATTTATTAATTAATTATTTAATTAAGAAACAAAATCTTTTTCTGATTAGGAAATATGTTTCCTAGAATTATACTATTGGTAGTAGTATATTAAAAGTAAAAGACTTGTTTGGTAAGAAAATAAATAATTAAGTTTATTTATTTAATCAAGTAGGAAAGTCTTTTATTAAGTCAATAAAAGAATAAAAATACTTATGAGTTAAATTAGGGTTAGGATTCTAAAGTTGATAGGAATTAGGGCAAGGCACAAATCCTTTTTTGTAGAGGATTTTCGGCCAACCCTAATTGTATCAAAAGTAGGATTCGGCCAACCCTAAAGGAAGAGGAGAAGAAATTTCGGCCACCCTATATAATACATGCTATAGAATTCGGCCACCCCTCTGGTTCACTGGATCAATTTTCTTCTTCTTCTCAACTCATAGAAAAGTGATTGATTATTCTGCCAAGACAAAAAAAATGATAGACTCTCCTAAGGAACACACATCCCTTAGCTTGCCACCTTCCCATCCTATATCTTGTTCAGAAGTTGGGAGCATGAGCACGTCTCGTTCACATGTGAATAAGTGAACAATTTAACGGCTTTTGTGTGTGTGCAGGTGGTTGACTAGAAGAACAGGGCCGGAGTTAATTTGTTATACTTTGTTATGTTTGTAATTATTAATTAGGGACAATTAAATAGGTTCGGGGGTCATTTGAACCACAACCTTAGATTTTAATTATGTAGTATGTTTATGTAGGGAGAAATACCGTAGTACACGCAGCGGAAGCGAGACTAAAAATAGATTTAGTATGTTTTAAAATTTTTCCTTTTTATTAACCTTAACCCCTTTAATTAATTAACCATACATATAATCAACAAAAGTAGAATACCTTTTGTCGCGTGATCCGATTGACTTACGTCGATGGTAATCCGCAAGATCTTCAATCCTAGCACGAACGTGAATCACCTAGGAGCGTGGTCTCCCTTTTTCTTTGAATTGCAAACCTGAAAATGGACAAACAAACTTTTCTTTTTCTTTTGTTAGTCACAAAACAATCAAAAGAAGACTAAGATTATTCCGGTCACTTTTGAGTTCTCAATCTAATGATCGAAACTCGCGTGAACCTAAATCGATGTTGTACACACAAGCTTATTGATGAACAAGCAATTAGTGTACCATCAAAGAATAATCTCTTCACTATTTTATGTTTTAGTAGAATAAAAATAATACTTTTCTATGAATTGAGAAGAAGAAGAAAATTGTATCAATGAACAACTAGGGTGGCCGAATTCTATATGTGGTAATATATAGGTGGCCGAAATTTTGCTTCCTTTTGTCTTTAGGGTTGCCGAAAACCTCCTCAAAAATGGACTAGGGTTGCCGCAAATCACATGCGAAAATAGGTTTGTGTTGCATCCTAATTTCCATCATACTTTAGACTTTAAACCCTAATCCAACTCATAGATATTTTATTCTTTTTATTGACTAAATAAAAAAGACTTCTTATTTGATTAAATAAATAAAATTAATTATTTATTTTCTTATCAAACAAGTCTTTTACTTTTAGTATACTACTACCAATAGTATAACTCTAGGAAATATATTTCCTGATCAGAAAAAGATTTGTTTCTTAATTAAACAATTAATTAATAAATTAATTCATTCTTATTTAATTAAAACAATGAAACAAAATAATATATTAGGTTAGTATACACCTTGCCGCCCCACTTGAATAATGGGCCATATATTATTTTTCTTATTTCATTTAATCCACTGGACTTTAAATAAAAAAGCCCACATGTGAACCAGACCCATTCTTACTAAAAGAAACAAGCCCACATGCCTTTCATTAATATATTAATATAATTGAACAGCCCATTAAATAAATAATGTGCAAATTATATTCTTAATATATTAAATGCAATTCTAAATGGACCCATAAATTGGTCCGGTAGAATATATCAAGTGATCCATGCAAGTCCGTGTGGATTGGGGATCTTGGCGGGCTATCTAAATTTAAGCTTCAATAGACATAACCTAATCACAATCAACAAATGATTCACTTAGGTCCGATCCATTAATTTTAACTCATTCCACTAAAGAGCTAAAATTGAACTCTTAAATAAAGATAGAAAAGGAAGATGTTCCTCTTTCATAACCCTAGACAATCATATTGGAGATAGTGTATCCTCGTGATTAATATCAGTAATCGCCAAGAGTTCATAGACCACCTATAACTCTCCAAGTTACCATATTTACTCATATGCCCACGTTTTGAACTTGGATATTTTGAATTTTCCAGAAGCCATGTTTTCAATAGTCACTATCGAAAACTCAACGTTGAGATTTAATATCCAATTACCTCAAAACATCCATATGATGATATTATACTCAAATTTAATAAATGGAGCCACGATGTCCATATCTATAAATGAAGTCCTCTATCGATTAACAAATGAATATCACCAAACTATCGAGGATAGACTATGCTATATAATCGTACTCATTGATAACTCAAATGATATCACTTGCAACCATAAGTCCATCATTTATCTCATGATTAAGATAGACTCTCCGATTGTCCTGATAATGAAAAGACTATTATCTATTGACGGTTCTAGATAAAGCTTTTCATTGTGATCCAGTTCAATACACCCAGTGTACTAGTTTCTTTTACTCGAAGACACTCCGATGATTTTAGACTCATCATATCTCATTTGATCCCACTCAAATGCTAGCAAAAGAATTCTACAACTTTAACAAGATAAAGGTGCCCAACCTTTAACTTAAGTTGTGAACGTTATTCAAGACTAACTAAAGAATTGTGTCTACCACATACATATCCAGATGTACGAACAATTCTTCTTTTCTCATAGTCTTTAGACCTTATGATTATTTACTTTGACAATTATAATATTAAACTATAAATGCTATAAGATTTGTTAAACCAGAAATCACTTTATTAATATAAAAAAGATTGTTAATTACGACATTACACTCTTGCTATTGAGCATAATCCTAACAATCTCCCACTTGCGCTATAGCAAATGTGTCATATCTCTCATGCCCATGTTCTCTAGATGCCCATCGAAACTCTTCTGAGGTAGAGCCTTTGTGAAGGGATCCGCTAGATTTTCTACTGACGCGATTTTGGTAATCGTCACGTCACCTCTTTGAACAATCTCCCTTAAAAGATGATACTTTCTTTCAATGTGTTTTCCTCTCTTGTGACTTCTTGGTTCTTTCGAATTAGCCACTGCTCCACTGTTGTCACAGTAGATAGTGATCTGTTTATTCGCACTAGGAACCACTTCCAAGTCAATCAAGAATTGGCGGAGCCAAACAGCCTCTTTGGCAGCCTCGCATGCAGCAACATACTCAGCTTCCATGGTGGAATCAGCAATACAAGATTGCTTGATACTCCTCCATATGACTGCTCCTCCTCCAATAGTAAACACAGCCCCTGATGTGGATTTTCTAGAGTCAGAATCTGATTGGAAATCAGAATCTGTATACCCAACGGGAATCAAATCCCCTCCAGAGTATACAACCATATTATCTCTCGTTCTCTTAAGATACTTGAAAATATGCTTGACTGCCGTCCAGTGATCAGGACCAGGTTTCGATTAAAACCTGCTAACTATGCCAACAGCAAAACAAATATCTGGTCTAGTGTAGAGCATTGCATACATAAGACTTCCAACTGCCGAGGCATATGGAACTCTACTCATGAATTGCTCTTCATGCTCATTCTTAGGAACTTGTTCCTTAGAAAGCTTAATTCCATGTCTGAAAGGTAACATACCTTTCTTGGAATCCTGCATGGAAAACCTAGACAAGATCTTGTCTATGTATGAAGCTTGGGATAATGCAATCGTTTTATTCTTTCTATCCCTTATTACTTGGATACCTAGAATAAAACTTGCTTCTCCTAAGTCCTTCATATCAAATTGTTTTGCTAACCATTCTTTTACTGATGTCAATACACCTACATCGTTTCCAATGAGTAGTATATCATCAACATAAAGAATTAGGAAAACCAACTTGTCGCCTTTAATCCTTTTGTATACACAAGGTTCGTCAGGATTCTGAATAAATCCAAAACCTTTGACAGCTTGATCAAACCTTATGTTCCAGGATCTGGATGCTTGCTTTAATCCATATATGGATTTCTGCAACTTGCATACCTTTTCCATTTGGCCTTTTTCAATGAATCCTTCTGGTTGCATCATGTAGATGCTTTCGTCAAGACTTCCATTAAGGAAAGCTGTCTTGATGTCCATTTGCCAAATCTCTAGATCTAAAGATGCTGCAATGGACAAGAGTATCCTAATGGATTTAAGCATGGCCACAGGAGAGAAGGTTTCCTCGTAATCGATACCTTCTTTCTGTGTATACCTTTTAGCTACTAATCTAGCTTTAAAGGTTTCCACCTTTCCATCCATACCTCTTTTCCTCTTGTATATCCACTTGCACCCAATGGGTTTTATCCCTTTAGGCAAGTCTACAAGGGACCAGACTTTGTTATCGAACATAGATTAAATCTCAGATTGCATTGCCTTTTGCCAATGGCGACTATCAACACCCTCCATTGCTTCCTTATACGTGTAGGGATCATCGTCGTCCGGGAGATTCTCCACTGATTCTCCCAGACCGATGTATCTTTCGGCTTGTGTTCTAACCCTCCCACTACGATGAGGAATGGTAGGTTGTCGATCTTGTGTTGGATCGGAACTTACAATTGGGTTAGGTTGTGTAACCTCTCATGGAATTGTATCTCCTGACATCTCATTCAGGACAATTCTACTTCTAGGTACAAAATCATTCATATAGTCCTTTTCCAGAAATTTAGCATTTGTCGAAACAAATACTTTAAGATCTGAAGGACTATAGAAATAATATCCTTTAGTTTCTTTTGGATACCCTACAAATATACAGGTTTCTGAACGGGACTCCATCTTATCTGTCTTTCCTTTTAACACATGCGCAGGACAACCAAATATCTTTAAGTGTTATAAACTAGGCTTGCGCCCAGTCCACAACTCATGCGGTGTTTTAGGAACAGACTTAGACAGTACATCGTTTAGAATGTATATAGCAGTTTGTAAAGCATATCCCCAAAAAGAAATAGGAAGTGTTGAATAACTCAACATAGACCTAACCATATCCAAAAGAGTTCTATTTCTCCTTTCTGCCACCCCATTCTGTTGAGGTGTTCTTGGTGCAAAAAACTGAGAAACTATCCCATTATCAATAAGATATTGCTAAAACTCACCAGATAGATATTCTCCACCATAATCAGATCTCAAGATTTTTATGTGTTTCTCAAGCTGATTTTCTACTTCAGCTTTGAATGCTTTGAACATGTCAAAAGCATCCGACTTATGTCGCATGAGATACATATAGCCAAATCTCGAGTAATCATCTGTGAAGGTGATGAAGTACTCATATCCACCTCTAGCTTGAATGCTTATAGGTCCACATACATCAGTGTGTATCAATCCTAAACATTCAGTGGCTCTTGCACCTTTGGTCGAGAACGACCTTTTGGTCATTTTACCTTCCAAACAAGATTCACAAGTTGGTAGATCATCACCCTTTAAGTCACTTAAAGGTCCGTCACATGCCAATCTTTTAATCCTATTAAGGTTAATATGACCTAGGCGTAAATGCCATAGGTAGGTTTCATCTATTGATAATTTTACTTTTTTATGATTAGGTTCCGTTATTTCTGTGTCTAACGAGTGAGAGATATTTCTATGCAAGAAGTATAGACCATTTTCCAATGTACCTTGGCAAATAATTTTGTCATTCTTACTAATAATTAAAACTTTATTAAAAGTAACCGAATATCCAAATTTATTTAAACAAGAAACTGAAATTAAATTCCTCTTGAATTGAGGTACATAATAAACGTATATCAAATCTAAATGCCTTCTAGAATCCAAATAAACTCGAATATCTCCCACTGCACTTGCAGACACTAATGTTCCATTGCCCAAGCGCAAATTGATTTCATTCTTATTCAGCTTTCTCCTTTCTTGGAACCCCTGTAAGGAATAACAAACATGATTTGTGGCTCCAGAGTCTATGATCCAAGAATCTGTAGAATCTGCCAGAAAACATGTTTCAAGATAATTAATATTACCTTGTTCCTTCTTATTCTAGGACTTTGGGCAATTTCTTTTCCAATGTCCCTTTTCACCACAAAGGAAACATTTCCCTTTGATCTTGGTTACTTTCTTGGTCTCCTTCTTGGTAGGCCCAAGTTGCTTTTTCTTCTGTTGTTCCTTGACCTTTTGACGGGCCATAACAGTAGCAACTTTACCAACCATATGAATCTGAGATTCATAAGTAGGAGCAGGTGGTTTAGGAGCAGACAGAACAAACTTATGTTTTTCACTTTGCAGCAACAACCCAATTTTCCTTTTCCAGGTTACATAATTATCTCCAGTTAAAGTGTTATCTTTCAGGATGTTCATAAGTGATGGGGTCATGATTTCTGAATAAAACAAAACATATATAAGTAAATAATCATGATAAAGCACTTTTAAATATTTATCTTGAATTAAATAAATAACTCAATCATAAAAATTCAACGGTGATCCAACACCCATAAATGTTACGCCTCCTTTGGGAGTTCGCACCATTTACTAGTTAGACTAGGTCCCACCTAATTGTTAACATAACAACCAGCGTTTTCAATTTTAGCCTTGCAATTTTACTGACAAGAACTCTTGGGAGGATATCAATAAAATTACATTGAGTGTGTTACCAAAATCTCGACCCGCAATTTTCTCTCACGAAAATCCCTCCTTGGGGAGTAGATCTCGTTTGAGTCCATTGTCTAGTCTATCCTTGTAAGGAAGTATGTTGCTAAATTCCATTCATGGACGCCCCTTGGGGGGATTACCAATAAATAATAAAGCTCAACTAACCTTAGAGGCCATAGGTGTTACAAAACACCTTCTCCCACTCAATTATTTAAGGCGTGTGATTAAATCCCATAGAATGATTTACCAAGTTATCTAGATGCCAATTTAGACACCTAAATCATTCAATGCATGTTCATACCAAAAGAGATATATGAGTGGCACTCTTATTCTATATGTCATGTTATCATACTGTAAGGATTCCCGTTTTGTTGATTGGCTTATTTCGTGGACAAACCACATGCTGGGGTACTTTGTAAGGGTAGCTTAGGTATTGGTTTAATTGTTCGAAGCCCTTTGAAGACCTCGTGTTGATGAGCACCGAAGGTAATTTTCTTTGTGCTTACTTGTCTTGAAGAGATAGTTGCACACACTCACAACTCATGCATATGTTTTATCTTTGTATGTTGTGTTTCTTTTTGTTGTGCATCAATGCTTATTCTCATCTCTTCTTGCTTGTTATTTTGATGCATCTTGTGTTTATAATGTCATAGCATGTTAGGCTTTTAGGATGCATCTTGCTTTTACCTTTTTACCCCTTGCATGTTTTCTTGTGGGGTTCAAAGGAGTGGGCTGTGTGCTGGTCGTCAAGCGCCGGACCAGCGCAGCTCACCAGCGCAGATCACCCAGTGGTCTGTCGCCGGTCGTGCGCTGGTCTACACCAGCGCAAGGCCACCAGCGCTGATCGCCCAGTATGGCTACGCTGGTCGTGCACCTGTCTTAGCGCTGGTCGTCAAGCGCCTGTGCAATTTTTGCCTTTGCGCTGGTCGTGCGCCTGTCGTCCAGCGCAAGGCCACCAGCGCACAGAGCAATTTCTGGTGCGTTTTTCAAAACGACCACACTTCACTTATGGCTCCTATATATATAACACTTTGACTTTAGGTCAGCCAAGAGAGTTCATATTCATATTCTATACTTAGGATATTTTTCAAGAGAAGAAAAATACAAAGAACTCACCTTTAACCACTCAAATCAAATCCCTTGTGCATCAAATTTCATATTGCATCTTCTATGTCTAGATAGAAAGCATCCATGATTGGGTTTGCATCATCACAACTTGCTTGGTAAGATTTGATTAAGTTCATCTTATTTGAGTATTTTTATTATCAAGCTATTCTCTTTAATTTACTTGTATGTTTTGATCATATGATAAATACAAGATTAGAGAATTAATTGTGATGAATTGATTGAGTGTTGTTTGTGATAGCTAATTAGGTTTTTAATTAATCTTGATTAGCTAAGCTTTTTGACATGTCATTTAGCAATTGATATCTAGGGTTGATTTAAATTGATTATCTCATCATCCTAGATAAGCATCTAAGGTTACCTAGCCTTGTTTGTTATTTGAATATTAATACATATTCACATAGGTTGCATAATCTCTTCTTAGAGAATTAAGTCTTGAGGCTAAGGTTGCTTAGGCCTCAAGCAATTGGACTAGAGCCACTTTTAAAGGCCCGAGTGGTAGAAGTGGGGGGTTATTAACCGGAGTGTTAGACGAGGTCTACATAGGTTGTAAACTCCATTTCGATTAGTGGATTTCGAGGTCCGAGTGTGGCGCACTAATCAGCCCGTGGCTTTTCCCAGTGGTTGGGTTTCCACGTATACATCAAGTGTTATTTTAATTCCGCACTATATTACACTTGCTTGTATATTTAACTAGTAGGGGCATTTTAGTAATATTGACTTGTATGCGAAAATTAGGTAATAATAGCTAAAATCTATTCACCCCCCCTCTAGCTTTATTTTGAACACGCCTCTAATTTGTTTCAATTGGTATCAGAGCGGGTTCCTAGATATACTTAGGTGATCCTAGCTCATTTTAGGTGTGTTGTGCATTTGTGTGATTTTTGCTCATTCATACATTTTGCATACATTTCATTCATTCATTTGATACAATGAGTGGATTCGGTGGCAACCATGAGGGTGCTTCAAGCACACGGTCACCCCTCCTCACCGGCATAAATTACTCCCAATGGAAAGGGAAGATGGAGGCATATGTGTGTCAAATCCATGATAGGGCATGGATGGCCATTGAAGATGGATATTCGCCTCCTATGATGACTCCCACGGGTGGAGGAGAAGAAGTGCTCAAGCCTAAGGCACAGTGGACACAACCTGAGTTTGAGTTGTCCAAGTGGAATCAAAAGGCGTGGCACGCCCTCATATGTGCAGTGGATGAAAATCAGTACAAACTGATTCAGAACACTAAGATAGCCAAGGAGGCATGGGACATCTTAGAGGTTGCACACGAGGGAACCGAAGTAGTGAAGGACTCCAAACTTCAAGTCCTCCAAACTCAATTTGAGACACTTAGGATGGAGGAGAATGAGTGCTTCAACGACTTCGAGATTAGGTTGATGGACATTGTCAACCAAAGTCATCAACTTGGTGACCCTTACTCGGATAGAAGGATCAAGCAAAAGATAATGAGATCGCTTCCCGAGAGGTTTGAGTCTAAGGTGACGGCTTTAGAAGAAAACAGTGATTTTAAGGACATGAAACCGAGCGAGGTAATAGGTAGACTTCTCGCCTACGAGTCTAGAAAGGGTCCTAGCTCCACTCCTTTAAAGAAGAAAAAAGGGATTACTTTGAGAGCTTCCAAGGTTGAGAAGGAGGACAAGGATGACTCGGATGAAGACATGGCACTTTTAATGAGAAAATTCAGGAAGTTTGTAAAATTCGAGAAAAAGGGTCATGCATCCAAAGGGCAAGAATTGAAGAAAAGGGTTCCTTTCAAGAAGGTTGAGCATAGGCAAGAGAATAGCGAAAGGAAAGGGATCCAATGCTATGAGTGTGGTGGCATAGGTCATATCTCACTAGATTGTGGGAATTTGAAGAACAAGAGAGAAAAAATGATGGCCGCCATTTGGAGTGAAAGTGATGACTCCGAAGAAGGAGATAAGTCATCAAGTGATGATGAGCTTATCAATAACTTCAAGGCATTGGGTGCAAATTGTGAAGAAAATGAAATTGTTGGTAAGAATTCCGTTGCTAGTGATCCCATAGAAGAGAAAGTCGAAGAAGTAGCTCTAGAGGAGATAGTTGTTGCTTCACATTGGGATATGGCACTTATTGACTCAAGAGATCAAGGTGAAGGTCTTGATGAGGATACTGGATCCATAGGAGAGGAGGAGAGTCTAGAAGATGACACTAGTGGAGATGACTCCTTATCTAACTCTACAAATGGAAATGTAGAGAATATGGATATGCATAACTTTATAGTCAATGTTGAAAGCTCCATGAAGAAGAAAGATAGATTTCTAAGGATTTTAGAGGAAGAAAATCTAGAGCTTACAACATACAATGACCTCCTAAAGAAGCAAGTGGAGAAAATGGATATTAAGGACAACTTTGAAAGTTTTGAAAGCTCTAAGTTAAAGAATGAAAAAGAGATTCAAAGGTTAAAGGAAGAATTACTTAGGCTTTCAACACAAGTGGACCACTTGAATGATGAAGTGGTAAGATCCATGGTGGAAGAAGACAAGCTAAAAGATGAGCTAGCTTTGTCTAAGAGGAATGAAGAGGGTTTGAAGAGAGAGCTTGTTGAAGCCAAAGAGTCATTGACTAGAATGACCACAAGCACCAAGAAACTTGACAACATACTTGGTGTAGGAAAAAGCCCTTATGACAAAAGAGGTCTTGGATTCGAAGTGAGCAAGGATTGCTCTATTCCTAAGAAGACCGTCTTTGTGAAGAGTTTGGGTAAAATAGAAGCGTCACCGGTGCAAACTCCTAGGAAGAAGTTAGAACTAGGACAATGTTCGAAAAATGCACAAGTGAAGGTGGTGAAAGCAAGACAACCCCAAGCTCAACGGATTAGAGCCTTTCGAGTCATCTCTCCTCAACAAATGACTCACTATGAAAAGAGGCAAAACATGCTACCTCATCCAAGGAGGCAACCCATTCCGGTTCAACCAAATAGAAGACATGAACCGACTCAACACCAAAGGAGACATCAAATGCATGATGAGTCTCCAATGACTTCACAAGAACATGGTATGAATTCTTACTTTATACCAACTTGTCATTATTGTGGTGTTTATGGGCATATTAGGCCTAAGTGCTTTAAGTACATTAAGCATTGTAGGATTGATAGCATGATAGAGAAAAAGAGGCTAAGAAAAGCCCACTTGCATGAGCCTAGGAAATCTTTTGTCAATAATCCTAGGTTAGTGAATGACATGCAACCTTTGACCACTAAGAAGAAAAATGTTATATCTATGTGGATAAGGAAAAATGAACCCGCTTGCTACGAGACTAACAAGTCTCAAATAGGTTCAACTAAGTCCAATGGACTTGGTAGGTCCATAGGACCTCATGCCCTTCATTAATGAAGGATGATACTAACCCCATATGGGGAACTCAAGCAAAGAGAGCTATTTTTGCATTCTTGTCACTTGCAAAAAATTTGAAAAATCTTATGCTTCTTGGTTGATTGCTTGAGTAAGCTTGGTTGCACATATGTATATATGTTTTCAATTCAATAAGTGTGAACCTTGCTTGTTTACAATCCATGTCATATTTATGTTCAAACATGCATTTTGGACTAGGAGATGTATGTAGGAAGTATGATTTGAATGACCTATGATTATCTCCATGACATGATGATTCATAAATAACATGCTAATGTCTTATGAAAAGCATGAAATTCATGTACATGCTCAAATGAAAAAGCATGAATTGATAATTGCGTTCTTAAATGCAAAATCTTGTGTGAAAAAGCTAATGAGACTCAAATGAAAAAGGATCTAGTATCCATTCAAGGATTTTACAATCCAAATGTCTCTCTTTCTTTATTGGTTGAACATGTCTACTATCATACGGGTTTCATTCCCGGAAAAATCAAATAGGGTGCAAAGTTGCTCATGACATGTTTAGCTTATAAAGTTGGATATAGTTGTTCTTAAATTGAAATCAATGAAATTTCTATATCCTTGCTTCTCTCATGACAATGGTGAAATGGTTTGAATTCCTATTAGAAACCTTTGTCATTTGCTTTGCCAAATACCATGGTATTTTGGACTTGAATGCAATATGTCTTGTATGCAAAGCATTTTGTTTCACACATTTTATCTAATAAATCTCCTCGTTTCTCTCCGATTAATTGAGATTGCATAAAGTGACTTATATTGATTATGCATATACTAGAATGCTACTATCTCTCTTTGCCTTGAGTGACCCGGTTGGGGACTACTCCTTTGTCTATATCATGACAAAAAGGGGGAGTAGAATGTGGTAAGGGGAGGTGCAAATTGTTGTAGCAATTGGTGCACATTGGGGAGAATATACATTGAGGGGGAGTAACCCTTTGAGGGGGAGCATTGCATTCATCATACATTGCATGATGTTGTGTTTAATTTCTTAGAAATGCAATTTCTTGTTTATGTCCTCACTTGATTCATCTCACTTTTACTTGAATTGGAAAGTATAGAAACCTTGCTTTCAGGGATTGATTGTTCTACTTGAGATTGAAGACGTCAAGTTTATTTTTATATATCTCTTTGTCAAGTAGAAAATCTTAGTAGACCCGTAGTTTCTATTATAATGTGAGTGGTGGTTTTGTCACGAAATAGCCAAAGGGGGAGATTGTAAGGATTCCCGTTTTGTTGATTGGCTTATTTCGTGGACAAACCACATGTTGGGGTACTTTGTAAGGGTAGCTTAGGTATTGGTTTAATTGTTCGAAGCCCTTTGAAGACCTCGTGTTGATGAGCACCGAAGGTAATTTTCTTTGTGCTTACTTGTCTTGAAGAGATAGTTGCACACACTCACAACTCATGCATATGTTTTATCTTTGTATGTTGTGTTTCTTTTTGTTGTGCATCAATGCTTATTCTCATCTCTTCTTGCTTGTTATTTTGATGCATCTTGTGTTTATAATGTCATAGCATGTTAGGCTTTTAGGATGCATCTTGCTTTTACCTTTTTACCCCTTGCATGTTTTCTTGTGGGGTTCAAAGGAGTGGGCTGCGCGCTGGTCGTCAAGCGCCGGACCAGCGCAGATCACCCAGTGGTCTGTCGCCGGTCGTGCGCTGGTCTACACCAGCGCAAGGCCACCAGCGCTGATCGCCCAGTATGGCTACGCTGGTCGTGCGCCTGTCTTAGCGCTGGTCGTCAAGCGCCTGTGCAATTTTTGCCTTTGCGCTGGTCGTGCGCCTGTCGTCCAGCGCAAGCCACCAGCGCACAGAGCAATTTCTGGTGCGTTTTTCAAAACGACCACACTTCACTTATGGCTCCTATATATATAACACTTTGACTTTAGGTCAGCCAAGAGAGTTCATATTCATATTCTATACTTAGGATATTTTTCAAGAGAAGAAAAATACAAAGAACTCACCTTTAACCACTCAAATCAAATCCCTTGTGCATCAAATTTCATATTGCATCTTCTATGTCTAGATAGAAAGCATCAATGATTGGGTTTGCATCATCACAACTTGCTTGGTAAGATTTTGATTAAGTTCATCTTATTTGAGTATTTTTATTATCAAGCTATTCTCTTTAATTTACTTGTATGTTTTGATCATATGATAAATACAAGATTAGAGAATTAATTGTGATGAATTGATTGAGTGTTGTTTGTGATAGCTAATTAGGTTTTTAATTAATCTTGATTAGCTAAGCTTTTGACATGTCATTTAGCAATTGATATCTAGGGTTGATTTAAATTGATTATCTCATCATCCTAGATAAGCATCTAAGGTTACCTAGCCTTGTTTGTTATTTGAATATTAATACATATTCACATAGGTTGCATAATCTCTTCTTAGAGAATTAAGTCTTGAGGCTAAGGTTGCTTAGGCCTCAAGCAATTGGACTAGAGCCACTTTTAAAGGCCCGAGTGGTAGAAGTGGGGGGTTATTGACCGGAGTGTTAGACGAGGTCTACATAGGTTGTAAACTCCATTTCGATTAGTGGATTTCGAGGTCTGAGTGTGGCGCACTAATCAGCCCGTGGTTTTTCCCAGTGGTTGGGTTTCCACGTATACATCAAGTGTTATTTTAATTCCGCACTATATTACACTTGCTTGTATATTTAACTAGTAGGGGCATTTTCGTAATATTGACTTGTATGCGAAAATTGGGTAATAATAGCTAAAATCTATTCACCCCCCCTCTAGCTTTATTTTGAACACGCCTCTAATTTGTTTCACATACAATAACAAATATTGTAATATTTATGCAAAAAATAAATAGCAACAATTTTGGTCCATCCTAGAAAAGCAAGTAAATTACAATTGTTTAGGAATACAAGATCTTCAAGTGGCCATCAACCATACGCTTATCCCTCGGCTTCCTCCCATGGGCGAACACACCCCACAACCCCTCAAAGGGGCTGCTGTGCGCAGCCCATGAGGCCACATAGGGCTGCCGTGCGCAGCCCACCAAGATTTGGGCTTGCCATTCGCAGCCCAATCCACTCCTAGGGTGCGCACGGTGCTCGTTCTTGGTTCCGGTTGCTTCCTTTTTCTTCAAGTCTTTGAATCTTCATTACTCGAACATACTACAGCAGTATTTAAACTAATAAAATACTGCAGTATTTTTTTATTTAATTTTTATTCACTGCAGTACTTTTACAAAAAAAAAACAGTGCACATAAAATTAAATAAAAAAACTGCAGTAAAATTACTGCACTAAAATAAAATTAAAAGAAAACCTAGCAACTACCAAGAAGGAATTATGGCGATGATAGACCACCCTTCTTGTTACAATTCCATAACAAAAATTACATTGAAAATCTAGGACCAAAATCGAGCAATAACAATCCACATAATAAAATAATAACATATATAAATCCATACATTCACATGTAATTATATATGCGAATACCTAGAGTGCCATCTCTTTCTAAACATGCATAATCACAATAAAAAGAAATCGATTCACGTATATATACGTTAATTAATTAAAAGGGTACAACCAGGCTTTGATACCAATTGTAGGGAGAAATACCGTAGTACACGCAGCGGAAGCGAGACTAAAAATAGATTTAGTATGTTTTAAAATTTTTCCTTTTTATGAACCTTAACCCCTTTAATTAATTAACCATACATATAATCAACAAAAGTAGAATACCTTTTGTCGCGTGATCCGATTGACTTACGTCGATGGTAATCCGCAAGATCTTCAATCCTAGCACGAACGTGAATCACCTAGGAGCGTGGTCTCCCTATTTCTTTGAATTGCAAACCTGAGAATGGACAAACAAACTTTTCTTTTTCTTTTGTTAGTCACAAAACAATCAAAAGAAGACTAAGATTATTCCGGTCACTTTTGAGTTCTCAATCTAATGATCAAAACTCGCGTGAACCTAAATCAATGTTGTACACACAAGCTTATTGATGAACAAGCAATTAGTGTACCATCAAAGAATAATCTCTTCACTCTTTTATGTTTTAGTAGAATAAAAATAATACTTTTCTATGAATTGAGAAGAAGAAGAAAATTGTATCAATGAACAACTAGGGTGGCCGAATTCTATATGTGGTAATATATAGGTGGCCGAAATTTTGCTTCCTCTTGTCTTTAGGGTTGCCGAAATCCTCCTCAAAAATGGACTAGGGTTGCCGCAAATCACATGCGAAAATAGGTTTGTGTTGCACCCTAATTTCCATCATACTTTAGACTTCAAACCCTAATCCAACTCATAGATATTTTATTCTTTTTATTGACTAAATAAAAAAGACTTCTTATTTGATTAAATAAATAAAATTAATTATTTATTTTCTTATCAAACAAGTCTTTTACTTTTAGTATACTACTACCAATAGTATAACTCTAGGAAATATATTTCCTGATCAGAAAAAGATTTGTTTCTTAATTAAACAATTAATTAATTAATTAATTAATTCTTATTTAATTAAAACAATGAAACAAAATAATATATTAGGTTAGTATACACCTTGCCGCCCCACTTGAATAAATGGGCCATATATTATTTTTCTTATTTCATTTAATCCATTGGACTTTAAATAAAAAAGCTCACATGTGAACCAGACCCATTCTTACTAGAAGAAACAAGCCCACATGCCTTTCATTAATATATTAATATAATTGAGCAGCCCATTAAATAAATAATGTGCAAATTATATTCTTAATATATTAAATGCAATTCTAAATGGACCCATAAATTGGTCCGGTAGAATATATTAAGTGATCCATGCAAGTCCGTGTGGATTGGGGATCTTGGCGGGCTATCTAAATTTAAGCTTCAATAGACATAACCTAATCACAATCAACAAATGATTCACTTAGGTCCGATCCATTAATTTTAACTCATTCCACTAAAGAGCTAAAATTGAACTCTTAAATAAAGATAGAAAAGGAAGATGTTCCTTCTTCATAACCCTAGACAATCATATTGGAGATAGTGTATCCTCGTGATTAATATCAGTAATCGCCAAGAGTTCATAGACCGCCTATAACTCTCCAAGTTACCATATTTACTCATATGCCCACGTTTTGAACTTGGATATTTTGACTTGTCCAGAAGCCATGTTTTCAATAGTCACTATCGAACACTCAACATTGAGATTTAATATCTAATTACCTCAAAACATCCATATGATGATATTATACTCACATTTAATAAATGGAGCCACGATGTCCATATCTATAAATGAACTCCTCTATCGATTAACAAATGAATATCACTAAACTATCGAGGATAGACTATGTTATATAATCGTACTCATTGATAACTCAAATGATATCACTTGCAACCATAAGTCCATCATTTATCTCATGATTAAGATAGACTCTCCGATTGTCCTGATAATAAAAAGACTATTATCTATTGACGGTTCTAGATAAAGCTTTTCATTGTGATCCAGTTCAATACACCCAGTGTACTAGATTCTTTTACTCGAAGACACTCCGATGATTTTAGACTCATCATATCTCATTTGATCCCACTCAAATGCTAGCAAAAGAATTCTACAACTTTAACAAGATAAAGGTGCCAAACCTTTAACTTAAGTTGTGAACCTTATTCAAGACTAACTAAAGAATTGTGTCTACCACATACATATCCAGATGTACGAACAATTCTTCTTTTCTCATAGTCTTTAGACCTTATGATTATTTACTTTGACAATTATAATATTAAACTATAAATGCTATAAGATTTGTTAAACCAGAAATCACTTTATTAATATGAAAAAGATTGTTAATTACAATATTACACTCTTGCTATTGAGCATAATCCTAACAGTTTACTTGTGGTGTAATTCCCTAGCATTAAGCTAGGGTTGTATATATTTTGCGTGTGAAGTGATTGTGCAGGTTTTGGTGTTAAAAAAAGGGCTAAGGAAGGGCATTTTTGCATGTCGCGAGCTTTGATCCACAGAAATTCAGTCGCCAGCCAGATGGAGTGAAAGTCGTTGAGATCCTGTGACTTTTTATTCCGCGGGATATCACCCGTCAACCAGAAGGAGCCAAACCGCGGAGGATTGATGTCATTCCAGCGACTTCTTGCCACTGGAAATTGCCAGCGAGTTGGATTGAGCAAACTCGTCTGAATCAAGCATAAGCTCGCGACTTTGGGTTTCGCTGGAACGTAGCCGTAAGCCGGAAGAAGAGAAATCGCGGGAGGTTAGCTGAATTCAGGAAGAGAGATGCCATATTCTCGCGAGTTCATTTCGTGGGAATGTTCTTGCACATAAACCCGCGGAAGTCACCTAAATTGGGTATTTAAAGGTAAAAAGCAAGCTTTTGGGTTTGAATTTCAAATTCACAAGTTTTTGCTCTCAACTCAAACGCTTACTCTTCTGAATTTTCATTCAAGGTACTCCTAAAAACTAATCTCTTGTACTTATTTAGCAAGTTTCCTCTTCTTCTCCATGTTCTTTGATTCTTGATGATATAGTGATGTTATGTTGCTAAAATTTGAAGAAATGGAAGGGTGAGCTCACTAGATACATCTAGAGACACTTGCATGCTAGGTTGAAAATTGGTATGAAATGAGTGGGATGAGTGAGTATGGTATACTTCTTTAATGAAATAAAGTGAAATTGTAGACTTAAGGCATGCATGGTGATAATAATATGTGATTTTAACTTATGCCTTGAGTAGAGAATGACATGACAAGACTATGTGCATAGCACACACACATGCACACCGCAAGTAGCTTTTGTAATTAGTTAGAAGTAGTTAGGATATGTAAGATATGAGGATAATAGTACGGACTAGTTCCTGTTATTTTGCTAACTTGTAGTCTTATAGTCTATACATTATATATTTGTTCACTTTAGGAAGATGGAAAACACCATCGAGGATGTGTTGCTGGTTGAATACTCAGAGAGGAATCTCATTGACTCTATGGCTTGTGAAGACCATGTGATAGAAGAGGGTCAAGAGACAGATTGGGTAGAGATGTTAGTCTGGGCTAGCGCCACAATGAAAGAAGAGGAAACCGGGGAGCACATTATTTGGGATGAGCAACCATGTACAACTTCCTCTCCTATTTTGGAACTCAAACCATTACCTTTTACCTTGAAGTATGCATTCCTTGGAAGGAATGAGACACTTCCAGTGTTTATTGCATTATATTTGCAACCAGTGGAAGAGAAGGAGTTGATCACTGTTTTAAGATACTATAGAGAGGCAATAGGGTGGTCGCTGGATGATTTAAAGGGAATTAGCCCTACCACTTGCATGCATAAGATCTTTCTTGAGGATGGTTCCAAACCGACTATAGAGGGTCAAGGGAGACTTATTCCAATCATGAAGGAGGTAGTCAAGAAGGAAGTCCTCAAGTTGTTAGAAAATAAGATCATTTACCCCATTTCAGGTAACAAATGGGTTAGCCCTATTCATGTAGTACCGAAGAAGTCTGGTTTGACTGTGGTGCAGAATTACAACAACGAGTTGGTACCACAGAGGGTTCAGACAGGTTGGCAAGTATGCATAGACTACAGAAAACTCAACACGGCCACAAAAAAGGATCATTTTCCGCTACCATTTATTGATCAGATGTTAGAACGTCTGGCCGGTCATAGTCATTACAACTTTTTGGACGGGTACTCCGAGTACAACCAAATAGCTATTGCTTCAGAAGATCAGGAAAAGACCACCTTCACATGTCCTTTTGGTACATTCACCTACAAACGGATGCCGTTTGGACTATGTAACGCACCTGGAACATTTCAGAGGAGCATGGCATATATATTTTAAGATATGGTGGGGGGGTATCATAGAGATCTTCATGGATGATTTCTTAGCGATGAGAAATTCTTTCGGTGATTGTTTGAGGAACTTGACTTCAGTATTGGCAAGGTGCAAGCAAGCTCATTTGGTATTAAACTGGGAAAAGAGTCACTTCATGGTAAATGAAGGGATAGTATTAGGACACATCATTTTTGGTAGAGGCATTGAAGTGGATAAGGCGAAAATCGATGGAATGAGGAGTTTGCAGTCCCTAATATCAGTTAGAGAAATAAGAGCATTCTTGGGGCATGCAAGGTTTTATAGGAGGTTCATCAAGGACTTCTCGAAGATTTCGAGACCATTATGTCGATTACATCAAAAAGAGATTGAGTTCGATTTTGATGAGAAGTGCATGGCAGCTTTCAGTGAACTTAAGGAGTTGTTGACCACCGCACCCATTATGAGGCTGCCTAATTGGAGTTTACCCTTCAAGCTAATGTGTGATGCTTCCGACTATGCGGTTAGGGCAGTACTAGGATAGAGGGTAGACAAGATTCCATATACCATCTACTACGCTTCAAGAACTCTGAATGATGCGCCAGTGAACTACTCAATAACTGAGAAGGAGTTGCTAGCAGTGATCTTTATATTGGAGAAGTTTAGATCATATCTGATTGGAGCGAAGGTCATAGTATTCACTAATCACTCAGCAATCTGGTATCTCTTCTAGAAGAAGGACGCCAACCAAGACTTATTAAGTGGATCCTTCTGTTACAGTAATTCGATTTATATACCAGAGGCAAGAAAGGGAGTGAGAATATGGTATGAAACAAATTAAGGTGTGTTCAATATTAATCTAGAGGTGGGGGGGGGGGGGGGGGTGAATAGATAATGTTAACCGCCAAAAATGGCAAGGATCAAAGAAGAATTTTCCATCGACCTGGGAAATTAAGTTGGGATAAAAAGCTACTAGGAAAGAGGTACCCTGATACCCCGCCTGTCTATAAAAATAACCAAGGTACAAACTTCTATCTACCACGAGCAAGTTGACCACTCTTAAATGAGCACCCGTAATAGTACGGAGCCGTAGGAGTAGTACAATGATGAATAGAATTCGTCCCACAAGGATTGATGTATTGAATACCACAAATGATTGATTTAATTACTATCTAGACAAACAAAGATATGATGGTGAAATTATGCTACTCAACTTCAACTAGATTAAACATATACTAAAATGCAATAATTTAAACTAGGCAAGCAAACAAACTAAAGCAAGTCAAACACAAGCAAGTGATTGTATCTCTTGTCGGAAATTGGACTAAGACCTTGAATCCACCTATCCAATTCTCATTAATTTTAGGCTCATCATTGAAGTAAGGTATGCAAGTGTATGTGTAGATTCGTGATACCCTCAATTAGTCTATAACCTCTCTCAAGTGATAAAGACAATATTTATATGCACCAACAACCTATTTCTCAATGGTTATCCGAACTACAAATAAATTCATTAAGTTTCATGGAACACAAATGAATCCTAGAGGCTAGCATCGCATATCTCTATCTTACCAACCTCTATCACTCATTTCATCGAGCACGTTGTGTGCTTCTCCTCTCGGTGCTTCACACAACAACCAAATAATTACTAAATGCTAGCTAGACATTCAATAATGATTAAGAACATGAAATAAGCACACACAACATAAGCAATGATGATAAAGTGATGGCCTTGATTAATAATTCATGGAAAAGGCTTCATCTTGGTCTTAGCCAAGGAAGTTTAGTTCATAGTACAATGAATGGCTACAAAATATGAGTAATAAGTACAAGCCATAATCAAAGATGAATAAATGTAAAGAGAGAAAGGTTTAGAGTAAACTAATGTGAAGAACTCCTCCTCTCTTGCTTGGTTGTGCTAGACTTCTTCTCTCCTTGACTTCTCTTACTCCAAGGTGTGGTTTTTATGGTGGGTTTTGGTGAGAAAATGAAGTGGTGAGGTGAGAAATGAGTTTGGATGATGATTTGATAAAGGATGTGGGTGATTTAGTGAAGGATTTTGGTGAAAGAAGTGTTCTTGGAAGTTTGGAGGTGATTTTGAGGTATTTGGAGCTCAAGGGTCGTGCTAGAAGTGAGGCAAAAGAAACAGAAGGGAGGTATTTATAGTGTATAAAATTAGGGCATGAAAACCTAGACCAATTTCTGATGTGGCAGTGTGGGCGCTGTACGTAGGGCGTTTCTGTACAGCGCCTGTACAGCGCCACTTTTCTGATCTCGAAATTCCTGTTTTGGGCGCTGTACGTAGGGCGCTTTGTACAGCGCCTCGTACAGCGCCCCTTCTCAATCTTGGCTTCTCAGGCTTGGGCGCTGTACGTAGGGCGCTTTTGTAGAGCACCCGTACAACGCCACTTTTCTGCCTTCATTTCTTCAGGCCTGAAATCTGCTCTTGAACTTGATGTTTTTGCCTCCCATTCTTCATTTATCTACAGTAGAGCCCTTAGAAGACCCGAAACCTGCACAAGCTTATTTAAACATTAAAAATACCGGTTTTGCCCGGAAAACGAAGGCAATTGATAGGTAAAACGGGGTTACATCAAGTGTAGAAATAGGCATTATCAAATACCCACAAACCTATCTTTTGCTCGTCCCCGAGCAAAACCAAAGCAAACAAAATTAAGGTAATCCTACTAGAAACTAAAGAAAAGAAAACAGCACTTTCGTGGGTGACACGATGGCACTTGGCATGTGCCACAAGCCTTTTAAACCCCTAGGCGATCCCTAGTGGACGAGTGAAGTCTCGTGAGGGCCTACAGAATGGTACCCACAAACGTGTTTTCTACCGAGTCAACGAAAGATGAGATGCGACATTGGATGAACCGTAAAGTAGACACAAGTATGCCAAGATCATTGAGTGCAATCTAGAGGTGTGATAGCCAAGGTGCTACAACACTAATGATTACAATTCCGGACTTCTTAGTGAATTTAGTATCAAAAGCATCGAACACAAGAGTCATTGATAACATTTCGCTTTGACTCTAAGCCTCTCTTGGGTTCTCTCATTATTTTATCACACCGAACCTAGGCTCACTCATCAAACATATGCGATTTGGAGTTTATGCACAAAGAAATTTTCAAAATTAAAACGCATATGATAAGTTTTTAAGAACGCTCATACTTTCATGCAAATGAACCTCAAGAATGGAATCAAGCATTAAAAACACCCTTGTTTTCAAGCTAGACTCTCCCTAAAGATCAATTAGGACTTCTTTTAAGTGCAAGCGAGTTTGATGGCGATGGAGAAGTTGGGAGGATAAGGAGTTATTGGTGAACCAATGATCATGCTAGAGTTTTCTACTTAGCACACTTTGTAATCCCTTCTTAGCGTCTAGGCATTTTATTGACTTTAAGAACTTTGTACAATTGTGGTTGCTTAGTATTTGAGCAACTTTTTTTTTTTTTGATAAAATAAATTTACAAAAATGCCTAAGTACACGCTACTTGGATGGTACATTTCTTTTTGAGCTTCAATTTCTCTCTTAGTACCTTCTAGCCATGATCAATGTATGGGATGGTCTAGTGTTTGAGTTTGATGTGGTGCAAATGTAAGATGAGTGGATATAGTGATTAAGTTTAGTGTGAAGGTCTACATTCTTTGGAAATTTAAGCACACACACAAGGCTTAAGGATGTATTTGGGCCATTTTGAGTGACTAACACACATTGCCTACGTCATCTCTAAAGGTATGAGTCTAGCAAGCAAACAAGGGAGAACATGAGGTAAAAAACTAAAGATATGATCTTTAACGCTCAATGCAATGAAAAGAGGTTCTTTTTATTATGCCTAATATCTACATGATGAGTGTTTAGAGAATAGAAATAAAATTCACTCTTGTGGACGCAATATTTGGGCTATGAAGCTCATATGGGTAGTCTCTACTAATGATCTAGACATCTCAAGCGCGCTACCTCATTCACTAAAACACAAAATGAGTCCAGTAGGATGCGTGCAAGCAATGTGGTGCAACTTTGACCAACACGGCCTCCCTTAATAACGCATGGCATGCAAAAAGTGCCTACAACGGTTCAACCCAAAGGCATCTCAACAAGCAGCCCTTACTGCTCTAGATTTTGACTCGAAATGGTAGGAAATTGACAAAATTTGGCTCTAAACCCACACAATCATGCAAAAACAATTTTATTTTTATTTTTATTTTTTTATTTATTTATTTTTGATGATAAAGTGATATAATAGCATACAAGACACTCATGCAAGAAAAAATAAAATAAAATAAAATAAGCGAAAGGGTCACTAGATGGCCGCACCCCCAAACCTAAACGAAACATTGTCCCCAATGTTTGCACATAAAAACGGATTGGACAATGTAAGCTTAGAAGCGGGAGAGAAGCCAAAATGAACAACCCTAACACAAACAAAACCAAAAACTAAGCACAATACAACTCCGCAATTTAAAGCTAAATAAAAGCAAAGATAAATAAAGAAAATAAAGAGCAAGTAAAAGGGCAATAAAAGCAAAAATATAAGAGTCTAATACTGGAAACTAGAAAATCCGAGATAAAAGCATGCAAAAAGTAACTACAAGTTCCAAAACCTAAAGGTGAGTGAAAATCCAAAATAAAAACAACTATCCAGTTAAGCATTCAACCATAAAAATAAAAGCTAATGAAAGAAGATAAAACAATGGAGCAACCGGTGGCATGAAATGGTAGGCTCTGCCAATCCTACCCCCTTGAACTCTGGCCTCTCCTCATCTCTTCAATGTCTGCAGGTGTCATGTCGTCGGGCACATAATCAGTAGCTGAGAAACCTAGGGCACTGGCAGACGGTGGTGGTGGTGCTGGTGCTGGTGCTGGTGGTCTGCGACGCTCTCTCCTCTGATAGGTCTGAAAACCAAGCTGTGCTCTCATGGCCGCCACGTCAGCCCTGACATCCTCCACTTTGGCTTCCTGCTCATGCCTATAGAAGTCCTGTGTCTGCATGTAGTTAGAGAACTGCCGAGTGAGGGTATCAATCTTCGTTTCCACTCGTTCTGTGGCGAGCTGGTTGCCCGCAATGGCCTTCATAATCTGATTAAACTGAGACATCTCAGAGCTGCCTGCCTGTCCTGTCCTGTCCTGACTCTCCAAAAAGCAACTCCTCCTCTTGGGGCTCAAAATCCTCATCTTCCTCATCTTCCCCCTCAGATTCCTCAGGCCCAGAATCTGCAACTTCCTCCTTCCCTTTGTCTTGCTGGTCGTTGATCGCACTATTTTATACCTATTTGAGGTCCCCCATTTCCGATCGTTTGTCTCATTTTCGAGCGTATTTTTGTATATAATGTTTTGTTTGAGCCTTGTGTAGGTACATATTCCTTATAATAAGGTTTTGAGCTTAAAGATTAGTTTGGGAGGCAAAATGAAGCAAAAAGAGCTGAAATTGTATATATGCGTGCAGAATGTACAACTTGTGGAGATCATATCTTCCTTCTCAAATCGAACCACATGGATATCTTTATATATTTGAAAAGCCCCGGAAGTCTAGTTTCCAGAACATTTTACAGATTGTGATTCCGAGCTTTCTACAGGAAGTTATGCCTATTTCCGTAACGGTGCGCGATACTGAAAACGCTGAAAGGCTGTCAAGTCTAAACGGCTACTTCAAACGGTGGCCCGGCCGCCGAATTAAACCGCCGAATCACTCCAGAAAGTCATTTTTTGGGCGAATTTCAGGGACAGTTTCGTCCTTTCATCCCCAATTCGTGCCCTAACCTCCCAACACTATATAAACACCTTATTCTCTTCTCAACCATCAGAACACACTCCCCACAAACTTCCTCTTCTTCTTCTTCTTCTTCATTTTCTTCACCAAATAAGAGAGAGAGAAGCTTCCAAGAGCATCCATGGAGGTTTTTCCTCCATGGATGCTCCCCATCTCACCTTCTACACATCTTCCACCACATTTAGGAGTAGATTACATAGAGATAGGAGTGGGCTTTGGTCAATTTCGAGCTAGCAAAGGAAGGAGCTCTTGGAGGAGGTTTTCTTCAAGGGTTGTATCTATTTCTCACTCTCTATGTATTTCTTGTTTTCTTGAATGTGTAATCCCCACTTGGGAATATTTGTAAACCTATTTTGTGCTCAATATATATATGGTTATTTTTATATCCAATTTGTGTTTTGATTCATTCTTTATTGTTATTGAATATATCTCTTATCTTGAAATGCATGTTTATGGAAGATTGGAAATTGATATGTGTTCATGGATGGGATTAGGAGTAGATTAACTTAATTGTAGGAGTAGTTGTAATCAAATATCCCATTTGTGTATGTATGTCTTTGGAAGGTCAAAATTGCATGTCATGAATGAGTTTGAGTGACTTAGAGTTAGGATTGTGCCTTTTGGAGGGGCTCTCCGGGCATAGTTTTGGCTAATTAGCTAGGAAGAGTGGGTAAACCTATAAATTGCCATATTAGAAGGGTTTGGTTCAATGTTCTTGTTAACAATTGGACTTTAGCTATTTCTCACTCTAGGGGCTCTAGGTGAGTTATGGTCGGAGATACAATCACTCTTTCCACATTTATTAGACTTTAACGTTGCCATTTTACATTACGAATCTATTATTGGGGCTCAATGTAGTTTTATTTGTAGAATCGGTTCACATATGTTGGTTGCGGTTTCGTGTTTGAGAGGTTCTCGGCACACTCTTCAACCGTTAGCTCTATGAATGGGTATAAATCAGATTGAGGCAAGAACGAACCCTTAACTAAAATTGGATGTACTTAATGTCTAACAACCAACTATTTGTGCACTTATGTATGGTGAACTTGTTGAACCTTGTGTGACCATTTTCTTGCATCTCTCTTATCCACCATTTTATTTATCGCTTTAAACACCATTCTCACCCTTCCATATTCTCTTTGTTTTTATTTATTTTCATTTTTATTCTCTACACACACACACACGGCATTGTACATACATTTCACACACATCATTCTTACCTTTCCGCATTCTATTTACATGCTTACAATAAACTATAAAACTTGATATGGTTGACGAATCACACCTCCTTGCGGAACGATACCCTCGCTTGCCGCTTTACTAGTCTTTTGCTAGTTTAGAGCACATTGCGTAGGAAACCCATTTCTAAATGAAATAATCTTTTGATCCTTGCAATTTCTTACCGACAAAAAAAGTGAGTATCAGTCGTATCATTCCAAGAGCGGAGGTTTAGATCCCCCTTTTCTCCCTTGGCCCATTCATCATTGTCAAGCTCTGGTACACCAGCTTCCCTGCACAGCACAGCACAGTTATTAAGTATGGAAAAGTGACGGGCTTCTTCTTTGCTTGCAGCTTGTTTTTGAGGTCAGTGTCCCCTGCTTCATTAAGTTCTGCCTTGATAACTCTCCCCACATCAATCTGGCCCCCAGTGAGGTAGCAAGCTATCAACTCTGCCCGCTTTACTGAAATGGAACTAGTGTGGGATACCGGTTTTAAGGAGGATGAGTTGAAAAGGTTCATCAAGGCCATATCCTTGGATAAGTCGGACTGCCTGATTGGGTGCTTCTTAGTCCACACCCCATCATCATTTCATCTCAGCAGCTTGGCCAATTTCTTAGAGTCACCGTCAAAGGAGGCATAACCTAAAGGTAAGGCACTCTGTCTCACGGGGGTTGTGCCAAAGTGCTCATTAATCTTTCTCTCTGAAATCTCCACCACTACATCTCTGACCAATACACACCCCCCATTTTTGAATGTCTCGGGCACCATACTAGCAAAAAACTCTCTCACCCAAGTGAGGTTGGCCAATCCACGTGACACGACAAAATTTTCCCATTTCCTAGCCTCGACAATCGCTGGGATGGTAGTGCCCTCTAAGGTGGAAACATGGGTGCCTCTCTCATGAATGACAGGACGGACCATGAGTATAGCTTTTCTTGTGGCAGAGTCTCTATTTCGCACACATGGGGTTGCTTCTTGGCTTTCACCCGCTGAAGACCCTTCACCTGGTCTAGCATGCTTGTTGCTCCTTGGTGGCATTTTTGGTACAATTCGGGCAGCACTTTGACTGAAAATTAGGCAATCCGGAACCACACAATACTACCCAAGCACTTCAAAAGGCACAACCACCCTTAAATCTAACACTTCCAATCTTCAATCAACCCAAACTTCACTACAAAAGCCACACAACAATTTTCTTCCCCACAAACCTTCAACTACTTGCAAAATTTCGGATTCTCAAGCAAAGCCAACCAAACTCATGCCACAAATTGCTCAATGTGAAAATTAATCAATAGCAAACAACAACCCATGCAAGTTGTAGCCAAAATGGACCAAAAATCACACCCACAAATCACCAATTCCACACAAATTCGAAAACCCCCAATTTATGCCCTAATCATGCGAAAATCACCCAAAACTTGCCCTAATTGGCTTAAATCATGCAATGTAGAGATTTGGGATGATAAAGGAGTAAAAAGAATGGGATTTGGGATGGAATTCTTACCAATTGGGACGAAACACCCTTGAGAGAGGAGAAGAGGCGTTTTTCTTTTGTAAAATTTGAAGATGTGAAGGCTGCTGCTCGTCGCCAGTCTTAAAAACGAAGACCTGGTATGGGCGCTGTACGTAGGGCGCTATGTAAAGCGCCTCGTACAGCGCCTCCTCTAAAACGGCGGCGTTTCAGGTAAGTTGTAGGGCCCCTTTCTCCTAGGATGGGCGATGTACGAACAGCGCTTCGTACAGCGCCCGTCTACAATTCTAGGCAGATTGGGTCTGATGCACACCTGATTTCACTCCTAAACCTCCCTACTTGAATTTGGTCCTGCCAACTTACAAAACTCAACTAGAAACATTACTTGCATGGATTTTTTTTTTATTATATAAAAAATATAAATAAAAAAAACTCTAAAGTTAAATAAAAACAACTCTAAAAACAACTCTAAAGTTAAATAAAAACAACTCAAATAAATTAAAATAAAATAAAAATGATTGGGTTTTCTCTACCCCTAAACCTAAATTGCGCAATGTCCACATTGTGCCCACTTTCACCAAAAAGAGTTCACAAAGCACAATTCAAGTTCGGGAGAAAAAGCTCAATCACAAAAATAAAATAAACTAAAAGCAAGAGAATAATTAAATCTAACTACTATTTACAAGAAGGTACCTCCCTTAGATGGATGATCACGGCGGTTCTTTGAGGAGAACCTTCTCCTTTGGTTCTTCCAATGTATTCTCCCAATAAAGCTTTAGTCTTTGGCCGTTGACCTTGAACCTCTCCTTTGCTCCATTTTCGATTTCCACACCCGGCTCTTGAGTTTTCTGGGAAATAAACGGAGTCTTGAGTTGAAAATGAGAACTTGATTCCCTACTTGAATATCCTTCTTCACAATTCTTCTATCATGCCACTTCTTGGTCTTTTCCTTGTAAATGTGGGCATTCTCATAGGCTTCAAGGCGGATTTCATCAAGCTCATTAAGTTGAAGCAACCTCTTCTCTCCCACCGCTTGCATGTTAAAGTTCAACTTCTTGATAGCCCAATACGCCTTGTGCTCAAGCTCCACCGGAAGATGGCACGCCTTTCCATAGACAAGTCTATAAGGAGACATGCCCAAAGGGGTTTTAAAGCCGTCCTATAAGCCCATAAAGCATCATCAAGCTTCTTAGCCCAATCTTTCCTCCGGCTTCCCACCGTTTTTTCTAGGATGCTCTTGATTTCTCGATTTGATACCTCCGCTTGGCCATTTGCTTAAGGGTGGTAAGGGGTAGTGATGCGGTGCTTCACACCATATTTCTTCAATAAAGCTTCAAACAATTTGTTGCAAAAGTGAGAGCCTCCATCACTAATAATTGCTCTTGGAGTGCCAAATCTTGTGAAGATGTTCTTCTTTAAGAATTTTGTGACCACATTGGCATCACTCTTTGGTGTGGCTATAGCTTCCACCCACTTGGATACATAATCCACCGCCACCAAGATATATTGGTTTCCATAAGAGCTTGGGAATGGTCCCATGAAATCAATACCCCACACATCAAACAATTCCACTTCAAGCATCACATTGAGTGGCATCTCATCCCTCTTGCTAATATTACCGGTCCTTTGGCACCGGTCACATGCTTCCACAAAGCTTCTTGCATCTCGAAAAAGTGTAGGCCAATAGAATCCCGATTGGAGCACTTTCTTTGAGGTTCTAATCGCTCCAAAGTGTCATCCACATTCCTTGGAATGGCAATGCATGAGGATGATCGCGCTCCAAATGTTTACATTTAGCGCTCCCTAACTTAGCTTTTGTAACCGTTTTTCGAGCCCTTTCTGGTATTTAATATTGTAAATAAGTGTTTTTCAGGTATTTTAGCTCATCAGGGGTATTTTGGACCAAACTGGAGAAAAGTAGCGAAATCAAGGCAAAAGAGGGCAAATATGTCATTTGGGAGAATTAGGGGTCAAAGTGCAATTTTGGAGGATTTATTGTAGATTTGGTGATTAAGGAAGAATACAGGGGAGCATTGTGATATTCGCCAGCCAAAACAGCAGAAGGGTGCCACGTCAGCAGTCAGACGACGTCGTTTGGCCCTCTTGCACGTCAGCATGACGTCATCGATGACGTCACTTCATCTTCAACATGCAGCCGGGTCGACCCGACCCGTATCTGACCCGGTTCAGACCCGATCCACCCGGTGACAACCCGACTTGATTTGGCCCGTTTCCGGCGGCCGTCGGCCCAGAATGATTTCTGGAGCTCCTTCGGTTCGTTTTCCACCAATTCCGACCTCCAATGCAAGTGTTTACCACCACCACCAACTTACCTTCAAGGTCTTCAAACCTCCATGGCCGAGCTTGAGCTCCAAGGTTTTCCAGTGGCTTCTTTCCCGCTCCAAACACGTCCAAGCCCGCGGAAACTCGGCGAGTTCATGTGGTGGAATCAAGCCCGCAGTCCCGAAGGTTAGAACTCGCCGAAAACCTTCCGTTTTCACGGTGACTTCACGTCGGCGAGAACAAACCCGCGAGCCAGAGTGTATGAACTCGCTGGAACGCCTGGAAGTAAGGCAACTCGTCCCACTTGCTCTCCAATCACATTAGCTTGCCCAAAAACCCTTCCCACTTAGATATTTTTGAGATATTTTCCATATAATTATCTTAGATAAAATATCTATCATATCTATCTTAGTTAGTAAGTTACTACACCACATATACTACACACTATACTTAGTAATTAGTTACCATTAGTTTTTAGTTAGACTTTAGTTTAGTTTTAAGGGAGAGAATAACTCTCTCAACTTTAGTGTAGTTTTCTCATCATTTTCCATCACTTTCTAGGTAGCCAAACTCCACCTTAAGCTACCTAGACTTGATCCTTTGGAGTTGCTCTAGAAGGATATTGTGCTTGGATTGCTAGGAGGAGCCTTCTTGCGCAAGAAATGAACCCGGATGGGTTTGTTTAGCTCTTCTTTTGTATTTTCATGCTTATATAATTCTATGTGTAACTAAACTCTTTTGTTAAGGGATTGATGTAATTCTTGTAATTATGCTATTGATTTAATCAATCTATGTGTTACTTCACTCTCTAAGGCTTGTATGTGTGTATTATGAACTCTAATTATATGATATGTGGATAATATGTCTTGCAGATACATTTATTGTACACACTTGGTAGTTAATTTCATGTATAAAGTGTCCCACAATATGTATTAATGTTCCACTATCAATTTCATAGAGATGTTTCTAAGTAATTCATGACTTGAGTTAATTAGAAAATCTCTACATCACTATTCCTAAATCCTCTCTTAATCACTTATCTATGATAATAGGTTATGTGTTAGATGATGGATTTTGTGCTTAACATTATTGATAAATGAAATACATGCCTTAGAATGTTGTGAATGTGTTAAATGAATGATTGATTAATGACATGGTAGTTACTTGAATGAGTCAATCCCCTAACATCTTTAATCTAGCTTAATTGTCTTAATCTAGCTTTAATCATTAGTTAATTGCAAGCTTAGAATAATTGATTTAGATAACATTAATTAGTAAACTTGTTAGGAGTTAGAAATAGATAAGTAATGATAACCTAGACTCACGTAGCTAACCATTCCTCGTGGGAACGACTACCCTTACTCGTTACCCTTTACTGCTCACACGACTCGTACACTTGCGAAGGGTGAACCACCCACGCGCCCCTTAGAATAACCGTGGTAGAATAGCATAATTTAGTGTAGTTAATTTAGAACCGGTTTTGGCGCGGTCAGAGGATATCCCTCATCTCCTCCTCGGGTACACATCTTCTAATGAGACCATCACTACAAATCCGGAATAGGAGTTGCTCATCCCACAAGTATGACTTTACATCCCAAAGGAATTTCTTCTTTTGGTGGAAATTCATCTCCACCGGCATGACCTCTCTTGCTAGAAAGTTCACAATGTCGGCAAACCAAGGAGCTATCAAGTCTTGGATTACTACTAGTGTTAGGATTATGCTCAATAGCAAGAGTGTAATGTTGTAATTAACAATCTTTTTCATATTAATAAAGTGATTTCTGGTTTAACAAATCTTATAGCATTTATAGTTTAATATTATAATTTTCAAAGTAAATAATCATAAGGTCTAAAGACTATGAGAAAAGAAGAATTGTTCGTACATCTGGATATGTATGTGGTAGACACAATTCTTTAGTTAGTCTTGAATATTGTTCACAACTTAAGTTAAAGGTTGGGCACCTTTATCTTGTTAAAGTTGTAGAATTCTTTTGCTAGCATTTGAGTGGGATCAAATGAGATATGATGAATCTAAAATCATCGGAGTGTCTTCGAGCAAAAGAATCTAGTGCACTGGGTGCATTGAACTGGATCACAATGAAATACTTTATCTATAACCGTCAGTAGATAAAAGTCTTTTCATTATCAGGACAATCGGAGAGTCTATCTTAATCCTGAGATAAATGATGGACTTATGGTTGCAAGTGATATCATTTGAGTTATCAATAAGTATGATTATATCGCATAATCTATCCTCGATAGTTTGGTGATATTCATTTGTTAATTGATAGAGGACTTCATTTATAGATATGGAAATCGTGGCTCCATTTATTAAATGAGAGTATAATATCATCATATGGATGTTTTGAGGTAATTGGATATTAAATCTCAACGTTGAGTTTTCGATAGTGTCTATTGAAAACATGGCTTCTGGACAAGTCAAAATATCCAAGTTCAAAACGTGGTCATATGAGTAAATATGGTAACTTGGAGAGTTATAGGCGGTCTATGAACTCTTGGCGATTACTGATATTAATCACGAGGATACACTATCTCCAACTTGATTGTCTAGGGTATGAATGAGGAACATCTTCCTTTTCTATCTTTATTTAAGAGTTCAATTTTAGCTCTTTAATGGAATGAGTTAAAATTAATGGATCGGACCTAAGTGAATCATTTGTTGATTGTGATTAGGTTATGTCTATTGAAGCTTAAATTTAGATAGCCCGCCAAGATCCCCAATCCACACGGACTTGCATGGATCACTTGATATATTCTACCGGACCAATTTAAGGGTCAATCTAGAATTGCATTTAATATATTAAGAATATAATTTGCACATTATTTATGTAATGGGCTGCTCAATTATATTTATATATTAATGAATGGCATGTGAGCTTGTTTCTTTTAGTAAGAATGGGTCTGGTTCACATGTGGGCTTTTTATTTAAAGTCCAATGGATTAAATGAAATGAGAAAATAATATAAGGCCCTATTTTAGACAAGTGGGGCAGCAAGGGTTAATAAATTAGCCTATATATTATTTTGTTTCATTGTTTAATTAAATAAGAATTAATTAATTAATTAATTAATTGTTTAATTAAGAAACAAATCTTTTCTGATTAGGAAATATGATTCCTAGAGTTATACTATTGGTTGTAGTATACTAAAATTAAAAGACTTGTTTGATAAGAAAATAAATAATTAATTTTATTTATTAATCAAATAAGAAGTCTTTTTATTTAGTCAAATAATAGAATAAAATATCTATGAGTTGGATTAGGGTTTGAAGTCTTAAACTAGATGGAAATTAGGGTGCAACACAAACCTTTTTTTGGCTTGTGATTTGCGGCAACCCTAGTCCCTTTTAGAGGGATTTTTGGCAACCCTAAAAGAAAAGAGGAAGCAAATTTCGGCCACCTATATATTCACACTTATAGAATTCGGCCGGTTGGTTGTTCATTGATACAATTTTCTTCTTCTTCTCAATTCATAGAAAGGTTTTTTATTCTACTAAAACATAAAAGAGTGAATAGATTATTCTTTGATGGTACACTAATTGCTTGTTCATCAATAAGCTTGTGTGTACAACATCGATCAAGGTTCACGCGAGTTTCGATCATAAGATTGAGAACTCAAAAGTGACCAGAATAATCTTAGTCTTCTTTTGATTGTTTTTGTGACTAACAAAGAAAAAGAAAAGTTTGTTTGTCCATTCTCAGGTTTGCAATTCAAAGAAAAGGGAGACCACGCTCCTGGTGATCCACGTTCGTGCTAGGATTGAAGATCTTGCGGATTACCATCGACGTAAGTCAATCGGATCACGCGACAAAAGGTATTCTTCTTTTGTTAGATAATATATATGTTTAATTGATTAAAGGGTTTAAGGTTCATAAAAAGGAAAATTTTAAAAGTTACTAAATCTATTTTTAGTCTCGCTTCCGCTGCGTGTACTACGGTATTTTTCCCTACAATTGGTATCAGAGCCTAGGTTGAACCCTCTTAATTAATTAACGTATGTATACGTGGATATATTTCTTTTTATTGTGATTATGCATGTTTAGAAAGAGATGACACTCTAGGTATTCGCATATATAATTACATGTGATGTATGGATTTATATATGTTTTATGTGGATTGTTGTTGCTCGATTTTGGTCCTAGATTTTCAATGTATTTTTTGTTTCGGAATTGTAACAAGAAGGGTGGTCTATTATTGCCATAATTCCTTCTTGGTAGTTGCTAGGTTTTATTTTTTATTTTTTGTTAAGTGCAGTATTTTTTTTGTAATACTACTGCAGTTTTTTATTTTTTATTTTTTTAATGTGCAGTTTTTTATTTTGTAAAAGTACTGCAGTGAATAAAAAAAAAAAAAATTAATTAATACTGCAGTATTTTATTATTTATACTGCCGTAATGTATTCGGGTATTGAAGATTCGAAGATACGAAGAAAAAGGAAGCAACCGGAACCAAGTACGAGCACCGTGCGCACCCTAGGAGTGGATTGGGCTGCGCACGGCAAGCCCAAACTTTGTGGGCTGCGCACGGCAGCCCTGGGAGGTTTCATGGGCTGCGCACAGCAGCCCCTTTGTGGGGTTGTGGTGTGTGTCGCCCATGGGTGGAGGAAGAAGGATGAGCGTATGGTTGATGGGCCACTTGAAGATCTTGTATTCCTAAAACAAATTGTAATTTACTTGTTTTTCTAGGATGGGCCAAAATTGTTGCTATTTAATTTATGCTTAAATATTACAATATTTGTTATTGTATGATAACATGACATATAGAATAGGAGTGCCACTCATATATCTCTTTTGATATGAACATGCATTGAATGATTTAGGTATCTAAATTGGCATCTAGATAACTTGGTAAATCATTCTATGGGATTTAATCACACACCTTAAATAATTGAGTGGGAGAAGGTGTTTTTGTAACACCTATGGCCTCCAAGGTTAGTTGAGCTTAATTATTTAATGGTAATCCCCCCAAAGGGCATCCATGAATGGAATTTAGCAACATACTTCTGTAAGGATTCCCATTAATAGATTGGCTTATTTCGTGGTCAAACCACATGTTGGGGTTTGGTTGTAAGGGTAGTCTAGGTGTTTGTTGAAGATCAAGACCCTTTCCAAGACCTCAAGAGGACAAGCACCAAAGGTATATATCTAGTGCTTACATTGGCTTGAAGAGATATAGTTGCACACACACACAACATGCATAACTCTTATTCTTGAATGTTGTGTTTATATTTTGTGTGCATTGTGCTTTATTGTTTATTCAATGTCTCTTCTTGCATAAGATTGTTTGCATCTTTTTATATGAAATGCCATGACATGATAGGCATTAGGATGCATTCAATACCCACACTTGCACTTCATGTATGTTAGCTTTTAGTGTGGAGTAATTCGTTTCCCTAAGGATGTTCGGAAACGTCCGCGCGTGCACGGTAATGTGCTTTGTGTTGCGCGATGATCGCCGGTGGAGATGCCTTTGGCTTCTCCTTGGTTTCACCAATTTTGGTGAATCGACGGTTACGTTCGGCGGCCTGGCCGCCGTTAGAAACCACCGAATGAGACCTGATTGAAATATATCTCTCGAGTCCAAAACGGCGGTTGGTATCGGCGGTTTCCAAACCGCCGAATGAAGTCGCCGATGTTCCCCTGTTCCGCTCGGGAGCCATTCGGCGGTTCAATTCGGCGCCCTGGCCGCCGAATGAAACCGCCGATCGGTGCGTTTCAAGGGCAAAATTGTATTTTCACCTGCCCTGTTTTTGGTCTCTATAAATCCATCCTTATCTCTGGTTCAGAACACAAGTCTTTGATTATAAGAACCCTAGAGAGATATTTAGAGAGACTTGAGAGAGAAAGCTTAAAGATCATATATTTATCTCTCTAAACCCATTCCCACATGCATAAATCTTCATCTAAGCATCATCTAGGATCATCTAGCATATGCTAATGCATGGGACTTCTTCAACACACATGGTATGATTTGTTGAACACTTTTATCTTACATAATTAGTGTTTCTACTTATCAATGTTATCTCATTTATTACTTGTATGTCATTAGATTAATTTCTACATACATGATTGAGATTATGTGTTGATTGGGTTATTTTTTGATAGCTAGGATTTTACATGTTTATCTAACATCTAGCTAATTAATCTCATTATATGATTGAGATTATTTTTGTGATAGCTTTGTATCTAGGATTGGTGATCCTTTACTTAGCTAAAGTTATATGCCATGACATATAGCTATATGTGATATCTAGGATTGATTATATTGTCATCTTATAATCCTAGGTAAGCATTTAGAGTACCCTAGCTCTTATTGCATTAATTGAATATTCATACATATTCACATAGGGTTGTGCATCTCTTTTGAGAGATTGAAGTCTTGGGGCTAAGTGTGCTTAGGCCTCAAGCAAATTGGACTAGAGCCGCTATAAAAGGCCCGCGTGGTAGATTAGAGGGTGCTCACGCCAAGAGTAGTGTATCAGGGGATATCACTAGGGATTGAACCAAGAGTGGCGATTGGTAGTGTCCATAGCCTGAGGTTATCTAGGGTGAGAGTCCGAGAATCACTTGAGGGTGTAACCGTCTTTTCATATAGTGGATTTCGAGGTCCGAGTGTGGCGCACTTAACAGCCCGTGGTTTTTCCCAGTGGTTGGGTTTTCCACGTATACATCAAGTGTCATTTACTATTTCCGCATCTTATTACACTTGTATGTATTTTTGACTTGCTAGGGGTATTTTCGTAAAATTGACTTGCATGCGAAAATTGGGTAATAATTGTTAAAATCTATTCACCCCCCCTCTAGCTTTATATAGAACACGCCTCTAGGACTTTCAACTTCCTTACAAGGATAGACTAGACAATGGACTCAAACGAGATCTACTCCCCAAGGAGGGATTTTCGTGAGAGAAAATTGAGGGTCGAAATCTTGGTAACACACTCAATGTAATTTTATTGATATCCTCCCAAGAGTTCTTGTCAATAAAATTGCAAGTCTAAAATTGAAAACGCTGGTTGTTATGTTAACAATTAGGTGGGACCTAGTCTAACTAGTAAATGGTGCGAACTCCCAAAGGAGGCATAACATTTATGGGTGTTGGATCACCGTTGAATTTTTATGATTGAGTTATTTATTTAATTCAAGATAAATATTTAAAGTGCTTTATCATGATTATTTACTTATATAAGTTTTGTTTTTATTCAGAAATCATGACCCCATCACTTATGAACATCCTGAAAGATAACACTTTAACTGGAGATAATTATGTCACATGGAAAACGAAAATTGGGTTGTTACTGCAAAGTGAAAAACATAAGTTTGTTCTAACTACTCCAAAACCACCTGCTCCTAATAATGAATCTAGCATAATGTATAGAGATGAGTATGAGTAGTGGAAGACTTTAGATGATATGGCCAAATGTTATATTATGGCCACTATCTCCAACGTGTTGCAACAGCAGCATGAAGGAATAGAGTCCGCTGCTGATATAATGATGTCTCTAGAGGAGATGTTTGCTATGAAGTCCAGGACGACTAAGAGAGAGGCAGTGACTGCTTTTATGAATCTTAGAATGAAACCTGGACAGGCTGTGAAAGATCACATGATGAAAGTCATAGCACATCTCAACATTGCTGAACTGCATGGCGCTGAGATAGATGGTGAGACAAAAATTGATATGGTTGTCAATTCATTGTCAGATTCCTTTGATCAGTTCAAATTGGACTACACTTTGAACAAAAAGGAATACACCTTACAAGGCCTGATGCAAGATGTTCAAAGTGCTGAAAAGATCCTTGTGAAAGGCAAAGGTCAAGAGATTCATATGGTTGGTAAAGTTGCTACTGTTAAGGCTCGTCAAAAGGTCAAGAAACAACAGAAGAAAAAGCAATTTGGGCCTACCAAGAAGGAGACCAAGAACGTAACCAAGATCAAAGGGAAATGCTTCCTTTGTGGTGAAAAGGGACATTGGAAAAGAAATTGCCCAAAGTCCCAGAATAAGAAGGAAGAAGGTAATGTTAATTATCTTGAAACATGTTTTCTGGCAGATTCTAATGATTCTTGGATCATAGACTCTGGAGCCACTAATCATGTTTGTTATTCCTTGCAGGGGTTCTAAGAAAGGAGAAAGCTGAGTAAGAATGAAATCAATTTGCGCTTGGGCAACGAAACGTTAGTGTCTGCAAGTGCAGTGAGAGATATTAGAGTTTATTTGGATTCTAGAAGGCATTTAGATTTAATAGACGTTTATTATGTACCTCAATTCAAGAGGAATTTAATTTTAGTTTCTTGTTCGAATAAATTTGGATATTCGGTTACTTTTAATAAAGTCTTTATTATTAGTAAGAATGACAAAATTATTTGCCAAGGTACATTGGAAAACGGTCTATACTTTTTGCATAAAAATATCTCTCACTCGTTAGACACAGAATTAACGGAACCGAAACCTACCTATGGCATTTACGCCTAGGTCATATTAACCTTAATAGGATTAAAAGATTGGTATGTGACGGACCTTTAAGTGACTTAAAGGTTGATGATCTACCAACTTGTGAATCTTGTTTGGAAGGTAAAATGACCAAAAGGTCGTTCTCTGCCAAAGGTGTAAGAGCCACTGAATGTTTAGGATTGATACACACTGATGTCTGTGGACCTATGAGCATTCAAGCTAGAGGTGGATATGAGTACTTCATCACCTTCACAGATGATTACTCGAGATTTGGCTATGTGTATCTCATGCGTCATAAGTCGGATGCTTTTGATATGTTCAAAGCATTCAAAGCTGAAGTAGAAAATCAGCTTGAGAAACATATAAAAATCTTGAGATCTGATCGTGGTGGAGAATATCTATCTAGTGAGTTTCAGCAATATCTTATTGATAATGGGATAGTTTCTCAGTTTTCTGCACCAGGAACACCTCAACAGAATGGGGTGGTAGAAAGGAGAAATAGAACTCTTTTGGATATGGTTAGGTCTATATTGAGTTATTCAACACTTCCTATTTCTTTTTGGGGATATGTTTTACAAACTGCTATATACATTCTAAACGATGTACCATCTAAGTCAGTTCCTCAAACACTGCATGAGTTGTGGACTGGGCGCAAGCCTAGTTTACAACACTTAAGGATATTTGGTTGTCCTGCGCATGTGTTAAAAGGAAAGACAGAAAAGATGGAGTCCCGTTCAGAAACATGTATATTTGTAGGGTATCCAAAAGAAACTAAAGGACATTATTTCTATAGTCCTTCAGATCTTAAAGTATTTGTTTCGACAAATGCTAAATTTTTGGAAAAGGACTATATGAATGATTTTGTACCTAGAAGTAGAATTGTCCTGAATGAGATGTCATGAGATACAATTCCACGAGAGGTTACACAACCTAACCCAATTGTAAGTTCCGATCCAACACAAGATCAACAACCTACCATTCCTCGTCGTAGTGGGAGGGCTAGAACACAACCCGAAAGATACATCGGTCTGGGAGAATCAGTGGAGAATCTCTCGGACGATGATGATCCCTACACGTACAAGGAAGCTATGGAGGATGTTGATAGTCGCCATTGGCAAAAGGCAATGCAATCTGAGATAGAATCTATGTTTGATAACAAAGTCTGGTCCCTTGTAGACTTGCCTAAAGGGATAAAACCCATTGGGTGCAAGTGGGTATACAAGAGGAAAAGAGGTATGGATGGAAAGGTGGAAACCTTTAAAGCTAGATTGGTAGCTAAAGGGTATACACAGAAAGAAGGTATCGATTACGAGGAAACCTTCTCTTCTATGGCCATGCTTAAATCCATTAGGATACTCTTATCCGTTGCAGCATCTTTAGATCTAGAGATTTGGCAAATGGACGTCAAGACAGCTTTCCTTAATGGAAGTCTTGACGAAAGCATCTACATGATGCAACCAGAGGGATTCATTGAAAAGAGCCAAATGGAAAAGGTATGCAAGTTGCAGAAATCCATATATGGATTAAAGCAAGCATCCAGATCCTGGAACATAAGGTTCGATCAAGCTGTCAAAGGTTTTGGATTTATTCAGAATCCTGACGAACCTTGTGTATACAAAAGGATTAAAGGCGACAAGTTGGTTTTCCTGATTCTTTATGTTGATGATATACTACTCATTGGAAACGATGTAGGTGTATTGACATCAGTAAAAGAATGGTTAGCAAAACAATTTGATATGAAGGACTTAGGAGAAGCAAGTTTTATTCTAGGTATCCAAGTAATAAGGGATAGAAAGAATAAAACGATTGCATTATCCCAAGCTTCATACATAGACAAGATCTTGTCTAGGTTTTCCATGCAGGATTCCAAGAAAGGTATGTTACCTTTCAGACATGGAATCAAGCTTTCTAAGGAATAAGTTCCTAAGAATGAGCATGAAGAGCATGTTAGGATTATGCTCAATAGCAAGAGTGTAATGTTGTAATTAACAATCTTTTTCATATTAATAAAGTAATTTCTGGTTTAACAAATCGTATAGCATTTATAGTTTAATATTATAATTGTCAAAGTAAATAATCATAAGGTCTAAAGACTATGAGAAAAGAAGAATTGTTCGTACATCTGGATATGTATGTGGTAGACACAATTCTTTAGTTAGTCTTGAATAATGTTCACAACTTAAGTTAAAGGTTGGGCACCTTTATCTTGTTAAAGTTGTAGAATTCTTTTGCTAGCATTTGAGTGGGATCAAATGAGATATGATGAGTCTAAATCATCGGAGTGTCTTCGAGCAAAAGGATCTAGTGCACTGGGTGCATTGAACAGGATCACAATGAAAAGCTTTATCTAGAACCGTCAATAGATAATAGTCTTTTCATTATCAGGACAATCGGAGAGTCTATCTTAATCCTGAGATAAATGATGGACTTATGGTTGCAAGTGATATCATTTGAGTTATCAATGAGTACGATTATATCGCATAGTCTATCCTCGATAGTTTGGTGATATTCATTTGTTAATCGATAGAGGACTTCATTTATAGATATGGACATCGTGGCTCCTTTTAATTAAATGAGAGTATAATATCATCATATGGATGTTTTGAGGTAATTGGATATTAAATCTCAACGTTGAGTTTTCGATAGTGTCTATTGAAAACATGGCTTCTGGACAAGTCAAATATCCAAGTTCAAAACGTGGTCATATGAGTAAATATGGTAACTTGGAGAGTTATAGGCGGTCTATGAACTCTTGGCGATTACTGATATTAATCACGAGGATACACTATCTCCTATATGATTGTCTAGGGTATGAATGAGGAGCATCTTCCTTTTCTATCTTTATTTAAGAGTTCAATTTTAGCTCTTTAGTGGAATGAGTTAAAATTAATGGATCGGACCTAAGTGAATCATTTATTGATTGTGATTAGGTTATGTCTATTGAAGCTTAAATTTAGATGGCCCGCCAAGATCCCAATCCACACGGACTTGCATGGATCACTTGATATATTCTACCGGACCAATTTAAGGGTCCATCTAGAATTGCATTTAATATATTAAGAATATAATTTGCACATTATTTAAGTAATGGGCTGCTCATTATATTTATATATTAATGAAAGACATGTGGGCTTGTTTCTTTTAGTAAGAATGGGTCTGGTTCACATGTGGGCTTTTTATTTAAAGTCCAATGGATTAAATGAAATAAGAAAATAATATTTTGGCCCATTTATTCAAGTGGGGCGGCAAGGTTAAGTTTTAACCTAATATATTATTTTGTTTCATTTGTTTTAATTAAATAAGAATTAATTAATTTATTAATTAATTGTTTAATTAAGAAACAAATCTTTTCTGATTAGGAAATATGATTCCTAGTGTTATACTATTGTTGGTAGTATACTAAAAGTAAAAGACTTATTTGGTAAGAAAATAAATAATTAATTTTATTTATTTAATCAAATAAGAAGTCTTTTATATTTAGTCAAATAAAGGAATAAAAGATTTATGAATTCAATTAGGGTTTAAAGTCTTAAACTAAATAGGAAATAGGGTGCAATACAAACTCTTTTGGGCTTGAGAATTGCGGAAACCCTAGTCCCTTTTAGGTTGTGATTTTCGGCCACCCTAAGTGAAAGAAGAGAAGAAAATTTGGCCACCTATATAAGTGCTCTTATAGATTTCGGCCACCACAAGTTGTTCTGGAGACAATTTTTCTTCTTCTTCTCAATTCATAGAAAGCTTTTATTCTACAAAAACAAATAGGAATGTTAGATTATTCTTTGATAGTATACTATTTGCTTAATCATCAATAAGCTTGTGTATACGATATCGATCTAGGTTCACGCGAGTTTCGATCATTAGATTGAGAACTCAAAAGTGACCGGAATAATCTCAGTCATTCTTTTGATTGTTTTTGTGACTAACAAAGAAAAGAAAGTTTGTTTTGTCCATTCACAGGTTTGCAATTCAAAGAAAAAGGGAGACCACGCTCCTAGGTGATCCACGTTCGTGCTAGGATTGAAGATCTTGCGGATTACCATCGACGTAAGTCAATCGGATCACGCGACAAAAGGTATTCTACTTTTTGGTTATTGTATATGCATGTTTAATTAATTAAAGGGTTTAAGGTTCATAAAGGAAAAATTTTAAAAGTCACTAAATATTATTTTTAGTCTCGCTTCCGCTGCGTGTACTACGGTATTTTTCCCTACAGAGCAATTCATGAGTAGAGTTCCATATGCCTCGGCGGTTGGAAGTCTCATGTATGCAATGCTCTGTACTAGACCAGATATTTGTTTTGCTGTTGGCATAGTTAGTAGGTTTCAATCGAAACCTGGTCCTGATCACTGGACGGCAGTCAAGCATATTTTCAAGTATCTCAAGAGAACGAGAGATAATATGCTTGTATACTCTGGAGGGGATTTGATTCCCGTTGGGTATACAGATTCTGATTTCCAATCAGATTCTGACTCTAGAAAATCCACATCAGGGGCTGTGTATACTATTGGAGGAGGAGCAGTCATATGGAGGAGTATCAAGCAATCTTGTATTGCTGATTCCACCATGGAAGCTGAGTATGTTGCTGCATGCGAGGCTGCCAAAGAGGCTGTTTGGCTCCGCCAATTCTTGATTGACTTGGAAGTGGTTCCTAGTGCGAATAAGCAGATCACTATCTACTGTGACAACAGTGGAGCAGTGGCTAATTCGAAAGAACCAAGAAGTCACAAGAGAGGTAAACACATTGAAAGAAAGTATCATCTTTTAAGGGAGATTGTTCAAAGAGGTGACGTGACAATTACCAAAATCGCGTCAGCAGAAAATCTAGCGGATCCCTTCACAAAGGCTCTACCTCAGAAGAGTTTCGATGGGCATCTAGAGAATATGGGCTTAAGAGATATGACACATTTGCTATAGTGCAAGTGGGAGATTGTTAGGATTATGCTCAATAGCAAGAGTGTAATGTTGTAATTAACAATCTTTTTCATTTTAATAAAGTGATTTCTGGTTTAACAATTCTTATAGCATTTATAGTTTAATATTATAATTTTCAAAGTAAATAATCATAAGGTCTAAAGACTATGAGAAAAGAAGAATTGTTCATACATCTGGATATGTATGTGGTAGACACAATTCTTTAGTTAGTCTTGAATATTGTTCACAACTTAAGTTAAAGGTTGGGCACCTTTATCTTGTTAAAGTTGTAGAATTCTTTTACTAGCATTTGAGTGGGATCAAATGAGAGATGATGAGTCTAAAATCATCGGAGTGTCTTCGAGCAAAATAATCTAGTGCACTGGGTGCATTGAACTGGATCACAATGAAATACTTTATCTATAACCGTCAGTAGATAAAAGTCTTTTCATTATCAGGACAATCGGAGAGTCTATCTTAATCCTGAGATAAATGATGGACTTATGGTTGCAAGTGATATCATTTGAGTTATCAATGAGTACGATTATATCGCATAATCTATCCTCGATAGTTTGGTGATATTCATTTGTTCATCGATAGAGGATTTCATTTATAGATATGGACATCGTGGCTCCATTTATTAAATGAGAGTATAATATCATCATATGGATGTTTTGAGGTAATTGGATATTAAATCTCAACGTTGAGTTTTCGATAGTGTCTATTGAAAACATGGCTTCTGGACAAGTCAAAATATCCAAGTTCAAAACATGGTCATATGCATAAATATGGCAACTTGGAGAGTTATAGGCGGTCTATGAACTCTTGGCGATTACTGATATTAATCACGAGGATACACTATCTCCAACTTGATTGTCTAGGGTATGAATGAGGAGCATCTTCCTTTTCTATCTTTATTTAAGAGTTCAATTTTAGCTCTTTAGTGGAATGAGTTAAAATTAATGGATCGGACCTAAGTGAATCATTTGTTGATTGTGATTAGGTTATGTCTATTGAAGCTTAAATTTAGATAGCCCGCCAAGATCCCCAATCCACACGGACTTGCATGGATCACTTGATATATTCTACCGGACCAATTTAAGGGTCCATCTAGAATTGCATTTAATATATTAAGAATATAATTTGCACATTATTTATGTAATGGGCTGCTCAATTATATTTATATATTAATGAATGGCATGTGGGCTTGTTTCTTTTATTAAGAATGGGTCTGTCTTTTCTGATTAGGAAATATGATTCCTAGAGTTATACTATTGGTAGTAGTATACTAAAATTAAAAGACTTGTTTGATAAGAAAATAAATAATTAATTTTATTTATTTAATCAAATAAGAAGTCTTTTTATTTAGTCAAATAATAGAATAAAATATCTATGAGTTGGATTAGGGTTTAAAGTCTTAAACTAGATGGAAATTAGGGTGCAACACAAACCTTTTTTTGGCTTGTGATTTGCGGCAACCCTAGTCCCTTTTAGAGAAGGATTTACGGCAACCCTAAAAGAAAAGAGGAAGCAAATTTCGGCCACCTATATATTCACACTTATAGAATTCAGCCGGTTGGTTGTTCATTGATACAATTTTCTTCTTCTTCTCAATTCATAGAAAGGTTTTTTATTCTACTAAAACATAAAAGAGTGAATAGATTATTCTTTGATGGTACACTAATTGCTTGTTCATCAATAAGCTTGTGTGTACAACATCGATCAAGGTTCACGCGAGTTTCGATCATAAGATTGAGAACTCAAAAGTGACCGGAATAATCTTAGTCTTCTTTTGATTGTTTTTGTGACTAACAAAGAAAAAGAAAAGTTTGTTTGTCCATTCTCAGGTTTGCAATTCAAAGAAAAGGGAGACCACTCTCCTAGGTGATCCACGTTCGTGCTAGGATTGAAGATCTTGCGGATTACCATCGACGTAAGTTAATCGGATCACGGGACAAAAGGTATTCTTCTTTTGTTAGATAATATATATGTTTAATTGATTAAAGGGTTTAAGGTTCATAAAAAGGGAAAATTTTAAAAGTTACTAAATCTATTTTTAGTCTCGCTTCCGCTGCGTGTAGTACGGTATTTTTCCCTACAACTAGTTGCTCATCCGGAAATGCTTCATTTATGGCTATTTGCTCTTCATCCTTCTCATCCCTTTCTAGCCTCGAAAGGTGATCCGCCACAAGGTTTTCGGACCCTTTCTTGTCTTTAATCTCCAAGTTGAACTCTTATAAAAGGAGAATCCACCGGATTAACCGCGGCTTGGCATCTTTCTTTGCCATCAAGTACTTGATTGCCGCATGGTCGGTATACACAATCACCTTTGAACCCACTAGGTAAGATCGGAATTTGTCAAAGGCAAAGACAATGGCTAGGTGTTCCTTTTCCGTGGTGGCATAATTCAATTGAGCATCATTTAAGGTTTGGCTCGCATAGTAGATCACATGTAGCCTCTTCTCTCTTCTTTGCCCCAAAACGGCTCTCATCGCATAATCACTTGCATCACACATAAGCTCAAAGGGAAGTTCCCAATCCGGTGCCGATATGATGGGAGCGGATGTCAACTCTTTCTTCAATGTCTCGAAAGCACGGAGACACTCTTTGTCAAAAACAAAGGGAACATCCTTCATCAATAAAGCATACAATGGTTTAGTGATCTTGGAGAAGTCTTTGATAAAACGCCGATAGAAGCCGGCATGCCCCAAGAAGCTCCTAACTCCCTTAACCGAAATTGGAGGTGGCAATTTCTCAATTACCTCTATCTTTGCTCTATCTACTTCGATGCCTTGAGAAGAGATCCGATGTCCAAGTACAATGCCCTCCTTCACCATGAAGTGGCATTTTTCCCAATTGAGCACCAAGTTTGTCTCCTCACACCTCTTGAGAACCAACCCCAAATTCTTTAGGCAATCATCATAGGATGCTCCAAAAATCGAGAAGTCATCCATGAAAACTTCAATAAATTTCTCCACCATGTCTAAAAATATTGCCATCATGCACCGTTGAAATGTGGCCGGTGCGTTGCACAACCCGAATGGCATTCTCCTATATGTAAATGTGCCATAGGGACAAGTGAAGGTGGTCTTTTCTTGGTCTTCGGGATCAATATGGATTTGGTTGTAACCGGAAAAACCGTCAAGGAAGCAATAGTAGTCATGACCGGCCAACCTCTCCAACATTTGATCTATGAAAGGAAGTGGGAAATGGTCCTTTTGGGTGGCATTGTTTAACTTCCTATAATCGATGCACACTCTCCATCCGGTGACGGTCCTCATGGGGATCAACTCATTCTTCTCATTCGGTACCACCGTCATGCCCCCTTTCTTAGGCACCACTTGAACCGGACTAATCCAAGGGCTATCCGATATTGGATAAATGATTCCCGCATCTAAAAGCTTCAACACCTCCGCTTTCACAACTTCTTTCATGTTAGGATTGAGTCTTCTTTGGTGTTCCACCGAAGGCTTGAAATTGTCTTCCATTAAGATCTTGTGCATGCATAAGGATGGGCTAATCCCTTTGATATCCGATATTGACTAACCAATTGCTCTTTTGTACTCTCTCAACACCCTTAGTAGCTTCTCCTCTTCAATCTTGGACAAACTTGCCGAGATTATTACCGGTAGTGTTGATGCATCTCCCAAGAAAGCATACCGCAAGTGAGATAGTAATTGTTTGAGCTCTAGAGTAGGAGGCTTCTCAATAGATGGTGGGAGTTTTGGCTTTCCCACACCAAGTTCTTCAAAGTGCCATCTTCCCCTAAGTGTCCTTAAGGGTAAGGAGTTGAGTTGTTTGGCACATTCTTCAACTTCAAAGTTCTCATCTTCCTCTATCACTCCATGCATTATACACGCTTCAAGTGGCTTATTGGGATTCTCCTTCTTCACGTACTCTTGTATCATGGGCTCAACCACATCCATTCTATAACAATCACCCATGTCCAATGCCCTTTTGGTTGCCTTAGACATATCAAACACCACTTGCTCATCACCAACTCTCAAAGTCATCTTTTCATCTCTTACATCAATTAAAGCACCCGCCGTCTTCAAAAACGGCCTTCCCAAGAGAAGAGGTATCTCTACATCCTCCTCCATTTCCAAGATGACAAAATCCACCGAAAAGTATAGGCTATCTACCTTCACAAGAACATCTTCCATCACTCCTCTAGGATATTTGATTGACCGGTCCGCCAATTGGAGAGTGATATGTGTAGGCTTCACTTCTCCAATATTTAACTTCTTGAACACCGAATAGGGCATCAAGTTTATGCTTGCCCCCGAATCGATCAAGGCCTTACTAAATTCCGAGGTTCCAATGGTGCATGGTATGGTGAATTTGCCCGGATCCTTCAACTTAGAAGGGAGCTTGTTTTGCAAAATAGCACTACATTCCTCCGTTAATGCCACCGTTTCAAACTCTTCAAGCTTCCTTTTGTTGGAAAGTAAGTCCTTCAAAAACTTGACATAAGTGGGCATTTGAGCTAGGGCTTCGGCAAATGGGATATTAATATGAAGCTTTTTGAACACCTCTAAGAACTTTGCAAATTGGTGGGCATCTTTGTGTTTCCTCAACCTTTGGGGGTATGGGATTGGAGGCACATATGCTTTGACTTGTGGTGTGGGTGGATCACAAGATGTCTTGGATGGGTTATCTTCCTCTTTGTTCTCCTCAACAATCTCTTCTTCAATTGCCTCTTCGATCACTTCTTCTCCAACCACTTCATCCATCTTTTTGCTAACTTCTTCCGGTTGCTCAACCATTCTCCCACTTCTTAAAGAAATTGCCTTGCATTGCTCCTTGGGATTGATCACCGTGTCGCTTGGCAATGTCCCTTGTTGTCTTCCTTGTTGTCTCCTAGCTAGTTGACCGACTTGCATTTCTAGGTTTTGGATCGAGGCTTGTGAATGTTGAGCAAGTTGGTCAATCTTCGTATCAAGCTTCCTTAAGGCTAAGTCTTGGGTCTCTATTCTAGTGTCTAACTTGCCCATGTATTTAGAGAATGCTTCCTCTAGGTTTGACTTTCTCTCCACTTGGTTGTTCGGGGCTTGGTTATGGTAGTTTTGTTGGTGAGGTTGGTGGAATCCGAGTGGTTTAAGGTTGGCTTCGAGTTGGAGAGTGTTTTGGTTATCTTTCCATGAGAAGTTGGGATGATATTTCGGAAAGGGGTTATAGGTGTTGTTGTAGGGATTATATTGGGGTCTTAGTTGGTTGTTGTAGTTCCTATTGTAATTCACAAAAGAAACTTGCTCCGAAGGTCCGGGGGCAAAAAGGTTCCTCGCTTGACAATCCACACTCTCATGAGGTCCCAAGCATAAACTACAACTCACCATCTTTACTTGGGCCGTACTAGAACTTGCTCCCATGTTGCTTAATTGTCTTGTCAAGGCATTAATTTGTGCTTGCAATGCGGTCACTTGATCAACCTCCAACATACCGGGTGCTTTCTTTGGTGCTTTCCTATTGCTACCCCAATGACTATTTGCAATGGACATTGAAACAAATTAGAGGCGTGTTCTATATAAAGCTAGAGGGGGAGTGAATAGATTTTAACTATTATTACCCAATTTTCGCATGCAAGTCAATTTTACGAAAATGCCCCTACTAGTCAAAAATACATACAAGTGTAATATAGTGCGGAATTTAAATAACACTTGATGTATACGTGGAAACCCAACCACTGGGAAAAACCACGGGCTGTATAGTGCGCCACACTCGGAACTCGAAATCACTAATTGAAATGAAGTTTACAACCTATGTAGACCTCATCTAACATTCCGGTCTGTAACCCCTCACTTCTACCCAGCGGGCCTTTATTAGCAACCCTATTCCAATTTGCTTGAGGCCTAAGCACTCTTAGCCTCAAGACTTACTTCTCTATAAAGAGAAACAACCTATGTGAATATATATATGAATATTCAAATAACAAACAAGGCTAGGTAACCTTAGATGCTTATCTAGGATGATGATATAATCAATTTAATCAACCCTAGATATCAATTGCTAAATGACATGTCAAATAGCTTAGCTAATCAAGATTAATTAAAAACCTTGAAAGTAATTAAATACTCTAATTTCTTCCTTGTTCCTCATCATCGAGCTCTCAACTTTGACTTTGTAGTCATTAAGATCCATACACTCCACACTTCCATTTGTGGAGTTAGATGACAAATATTTAACACTTGTGTCATCTCCTCTAATCTCCATTTCACCAATGGAGTCATCTCCTTCATTAAGATCATCAAATTTTTCTTTTGATGAGGAAAGAGCCAAATCCCTATGAGTAGCTACACCAACTACTTCTATACCTTGTTCTTCTTGGGGATCACAAGGAAAAGCAACTTTGCCATCTTCTTCAACTTCTACACTCTTGGCTCCAAATTCCGTGTAGATGATGGCAAGTTCTTCATCACTTGAAGGATTTTCGTCATCTTCATATTTATCCCATAAGGTGGCCTTCGCCTTCCCTTTTCTTCTATCCTTCAAGTTTCCACACTCCGGGGAGAAATGCCCGAATCCTCCACATTCGTAGCACTGAATCCCCTCTCTTGAAGACACTCCTTGGTTTGGCTTGTTAATGAGTCCCATGTCTTCAATTGAGATACCCTCCTTCTTGTCATGCTTCGAAGTCTCCAAAGCAATTTTCTTCTTCTTCTTCTTAGGAGGTGCGGTGGTCAACTTCTTCTTAGGAGGTGAGGTGGTTAAATTCACAAATCTCCTAAATCTCTCTAGTAAGAGAGGCATCTCCTCAATGGAGTCAATTTCTTCTCTCACAAAATCACTCATAGTGTTTGCGTTGAATGAATGCAAATGAGAAGAATGCAAAATGTATGAAGAAATCAAACAAACATACAAAATGCAAAAACACACCAAAATGAGCTAGGATCACCTAAGTATATCTAGGAACCCGCTCTGATACCAATTGAAAGTTCTTAATAAATACTCGAGGTGTGTTTATCAATATAAAGCTAGAGGGGGGGTGAATAGATTTTATCTAATTATTACCCAATTTTCGCATGCAAGTCAATTTTACGAAAATACCCCTAGCAAGTCAAAAATACATACAAGTGTAATAAGATGCGGAAATAGTAAATGACACTTGATGTATACGTGGAAAACCCAACCACTGGGAAAAACCATGGGCTGTTAAGTGCGCCACACTCGGACCTCGAAATCCACTATATGAAAAGACGGTTACACCCTCAAGTGATTCTCGGACTCTCACCCTAGATAACCTCAGGCTATGGACACTACCAATCGCCACTCTTGGTTCAATCCCTAGTGATATCCCCTGATACACTACTCTTGGCGTGAGCACCCTCTAATCTACCACGCGGGCCTTTTATAGCAGCTCTAGTCCAATTTGCTTGAGGCCAAAGCACACTTAGCCCCAAGACTTCAATCTCTAAAAAGAGATGCACAACCCTATGTGAATATGTATGAATATTCAATTAATGCAATAAGAGCTAGGGTACTCTAAATGCTTACCTAGGATTATAAGATGACAATATAATCAATCCTAGATATCACATATAGCTATATGACATGGCATATAACTTTAGCTAAGTAAAGGATAACCAATCCTAGATACAAAGCTATCATATAAAACCCACAAACATTCAAAGGATTAACTAGTTGATTAAAAAACAATCTATCAACCTAGTTATCAATACATCACACAAGAATGTTCATGGCATAGCTTTTAGGCAATAATGACCTAATCAAGTAAGCTATGAAAAATAATCTCAATCAATAAATGAGATCAATTAGCTAGATGGCATATGAACATTAAAGCCTAGCTAACAAATAAAAACCCAATCAACACATAATCTCAATCTTATATGTAGAAATTAATCTAAACACATATAAGTAAAATATGAGATAAAATTGATAAGTAGAAACACTAATTATGTAAGATAAAAGTGTTCAACAAATCATACCATGTGTGTTGAAGAAGTCCCATGCATTAGCATATGCTAGATGATCCTAGATGATGCTTAGATGAAGATTTATGCATGTGGGAATGGGTTTAGAGAGAAAAAGATATGATCTTTAAGCTTTCTCTCTCAAGTCTCTCTAAATATCTCTCTAGGGTTCTTATGATCAAAGACTTCTATTCTGAACCAGAGATAAGGATGTATTTATAGAGACCAAAAACAGGGCAGGTGAAAATACAATTTTGCCCTTGAAACGCACCGATCGGCGGTTTCATTCGGCGGCCAGGCCGCCGACTTGAACCGCCGAATGGCTCCCGAGAGGAACAGGGGAACTTCGGCGACTTCGTTCGGCGGTTTGGAAACCGCCGATTCCAACCGCCGTTTTGGACCCGAGAGATATATTTCAATCAGGTCTCATTCGGCGGTTTCGAAAGGCGGCCAGGCCGCCGAACTTAACCGCCGATTCACCAAAAATGGTGAAACCAAGGAGAAGACAAAGGCATCTCCACCGGCGATCATCGCGCAAAACAAAGCACATTACCGTGCACTCGCGGACGTTTCCGAACATCCTTAGGGAAACGAATTACTCCACACTAAAAGCTAACATACATGAAGTGCAAGTGTGGGTATTGAATGCATCCTAATGCCTATCATGTCATGGCATTTCATATAAAAAGATGCAAACAATCTTATGCAAGAAGAGACATTGAATAAACAATAAAGCACAATGCACACAAAATATGAACACAACATTTAAGAATAAGAGTTATGCATGTTGTGTGTGTGTGCAACTATATCTCTTCAAGCCAATGTAAGCACTAGATATATACCTTTGGTGCTTGTCCTCTTGAGGTCTTGGAAAGGGTCTTGATCTTCAATAAACACCTAGACTACCCTTACAACCAAACCCCAACATGTGGTTTGACCACGAAATAAGCCAATCTATTAATGGGAATCCTTACAAACCTAATTAGCTATCACAATCAACACTCAATCATTTTCATCACAAATAATCTCTAACTTGTATCTAGCATATAAGCAAAAGCATACAAGTAATTAAAGAGATGTATTAATATGAAAAACACTAAAGTAATATGAAATTAGTGAAGAACATACCAAATAAGATGTGATGATTCAAAACCATGCATGGATCAATTCTATGAAGGCATAGAAGATCAAATATGAAATTTGATGCAAAAGGGATTTGATTTGAGTGTTTAAAGATGGGTTCTTGATTTGATTTTTTCTCAAAAATCTCTCTTGAAAGTTTAGGGTTCTAATTGCTCAAGAAACTTGATCAGAGATTGAGAAAATAAGATATTTATAGACATCAAGAATTGGGCATGTGAAAAGACACTTTTGCCCCTGAAACGCACCGTTCGGCGGTTTCAATCGGCGGCCAGGCCGCCGATAACGACCGCCGAATTGAGCTCGTGAAGAACAGAGCATTAACGGCGGTTTCATTCTGCGGTTTCGTGACCGCCGATCCAACCGCCGAATCAAACCCGAGGGATTAAAATGATCAGGTATGAACGGCGGTTTCGAACGGCTGTCGTGACCGCCGATCTTGATCGCATAATTGCTTCAGACCAAACTGGACTGAAACGGCGGTTTCATTCGGTGGCCAGGACGCCGATCATAACCGCCGATCACCAACAATGGTGAAAACCAAGGAGAAGCCAAGGGCATTCTCCATAGGCGGTCTTCGCGCGAAACCAAGCACTCATTAGTGCAAGCGCGGACGTTTCCGAACAATGTCGGGAAACGAATTATAAGGCACATATACACACAACAAGATATATCAACCAAAGTGCTAGTGTGTAAAGTGACATGTGAAGAGATGCACATAAAAAATAAGCAAGTATGCAATCATAGCAAGAATGCTAAGTGTGTGTGTGCTACTAAATCTCTTCAAAGAAAAACAAGCATAAGAGATTATACCTTTGGCGTGCTTGTATCTTGAGGTCATGGAAGGGCCTTTGATCTTCAACACTAATCACTTAGACTACCCTTACATTCAAAACCCCAACATGTGGTTTGACCACGAAATAAGCCAATCAACAAAACGGAATCCTTACAATCTCCCCCTTTGGCTATTTCGTGACAAAACCACCACTCACATTGATTCCTCACAACAAAAATAAACCTATGGGTCAATGAAGATTTTCTACAATACAAAGAGATATATAAAAATAAAACTTGAAGTCTTCAATCTCTTGTAGAACAATCATTCCCTGAAACAAGGTTTCTAAACTTTCCAAAACAAGTAAAAGTGAGATGAATCAAGTGAGGACATAAACAAGCATTTGCATTTCTAAGAAATTAAACACACATCATGCAATGTATGATGAATGCAATGCTCCCCCTCAAAGGGTTACTCCCCCTCAATGTATATTCTCCCCAATGTGCACCAATTGCTACAACAATTTGCACCTCCCCTTACCACATTCTACTCCCCCTTTTTGTCATGATATAGACAAAGGAGTAGTCCCCAACCGGGTCACTCAAGGCAAAGAGAGATAGTAGCATTCTAGTATATGCATAATCAATATAAGTCACTTTATGCAATCTCAATTAATCGGAGAGAAACGAGGAGATTTATTAGATAAAATGTGTGAAACAAAATGCTTTGCATACAAGACATATTGCATTCAAGTCCAAAATACCATGGTATTTGGCAAAGCAAAGACAAAGGTTTCTAATAAGAATTCAAACCAATTTCACCATTGTCATGAGAGAAGCAAGGATATAGAAATTTCATTGATTTCAATTTAAGAACAACTATATCCAACTTTATAAGCTAAACATGTCATGAGCAACTTTGCACCCTATTTGATTTTTCCGGGAATGAAACCCGTATGATAGTAGACATGTTCAACCAATAAAGAAAGAGAGACATTTGGATTGTAAAATCCTTGAATGGATACAAGATCCTTTTTCATTTGAGTCTCATAAGCCTTTTTCACACAAGTTTTTGCATTTAAGAACGCAATTATCAATTCATGTTTTTTCATTTGAGCATGTACATGAATTTCATGCTTTTCATAAGACATTAGCATGTTATTAAAGAATCATCATGTCATGGAGATAATCATAGGTCATTCAAATCATACTTCCTACATACATCTCCTAGTCCAAAATGCATGTTTGAACATAAATATGACATGGATTGTAAACAAGCAAGGTTCACACTTATTGAATTGAAAACATATATACATATGTGCAACCAAGCTTACTCAAGCAATCAACCAAGAAGCATAAGATTTTTCAAATTTTTTGCAAGTGACAAGAATGCAAAAAATAGCTCTCTTTGCTTGAGTTCCCCATATGGGGTTAGTATCATCCTTCATTAATGAAGGGCATGAGGTCCTATGGACCTACCAAGTCCATTGGACTTAGTTGAACCTATTTGAGACTTGTTAGTCTCGTAGCAAGCGGGTTCATTTTTCCTTATCCACATAGATATGACATTTTTCTTCTTAGTGGTCAAAGGTTGCATGTCATTCACTAACCTAGGATTATTGACAAAAGATTTCCTAGGCTCATGCAAATGGGCTCTTCTTAGCCTCTTTTTCTTTATCATGCTATTAATCCTACAATGCTTAATGTACTTAAAGCACTTAGGCCTAATATGCCCATAAACACCACAATAATGACAAGTTGGTACAAAGTAAGAATTCATACCATGTTCTTGTGAAGTCATTGGAGACTCATCATGCATTTGATGTCTCCTTTGGTGTTGAGTCGGTTCATGTCTTCTATTTGGTTGAACCGGAATGGGTTGCCTCCTTGGATTAGGTAGCATGTTTTGCCTCTTTTCATAGTGAGTCATTTGTTGAGGAGAGTTGACTCGAGAGGCTCTAATCCGTTGAGCTTGGGGTTGTCTTGCTTTCACCACCTTCACTTGTGCATTTGTCGAACATTGTCCTAGTTCTAGCTTCTTCCTAGGAGTTTGCACCGGTGATGCTTCTATCTTACCCAAACTCTTCACAAAGACGGTCTTCTTAGGAATAGAGCAATCCTTGCTCACTTCGAATCCAAGACCTCTTTTGTCATAAGGGCTTTTTCCTACACCAAGTATGTTGTCAAGTTTCTTGGTGCTTGTGGTCATTCTAGTCAATGACTCTTTGGCTTCAACAAGCTCTCTCTTCAAACCCTCTTCATTCCTCTTAGACAAAGCTAGCTCATCTTTTAGCTTGTCTTCTTCCACCATGGATCTTACCACTTCATCATTCAAGTGGTCCACTTGTGTTGAAAGCCTAAGTAATTCTTCCTTTAACCTTTGAATCTCTTTTTCATTCTTTAACTTAGAGCTTTCAAAACTTTCAAAGTTGTCCTTAAGATCCATTTTCTCCACTTGCTTCTTTAGGAGGTCATTGTATGTTGTAAGCTCTAGATTTTCTTCCTCTAAAATCCTTAGAAATCTATCTTTCTTCTTCATGGAGCTTTCAACATTGACTATAAAGTTATGCATATCCATATTCTTTGCATTTCCATTTGTAGAGTTAGATAAGGAGTCATCTCCACTAGTGTCATCTTCTAGACTCTCCTTCTCTCCTATGGATCCAATATCCTCATCAAGACCTTCACCTTGATCTCTTGAGTCAATAAGTGCCATATCCCAATGTGAAGCAACAACTATCTCCTCTAGAGCTACTTCTTCGACTTTCTCTTCTATGGGATTACTAGCAACGGAGTTCTTACCAACAACTTCATTTTCTTCACAAGTGGCACCCAATGCCTTGAAGTTATTGATAAGCTCATCATCACTTGATGACTTATCTCCCTCTTCGGAGTCATCACTTTCACTCCAAATGGCGGCCATCATTTTTTCTCTCTTGTTCTTCAAATTCCCACAATCTAGTGAGATATGACCTATGCCACCACACTCATAGCATTGGATCCCTTTCCTTTCGCTATTCTCTAGCCTATGCTCAACCTTCTTGAAAGGAACCCTTTTCTTCAATTCTTGCCCTTTGGATGCATGAACCGCCGAATCAAACCCGATCTTGACCGCATAATTGCGTCAGACCAAACTGGACTGAAACGGTGGTTTCATTCGGCGACCAGGAAGCCGATCATAACCGCCGATCACCAACAATGGTGAAAACCAAGGAGAAGCCAAGGGCATTCTACATAGGCGGTCTTCGCGCGAAACCAAGCACTCATTAGTGCAAGCGCGGACGTTTCCGAATAATGTCGGGAAACGAATTATAAGGCACATATACACACAATAAGATATATAAACCAAAGTGCTAGTGTGTAAAGTGACATGTGAAGAGATGCACATAAAAAATAAGCAAGTATGCAATCATAGCAAGAATGCTAAGTGTGTGTGTGCTACTAAATCTCTTCAAAGAAAAACAAGCACAAGAGATTATACCTTTGGCGTGCTTGTATCTTGAGGTCATGGAACGGCCTTTGATCTTCAACACTAATCACTTAGACTACCCTTACATTCAAAACCCCAACATGTGGTTTGACCACGAAATAAGCCAATCAACAAAACGGGAATCCTTACAGACATGTCTTCAATCAAGTCATAAGCCGCATCCATCGACTTGTTCATCAAAGAGCCTCCCGCCGAAGCATCCACAAATTGGCTAGTGGCTAAGTTCATACCTCGATAAAACTTCTCCACTATTGACCACTTTGGCATTCCGTGGCATGGACACTTCCTAAGCAACTCCTTGTACCTCTCCCAAGCTTCATATAAGGTTTCCGCCTCGTATTGGGAGAATTCATGGATTTCATTCATTAGTTGAGCCGCCCTTTCGGGAGGGAAGTCTTTGTTGAGGAAAGCTTGGGCCAACATACCCCAATTGCCGATCGACCTTGGTGGAAGTGCATCATACCAACCTTTGGCTCGGCTAGTCAATGAGAACGGAAAGATCCTTAGCCTAATTGCTTCGTCCGAAGCTCCATTGATCTTGAAGGTCGAGCAAATTTGGTCAAAATTCCTCAAATGCTCGTTTGGATCCTCCGTGGGCTTGCCATTAAATAGCCCCATCATCACCTGTAAGTGCCTCATTTTTTATTGGCGTTATTCGTTGGCAAAATCACAATGGGGTTCTATATGTAAGGATAGCTTAGGATGGAAGAAAACCTCATTGCATGATCAAGAGCTTCAAGGAAGGTAGATTTCTTGACTTACTCTACTTTGAAGAGATGTAGTTGCACACACACACAACACTTGCATAACTCTTACTTGTATGTTGTGTTTGCAGTTTTTGTGCATCATTGGGTATTTAAATCTCTCTTCTTACATCTTGTGATTATAATGGCATATCTAGTTAGGCTTAGGATGCATTTCTTTTGACCCTTGCACTTTTGTTTGTGTGCTTAAGGGAGTGTGTGCGCTGGTCATGCGCTGGTCGTCACCAGTGCAAGCTGACCAGCGCAACTAGTCCAGTGGACTACCGCTGGTCGTGCGCTGGTCTGCACCGGCGCACTCCTCCAGCGCAACTCCTCCAGTAGGTTGTCGCTGTTGGTGCGCTGGTCGTCACCAGCGCAAGCACCACCAGCGCATCTCGTCCAGAATGTTGCCGCTGGTCTTGCGCCCTTGAGGCGCACCACTCGTCGAGCGCCCTTGCCAGTTAAAGGGCGTGCGCTGGTGAGTTGCGCTGGTCGTCCAGCGCTGAACTAGCGCAGCTGACGGGAATCTGAAGCATTTTTTTCAAAAACGATGTCACTTCACTTGGATCCCATTTATATATGTCTTGATAGTCTTGGCTCGGTTTCTAGAGCAAAAATTACACTTTTGAGAGCATGGTTGAGTATCTTCAAGCCAAGGTATCAAGACTTCATCTTTAAGCTTCCAAATCACAAAACCCTTCATATTGCATCTTTCATTTATCATCTAGCATAATTCTAGGTTGATTTCATCTAGGGTTTCTAGTTTTGCTCACATGACTTGTATCTAGAACATCATTCTCATATCTATATGTTCTTGCTTTACAAGATAGCTTCTTTATCACTTGAATTGATTCAAGATTGCATCTTTATGACTTGACTTAGTTTCAAGATTGTTTTATTGTGGTTTGTGAGTTGTATTGTGATAGATAATGCATATAGGATTTTGGTTGCTTATTTAGTGTTGGTTTATGCATGTCATCTAGTAATATGATATCTAGGATTGTCTAACATGTTCATCCTTACCTAGATAAGCTTAAAATGTCTAACCTTGCATTTTTAGCATCTTGAGTATTTCACATATTCACCTTAGGTTGTGCTATCTCTTCACTTTAGAGACAAGTCTTGTATTTACCTCTTAGGTAGTTTGCAAGCAAGGGACTAGAGTCACTATTAAAGGCCCGCGGGTAGCAAAGACGGATTAGTAAATTTAGGTGTGATGTGGTCAACCTAATTTGTAATCGTATTTGCAAATAGTGGATTCGAGGTTCTCGTGTGGCGCACATAACAGCCCGTGGTTTTTCCCCGTGTGGGTTTCCACGTAAATATTGTGTGTCCTCAAATTTCCGCACTTGTATGTTTTTTGTATATTGACTAGATTGGGGCTTTTTCGTAATTTGGACTAATCTCGAAAAATTGGGTAAAATTGTTTAAAATCTATTCACCCCCCCTCTAGATTACTTTAGGACACGTTTGTTATTTATTTTCATCACCAATTGTTGAAAGACATGGGACTTGATCTCGAAATTGTTGGCATTAATGGCCGGAAGTTGGATCGGTGACAAGTTTTGATCCACCCTTGGCATGACGTAGTCCCTCATGACTCTATCATCCCCTCCAAATTGCTCATTTTGTGCATGTTGCCCCTCTTGGGCTGCGGGTAGTATCGGATCTTGATTCTCATTGTCTCTATCCATGGCTTGCCTCCGGTTCCTTCGATTTCTTCGGGCCGTCCCTTCTATGTCCGGATCAAAGCGCAAGTCCTGTAAATTGTTGCTCCTTGTACTATGATGCATACAAGAGCAACCGCCTACAAACACAAAGAAATAAACACAAGTAAAAGATCTAAATTAGTAATAAACCAACTAGTAGTGATATCAATAAAGCGCTCAATCCCCGGCAGCGGCGCCAAAAATTGACCACTCCTAAATGCGCACCCGCAATAGTACGGAGCTATAGGAGTAGTACAATGATGAATAGAATTCGTCCCACAAGGATTGATGTATTGAATACCACAATTGATTGATTTAATTACTATCTAGACAAACAAAGATATGATGGTGAAATTATGCTACTCAACTTTGAAACAAATAATAGCACGTTGTGTATAAAGCTATCTAGAGGGGGGGTGAATAGATTTTACGCTTTTTACCCAATTTTTCGTGTTAGTCAAAATTACGAAAATGTCCTCAAGATAATATAACCAAGCAATTGTAATATGGTGCGGAAATTAAAACAACACTTGGTTTTTACGTGGAAACCCTCACGGGAAAAACCACGGGCTATGTAAGTAAGCCACACTCGAACCTCGAATCCACTAAATGTGCAAACGATTACAACCTAATCCCGAAAGTAATCACACACCTACCTAATCCCGGTATGAGTGAACCTAGTCCAATTTGCTTGCGTTCTAAGCAACCTAATCCCGGATGCTACACACAAGACTTACTTTCTCTTTGAAGAGAATACAACCCTAAGTGAATATAAGTGAATATCCAAAATGCAACATAGAGCAAGGGAAACCCTATATGCTTATCTAAGATGATTAATATGCAATTAAGAATAATCCTAGATATCAAAACTAAATGACATGTCAATTAGTTTAGCTAATCAATATTAAGCACAAAACCTAATATGCAAGCACAATATAAAATCTCAAACATACATCATACTCATCTCAATATTGTATCTAAAGCATACAAAATAACAAACAAGTAATTAATTGAGATTGCTAGATAAGAGAAACACAAAACATGTAAGATATTAGTGAAAAGCTTACCAAGCAAAGTATGATGAAGATTCCATGCTAGATGACATCTAGATGATCTAAGATGATGCTAGATGATGATTGATGATCATGAAAAGTGTTTGAGAATCAAGAATGGAGTTCTTGGAATTTTTCTTCTCTTTGAAAAATATCCTAAGTATGAATTCTGAATATGAACTCTCTTAATTGACCTAAAGTCAAAGTGGCATATATATAGGGGGCCAAATCAAAGTGTGGTCGTTTAAGTAAGTTTCAAAGAAACGCGCCAATCGGCGGTTTCAATCGGCGGCCAGGCCGCCGTTAATGACAGCCGAAATAAGCTCGTGAAGAACAGAGCATAAACGGCGGTTCATTCGGCGGTTTAGTGACCGCCGATTCCAACCGCCGAAACAGAACAGAGAGATCAAAATCAACCAGGTATGAACGGCGGTTTCGAACGGCGGTTTCATGCCCGCCGTTTCAACCGCCGAATTAGACTGAGAGATAAATCAATCAGGTCTTGAAACGGCGGTTTCGAACGGCGGTCGTGACCGCTGATATTAACCGCAGAAATGCTCCAGACCAATCTGGACTGAAACGGCGGTTTCATTCGGCGGCCAGGCCGCCGATAATAACCGCCGATCACCTAGAAAGGTGAAAACCAAGGAGAAGCCAAGGGCATTCTCCATAGGCGGTCCTCGCGCTAAACCAAGCACATTCTCGTGCATGCGCGGACGTTTCCGAAAGTTATCGGGAAACGAATTATACAACAACATGACACAATTACACACCATAAAATATAATAAATAAGTGCAAGTGTGAAATGTGACAAATGAAGAGAATGCACACATATGCAATGAATGTTAAGTGTGTGTGTGCAACTAATCTCTTCAAAGAAAAGTAAGCACATAGAAATTTACCTTCGGTGCTTATCAACACGAGGTCTTCAAAAGGGCTTCGAACAACAAGACCGATACTTAGGCTACCCTTACAAAGAACCCCCACATATGGTTTGATCACGAAATAAGCCAATTAAAAACAACGGGAATCCTTAAAACCATCACTCACAATGATTCCTCACAAAAAATAGAAACTACGGGACTATAATGATATTCTACATTACAAAGAGATAAGCTAATGCAACTTGAAGTCTTCAATCCTCTTGTAGAATAAACAATCCCTGAAAAGAGTTTCTAACATTTCTAATACAAGAAAAGTGTGAGATTAATCATGTGAGAACAATACCAAGCATTTGCATTTTTAGAATTTAGGCACAACATTACCAAATGTATGCAATGTATGATAAATGCAATGCTCCCCCTCAACGGGTTACTCCCCCTCAATGTATGTTCTCCCCAAAGTGTACAATAGCTTCTATATTTTGCACCTCCCCTTACCATATCCTACTCCCCCTTTTTGTCATGATATAGGCAAAGGAGTAGTCCCCAATCGGGTCACTCATAGCAACGAGAGATAGAAGCATGCAAGACTTGCATATACATATAAGTCACTTTATGCACTTCAATTAATTTGAGAGAAACAAGGAGATTTATTTTGAGAAAATGTGTGAATCCAACATGCTTTGCATACAAGACATATAGCATTCAAGTCCAAAATACAATGGTATTTGGCAAAGCAAATGACAAAGGTTTCTAATAAGAATTCAAACCAATTTCACCAATGTCATGGGAAAAGCAAGGATATAGAGATTATGGATTTCAATTTAAGAGCAACTATATCCAACTTTATAAGCGAAACATGGCATGAGCGACTTTGCACCCTATTTGATTTTTCCGGATAAAATTATCCGTATGATAGTAACCATGTTCAACTAATAAAGAAAGAGAGACATTTGGAATGTAAATTCCTTTGAATGGATACAAGATCCTTTATTCATTTTGAGTCTCATAAGTTTTCACACAAGTTTTGCATTTTTAAGAATATGCAATCATCAATTCATGCTTTTCATGTGTGCATGTTATATGAATTTCATGCTTTTTCATTTGTCATTAGCATGTTATTAAAGAATCATCATGTCATGGAGATAATCATAGGTCATTCAAATCATACTTCCAATGTAAATCTCCTAGTCCAAAAATGCATGTTTGAACATAAATATGACATGGATTGTAGACAAGCAAGGTTCACACTTATGGAATTTTAAAACATATATACATATGTACAACCAAGCTTACTCAAGCAATTAAAAGAAGAGGCATAAGATATTTCAAATTTTTTGCAAGATACAAGAATGCAAAATAGCTCTCTTTGCTTGAGTTCCCCATATGGGGTCAATCATAGAACATCACTCCACAAGACATACCCCAATAGATCTACTAAGAGTTTTAAATCGAGTAGCATCTAAGGGTTTAGTAAATAGGTCCGCAAGTTGATCATTAGTACCTACATGTTCAAGTACTATGCATTTATTTTCAACAAGCTCTCTAATGAAGTGATGGCGGATGTCAATATGCTTAGTTCTAGAATGTTGCACCGGATTCTTGGAAATATTAATGGCACTCATGTTATCACAAAAGAGAGTGAGAGTACCTTGGTTGAATCCGTAATCCACTAGCATTTGCTTCATCCACATAAGTTGAGTGCATCCACTCCCCGCGGCTATGTACTCGGCTTCCGCCGTGGACAAGGAAATCGAGTTTTGCTTCTTGCAAAACCAAGACACCAAGTTGTTGCCTAGAAAGAAGCAACCGCCCGATGTGCTCTTCCTATCATCACAATTTCCTGCCCAATCCGCATCACTATATCCTACAAGACTAGGATTAGTGTCAAATGAGTACCAAATCCCATAGTTGGAAGTCCCATTCACAAAGCGAATGACTCTCTTAACCGAAGAGAGATGGGACTCCTTGGGATCGGATTGGTACCTAGCACAAACTCCTACACTAAATGATATATCGGGCCTACTTGCGGTCAAATAGAGCAAGCTCCCTATCATGCCACGATATAAGGTTTGGTCCACACTTTTACCGCTAGCATCCTTGCTTAGCTTCAAAGTGGTGCTCATAGGAGTGTCACAATGTTTGGCTTTTTCAAGACCAAACTTCTTCACAAGGTTTTTGGCATATTTGGCTTGGGTTATGAAGATCCCATTATCAAGTTGCCTAATTTGCAAACCTAGGAAGTAATTAAGCTCACCAACAAGACTCATCTCAAATTCATGAGACATAACATCAACAAATTGTTGGACCTTGGTGTTGTTGGTGGAGCCAAACACTATGTCATCGACATATATTTGAGCTATGAAAAGCTCATCATTGTCTCTCTTGATGAATAGTGTCTTGTCAACACTACCTCTTGTGTAGTTATTGTCAACAAGAAATTGAGTGAGGCGCTCATACCAAGCCCTCGGTGCTTGTTTCAACCCATATAGTGCCTTCTTGAGGCGATAGACATGGTTGGGGTGGTGTGCATCCACAAACCCCTTGGGTTGTTCAACAAACACTTCCTCTTGCAAGAAGCCATTGAGGAAGGCACTCTTGACGTCCATTTGGTGCAATTTGAACTTGTGCACACAAGAGATGGACAAGAGAAGCCTAATGGACTCTAAGCGGGCAACGGGAGCAAATGTCTCCTCAAAGTCGATACCCTCAATTTGAGAGTACCCTTGTGCTACAAGTCTAGCCTTGTTCCGCACTATGTTGCCATCCTCATCGGATTTGTTCCTAAATATCCATTTAGTGCCTATGACATTAGTGGTCTTAGGCCTAGGAACTAGAGTCCAAACCTCATTCCTTTCGAATTGGTTTAGCTCTTCTTGCATGGCAAGAACCCAAAATTCATCATGTAAGGCTTCTTCAACCTTTTTGGGTTCAATTTGAGAGGTGTAGCAAGTATAGCTAATAAGATTAGCAAGTTGACGTCTAGTCCTAACACCCTCATTTACCTCTCCAATGATATCTTCTTTATCATGGAGTTTCCTAACCCATGGAGCGGGTTCTTTAGAGTCCAAGAGAGGAACTCTAGTAATGGGTTGTGTGACTTCATTAGATGTCCCAACATTGGGAGTCACCACAACCCTCTCCAAAGGAGTGTCATCCTCTAGAACATCCTCCTCCTCATGGTCATTAGACTTGAGCCTAGTATCATCAATGACCACATTTGATGATTCCATGACGGTTCGAGTCTTCAAGTTGAAAACTCTATAGGCTTTACTATTCAAGGCGTAGCCAATAAAGATACCCTCATCACTCTTAGCATCAAACTTGCCAAGTTGATCACGGTCATTTAAAATGTAGCATTTGCTTCCAAATGTGTGGAAGTAGCTAACATTTGGCTTCCTACCCTTCCATAGCTCATAGGAGGTGTTTCTAGAACCGGGCCTTAGGAACACACGATTTCCTATATAGCAAGCCGTATTGATAGCTTCGGCCCATAGGTTCCTAGGGACATTGTTGCTAAGCAACATCACTCGGGCCATCTCTTGGAGGACCCTATTCTTCCTCTCAACAACTCCATTTTGTTGAGGTGTCCTAGGAGCCGAAAACTCATGGGAGATGCCTAAGCTATCACAAAAGCTTTCAAAAGAGGCATTCTCAAACTCTCTCCCATGGTCACTTCTAATCCGTTTAATGCTTCTAATGTTAGATTTCATTTCATTTTGTAATTTAGTACAAAGCATTTTAAACTTATCAAAAGTTTCGGATTTTTCTCTAAGAAAGTATGTCCATGTAAATCTAGAGAAATCATCAACACATACAAAAATGTATCTCTTTCCACCCAAACTTTCGGTTTGCATGGGACCCATGAGGTCCATGTGGAGAAGCTCAAGAGGCTCCTTGGTGGTGAGATACTTACCCTTTTTGTGCATGCTTTTAGTTTGCTTTCCTTGTTGGCAAGGTCCACAAACACCATTGGCTTTCTTCCCAAGCTTAGGGAGGCCACGCACACACTCGAACTTTCCAAGGGTCCGTAGATCCCTAAAGTTCATGTGGCCAAGTCTTTCATGCCACAACTCAATTTGCTCATCCATGGACACATTGTTTGAGACTATTCTAGCTTCAAGACAATAGCAATTGTCGCTAGATCTCATACCTTTCAATAAGGTTTGTCCATCGGGCTTTAGGATCGAGCAATCATCTTTACAAAACAAGACGGAATATCCTTCATCACTTAGATGTGAAATGCTTATTAAATTGGCTTTCAAGCCATCAACAAATAAAGCATCGGATAAGGAGGGTAATCCGGGAACGGAAATGGTTCCTTTCCCTACAACTTTCTTTTTGGATCCATCACCAAAAGTGACATATCCACCTTCCTCCATAACAAGAGTCTCGAAGAAACTCTTGTTTCCCGTCATGTGCCTAGAGCACCCACTATCTAGATACCAAAAATTAGAAGAATTTGCCTTCAAGGCTATTTGAGCAACATGGCAAACAATGTCATTCTTTCTAATCCACCTAGAAACAATCTTAGCTTTCTTAGTGGTTTTTGGTATATGGGCTCTAGATGTCCTAGGATCATGCATAATAAATTATCATTCCTAGGAACATGCATCATGGCTCTTTTCTTTTTCTTCTCTATCATGCTTCTAGTTTTGCACATTTTTATATATCGAAAGCAATGTGGTCTAATATGACCATCAAATCCACAAAATGACATATAGGAGTGAAATAAGGAATCATACCTTGTCCTTGTCTTTGTGGATGAAAGGGTTCAATCCTTCTTCGTTGTTGAACCGGTCTTGGTTGCTTCCTAGCTTGAGGTTGCATGATAGGTCTCTTTCCTTTGTGAGCCATTTGAGGAGGAATGTTGGCTTGAGAGACCCTAGGGGGTTGAGCTTGAGGTTTCCTTCTTGGACCCATCTTCACTTGTGCATTAGAGCATTGTCCTACTTCTAATTTCTTTCTAGGAGCTTGCACAAATGAAGTTTCTTCTTTCTTCAAGCTCTTGACAAACACGGTCTTGTTAGAGGTAGAGATCTTCTTGTCATCTTCATACCCAAGACCCCTCTTGTCACATGGACTCTTTCCAACACCAAGCATATGGTCAAGCTTCTTGGTGCTAGAATCCATCCTAGTCATAGAATTTCTAACTTCTTCAAGCTCACTCTTTAGACTTTCTTCATTCCTCCTAGATAAAGCTAACTCCTCTCTTAGCTTATCTTCTATCTTCTTGAATTTTTCCACTTGTTCACCTAAGTGGTCATTATGAGATGCAAGCTCAAGATTTTCTTCTCTCAACATCTTGATCTTTCTTGTGCTCTTGATTGCTAAATCATTAAACTCGGCATGGCATTTAGCAAGCACCTTTTTCTCCACAAAACTACTTATGGAGTTAGATGAGGAATCACTTTCTTCTTCACTTGAGTCATTTTCCTCTTGACTCATTTCCTCTTTCTCACTACCACTTTTGCTCTTATGTGAGGAGGCAAAAGCTAGGAGGTTAGCCATGAGCTCTTCTTCACTTGAAGACTCATCTTCCTCATTGGAGTCATCACTACTCCCACTCCAAGTGGCGGCCATCACTTTGCTCTTCTTCTTATCATTGTGATTAGCACATTCGGGGGCAAAGTGACCAATCCCACCACATTCAAAGCATCGGACCCCTTTCCTTTCGGTCCTCTCTTGTCTAGGCTCAAACTTCTTGAAGGAACTCTTTTTCTTCAAATCTTGTCCTCTTGACCCAAATCCCTTCTTCTTCTTGAACCCCATAACCTTGTTGAACCTTTTCACAAATAAGGCAAGGTCTTCATCCGATTCATGCTTTGCCTCCTTTGCATCCTTAGATGCTTTCAAAGCTATTCCTTTAGACTTCTTAGGAGGAGTAGTGGTGCTAGGAGCCTTCCTAGACTCATATGCAAGGAGACGCCCAATCACCTCACTTGGCTTCATATCCATGTAGCCACTATTTTCTTCTATGGCCGTCACCTTGGATTCAAACCTATCGGGGAGAGATCTCATAATTTTTTGCTTGACTCTCCTATCCGAATACGGGTCTCCGAGTTGATGGCTTTGATTTACAATATCCATCAATTTGATTTCGAAGTCATTGAAGCATTCATCCTCTCCCATCCTAAGTAGCTCAAACTGAGTTTGGAGGACTTGAAGCTTGGACTCCTTCACCACCTCGGTTCCCTCATGTGCAACTAGAAGGATGTCCCATGCCACTTTGGCAATCTGAGTATTCTGAATAAGCTTGTACTGATTCTCATCCATAGCACACATAATGGCATGCATAGCCTTCCTATTCCACTTAGAAGCCTCAAACTCTTGCGCGTTCCATTGCGCCTTAGGCTTCAAAACATCTTGTCCTCCACCATCGGGAGTCATCATAGGGAGATCATATCCGTCTTCCACCGCCATCCATGCACGGTCATGAATTTGGCATATGTAGGATTCCATCTTCCCTTTCCATTGGGAATAGTTCAATCCGGTAAGAAGTGGAGGCCTTGTGCTAGAAGCTCCTTCGTGGCCACCACCATTTCCACCGTTTCCACTCATAGTGTTTATGAATGAATGAAATGAATGCAAATGTATGAATGATCAAAAATCACACAAAATGCAAAACACACCAAAATAAGCAAGGATCACCTATGTATGTCTAGGAACCCGCTCTGATACCAATTGAAACAAATAATAGCACGGTGTGTATAAAGCTATCTAGAGGGGGGGTGAATAGATTTTACGCTTTTTACCCAATTTTTCGTGTTAGTCAAAATTACGAAAATGCCCTCAAGATAATATAACCAAGCAATTGTAATATGGTGCGGAAATTAAAACAACACTTGGTTTTTACGTGGAAACCCTCACGGGAAAAACCACGGGCTATGTAAGTAAGCCACACTCGAACCTCGAATCCACTAAATGTGCAAACGATTACAACCTAATCCCGGAAGTAATCACACACCTACCTAATCCCGGTATGAGTGAACCTAGTCCAATTTGCTTGCGTTCTAAGCAACCTAATCCCGGATGCTACACACAAGACTTACTTTCTCTTTGAAGAGAATACAACCCTAAGTGAATATATGTGAATATCCAAAATGCAACATAGAGCAAGGGAAACCCTATATGCTTATCTAAGATGATTAATATGCAATTAAGAATAATCCTAGATATCAAAACTAAATGACATGTCAATTAGTTTAGCTAATCAATATTAAGCACAAAACCTAATATGCAAGCACAATATAAAATCTCAAACATACATCATACTCATCTCAATATTGTATCTAAAGCATACAAAATAACAAACAAGTAATTAATTGAGATTGCTAGATAAGAGAAACACAAAACATGTAAGATATTAGTGAAAAGCTTACCAAGCAAAGTATGATGAAGATTCCATGCTAGATGACATCTAGATGATCTAAGATGATGCTAGATGATGATTGATGATCATGAAAAGTGTTTGAGAATCAAGAATGGAGTTCTTGGAATTTTTCTTCTCTTTGAAAAATATCCTAAGTATGAATTCTGAATATGAACTCTCTTAATTGACCTAAAGTCAAAGTGGCATATATATAGGGGGCCAAATCAAAGTGTGGTCGTTTAAGTAAGTTTCAAAGAAACGCGCCAATCGGCGGTTTCAATCGGCGGCCAGGCCGCCGTTAATGACCGCCGAAATGAGCTCGTGAAGAACAGAGCATAAACGGCGGTTCATTCGGCGGTTTCGTGACCGCCGATTCCAACCGCCGAAACAGAACAGAGAGATCAAAATCAACCAGGTATGAACGGCGGTTTCGAACGGCGGTTTCGAACGGCGGTTTCATGCCCGCCGTTTCAACCGCCGAATTAGACTGAGAGATAAATCAATCAGGTCTTGAAACGGCGGTTTCGAACGGCGGTCGTGACCGCCGATCTTAACCGCAGAAATGCTCCAGACCAATCTGGACTGAAACGGCGGTTTCATTCGGCGGCCAGGCCGCCGATAATAACCGTCGATCACCTAGAAAGGTGAAAACCAAGGAGAAGCCAAGGGCATTCTCCATAGGCGGTCCTCGCGCTAAACCAAGCACATTCTCGTGCATGCGCGGACGTTTCCGAAAGTTATCGGGAAACGAATTATACAACAACATGACACAATTACACACCATAAAATATAATAAATAAGTGCAAGTGTGAAATGTGACAAATGAAGAGAATGCACACATATGCAATGAACGTTAAGTGTGTGTGTGCAACTAATCTCTTCAAAGAAAAGTAAGCACATAGAAATTTACCTTCGGTGCTTATCAACACGAGGTCTTCAAAAGGGCTTCGAACAACAAGACCGATACTTAGGCTACCCTTACAAAGAACCCCCACATATGGTTTGATCACGAAATAAGCCAATTAAAAACAACGGGAATCCTTACAAACTTCAACTAGATTAAACATATACTAAAATGCAAACATTTAAACTAGGCAAGCAAACAAACTAAAGCAAGTCAAACACAAGCAAGTGATTGTATCTCTTGTGGGAAATTGGACTAAGACCTTGAATCCACCTATCCAATTCTCATTAATTTTAGGCTCATCATTGAAGTAAGGTATGCAAGTGTATGTGTAGATTCGTGATACCCTCAATTAGTCTCTAACCTCTCTCAAGTGATAAAGACAATATTTATATGCACCAACAACCTATTTCTCAATGGTTATCCAAACTACAAATAAATTCATTAAGTTTCATGGCACACAAATGAATCCTAGAGGCTAGCATTGCATATCTCTATCTTACCAACCTCTATCACTCATTTCATCGAGCACGTTGTGTGCTTCTCCTCTCGGTGCTTCACACAACAACCAAATAATTACTAAATGCTAGCTAGACATTCAATAATGATTAAGAACATGAAATAAGCACACACAACACAAGCAATGATGATAAAGTGATGGCCTTGATTAATAATTCATGGAAAAGGCTTCATCTCGGCCTTAGCCAAGGAAGTTTAGTTCATAGTACAATGAATGGCTACAAAATATGAGTAATAAGTACAAGCCATAATCAAAGATGAATAAATGTAAAGAGAGAAAGGTTTAGAGTAAACTAATGTGAAGAACTCCTCCTCTCTTGCTTGGTTGTGCTAGACTTCTTCTCTCCTTGACTTCTCTTGCACCAAGGTGTGGTTTTTATGGTGGGTTTTGGTGAGAAAATGAAGTGGTGAGGTGAGAAATGAGTTTGGATGATGATTGATGAAGGATGTGGGTGATTTAGTGAAGGATATTGGTGAAAGAAGTGTTCTTGGAAGTTTGGAGGTGATTTTGAGGTATTTGGAGCTCAAGGGTCGTGCTAGAAGTGAGGCAAAAGAAGCTGAAGAGAGGTATTTATAGTGTATGAAATTAGGGCATGAAAACCTAGACCAATTTATGATGTGGCAGTGTGGGCGCTGTACGTAGGGCGTTTTGTACAGCGCCTCGTACAGCGCCCCTTCTCAATCTTGGCTTCTCAGGCTTGGGCGCTGTACGTAGGGCGCTGTACGTAGAGCGCCCGTACAGCGCCACTTTTCTGCCTTCATTTCTTCAGGCCTGAAATCTGCTCTTGAACTTGATGTTTTTGCCTCCCATTCTTCATTTATCTACAGTAGAGCCCTTAGAAGACCCGAAACCTGCACAAGCTTATTTAAACATTAAAAATACCGATTTTACCCGGAAAACGAAGGCAATTGATAGGTAAAACGGGGTTACATCAAGTGTAGAAATAGGCATTATCACAAGTCTGAGGCTTCCAGGACCCAGAAAGTACCAGGGAACCCCGAAGATAAGGATTCCATTGTTGCAAGATCTTAGTACTTGTCTACTTCCAGGTATCCTGGTATCCCGGTACCCCAATATCCCGATACCCATATACGTTCAAGCAGAAATTCGAGAAAGAAATGAGAAGAAGGCAGGGTACTCGAGGTAGCCCGATTCAACTAAAAGCTAGGGATAGGTACCTAGTGAATAAATCCCGTGTTAAATGCAAAATTCCCAATGCTCCGACCCCGCCTAAAGCAAGAAGCAGGTACCCCGAACAGCAAACCAAGATGAAAGACAAGCATTAAACGCCATCGTTTAAGATAAAATGTCACATGCATTCTCGCCATTCAAGAATCCCATTCAAAAGGGGAGTCAACTCTTTCAGTTCTAAAAGGAATCACTTGATTTAAAGGATCAATTCCTCGACGAATTCGTCGATCGCTAAGGAAAGACACGTAAATTGCTAAAACCCTAGATCGAAGTTCTAGGAGTGCATGGCAAGAAACAGACCTATATATTCATCGTATGATCACAGAGAAAAGGGACTGAAACCCTACTTGATACTTTTCCACTTATCTACATGCATGAGAGCTCCATCGCCATCACCCATTAAGCTTACTTTTATCACATAACCATTACGATTGACTATAACCCCATCATGTATTTGTTATCAATAAAACAAGTTACATATTTGTTCTACTGTTTTCTTGAACCCCTTTTTCTAGTTATTATCACCCACCATTCTTATTGAATCTATAGGAAACTAAAGGTATCGAACTACCTGATACCTCTCCGACCAAGATCTACGCCGATCCTAGTCCCCCTTGAATTGTTAATTGGAAAAATCACCCCAGTGACAATTTTCGGTTAACACTTTTGGTGCCGTATGTGGGAAACAACTCCCCACCTTTAATCAAACTACCAAGCTCTACCTAGAAGAAGTAGAAGATGAGGCTCCAATCCTCTCAGGGGCAGCCCGCCACCTGAGGGCCCCATTCCCTCGCTTCCACCCAAAGAAATCAAGGGAAGAGGAAGGGAACAAAAAGCCAGATCCCGGCACCGATTCCACCACCTAACGTTGGCTCCGCTCTACGGGACCCGTGGTCCCACAGGTAAATCAAGATGCCATGGAACAACATGTTGCCGCTTATATAGAGAGCATCCGTCTCCGGATGATTGCCCAAGGAATACCTTTTGAAGTACCCAGACTTGTAGAAGGATGCAGTTAACAATTAGACCAGCAGCAGGAAGAAAGAATCCTCAGCCTGATGCAGGTGGCAGTACTGGACCTAAGAGGAACCAGCGGGATACTCGGCCTCGGAAGGAGAAGCGCAAGGAGCCAACGGTGGAGTCAGAAACTTCAGACAATGAAGGTTCGGTAGCCCGATCTAGGCATGACGGATCCAAGCGCCTTGAGGATCAGATGGCCAAGATGGCAAAGGAACTCAAGGAGTTAAGGAAAGGGAAACACCAGGGTACCCGGAAGAATCCCTTGGGGGAGATGAATGCAATATTCTTTAGAAGGATTAGAGAAGCAGAATTACCCCCCGAATTCAAGATGCCCACCGAGAAGTATTCCAGATCAGAGGATCCCGTGAGTCATATAGAGAGCTTTGTCCAACAGATAGAGATCCAGAATGCCACCCGGTCAGCTATGTGTAGAATGTTCCCTTCCACTCTGATCGACTGTGCGAAGACTTGGTTCAAAAAATTACCTCTAGGTAGTGTGGATTCCTTTACAAAGCTTACTACAGATTTTTGTGCTCAGTTTTAGGGGATCAAGCCTTACCCCAAGGACCCCGTCCTACTGCAATATGTAATCCAGGAGCGAGGTGAAATGTTGAGGTCCTACGTAGAGAAGTTCCACAAGGAAGTGATCCAGATGGGACTGTTTGCTGATAAGGAGACCCTGGCCAATTTCAGAAGGAACTTATGGGCTAACAGATTGTTCTGGTTTGGTCATTTGCCAAGCATTCACCTGAGACCTACCAGGAGGCCTATGACAGGGCACTGGAGCAGATGGATATAGATGAGCAACTCCGAGTCAAGGTTGAACATGATGAAGCCTGAACAACTAAGTGACCTAAGAAGAAGTCTCCAAAACTGGCACCTGCTAAGAAGTTTCAGAACCATCCTCTAAATTGATCGACTTACAGGCCACCTCCTCCCCCACACCGGGAAAGACACCCGTTCAGAAGGACTCATCCCCGAGCAACCCCTCCTCTAAGAGAAGTAGCTCGAGTAGCAAGCGAGGAAGACTGGTACAACCACTACACTCCTCTTAATGCCTCCTGAGAAACCATATACCTGGCTATTCACGATAAGGGCTTGCTCAAGAAGCCTGGTCCAATGAAGGTCCCGGCTGATCAAAAAAATCGTTACAAATACTGTGACTTCCATAAGGATGTCGGGCACAACACATCCGAGTGCTACAGCCTCTGCAACCAGATCGAAGGATTGGTAAGAGGAAGGCTTTTGGTTGAATTTTTGCAACAGGTACGGGATAGCATCAAGGCAGGAAATGAGGTACAAGAGGAAATGTGAAATGTAGACGAGAGGAGGAAGGATGAAGGAAAGGATTTGATGCAACAAATTCAGGTCATTCATACTATCAGCGGGGGCCCAACCCTATTTGGGACTTCTAACAATTCAAGGAAGAACCATGCTAGGAAGATCCCAAGGCTCACCGTTGGTTAGGATGTACTCCGGGTCTCCAGAGGATCATGAGAATATCCTTGCTCTGCTCAAATCATTTTCACCGAGGATGATGCCTACAACACAGTACAGCCATATAATGATCCAATGGTGATCACGGTATAGATTGCCAACTGCCGGGTTCACCGCATCCTGAAAAATACCGGGAGCAGTGTGGATATTTTATTCAAAAGAGCGTTGGAGAAGCTCAACCTCAAGAACCCTTGTTACAACAGCTGCACCACACCTTTGTATGGTTTTACAGGAGATTCAGTGATGCCAGTGGGAACACACATTTTACCAGTGATAATCGGAGAAGCCCCCCTCCAGTAGAATATCATGACCGAATTCATAGTGGTTGATACCCCGTCTGCTTATAATGCAATCCTGGGAAGACCTTTCCTATCGAGAATCAAGGGAGTCCTATCCATTTATCACAACGTACTGAAGTTCCCGGTTGGAACCAAGGTAGGAGGAGTCAGGGGGGATCAGCAAGCAGCCCGCACCTGTTATGCATTGTCCACTAACCCTACCACTTTAGCCAAGCAGTGCACCCATGTTACCAGTGATCCAGGCCACAGGATTCCAGAGCTGAATTACTATATCTTGGAAGAAAGAGAGGTGCCAGACATGGTTGTAGAAGAAGCAGAAGAGGAAGAGCGGGGATGGATTGGAGGGCACCCCACGGAACAATTAGAAGAAATCCAGGTCATAAAGGGAGATCCAACTAAAGTACTGAAGATAGGAGATTCGCTGGATTGTGAGGTCAGAGGGAATTTGGTAAACCTTCTTGAAGAGTATAACGACATTTTCACCTGGAGGCATGACGAAATGCCCGGTATCCCTTTCAACCTAACAGTTTATCGGTTGGCTGTTGATGCTACACTCAATCCCGTTAAACAGAAGCGGAGACACTTCAAAGCAGAGCGGAATGCCGCGGTACAGGAAGAAGTGGATAAACTCTTGAAAGCCAGATTCATCAGGGAATCCCGCTACCCCGAATGGATTGAACAATGTGGTCATGGTAACCAAAGCTAACGGGAAGTGGCGTATGTGTGTGGACTATACTGACCTCAACCGGGCTTGCCCAAAGGATAGTTTCCCTCTTCAAAAAATTGACCAGCTGATTGATTCTACTGTAGGTAACAAGCTTCTAAGCTTTATGGATGCTTTCTTGGGATACAACCAGATCATGATGCACCCCGTCGATCAAGATAAGACCAGCTTCATCACTAGACAAGGCCTTTACTGCTACAAGGTCATGCCATTTGGACTCAAAAATGCTGGAGCTACTTACAAGCGTTTGGTGAACAAATTATTCAAACATCAGATAGGAAGGTCTATGGAAGTGTACATAAATGGCATGATCAACAAGTCTCAGATGGCCAACCAACACCCTGAAGACTTACGCCAGACTTTCCAGGTGATAAGAGAGAATCAGATGAGACTAAATCTGGCTAAGTGTGCTTTCGGGGTAGCAGCAGGAAAGTTCCTTGGCTTCATGGTGCATGAGAGAGGAATCAAGGCCAATCCTGAGAAGATCAAGGCCATCATAGATCTAAAATCTCCTACTACACTCTGACAAGCACAAGGGTTGACTGGCAGGATAGTAGCGTTGAATAGGTTCATATCCCGATCTATAGATAAGTGCTTACCTTTCTTTAAAATCATCAAACATGGTAAAAAGATGAAGTGGGATCAAGAAGGTGAACAAGCGTTTCAAGCACTGAATGAGTACCTAGCCAGTCCACCTCTACTGGTAAAACCCCTCCCAAGAAAGGAACTATAACTTTACTTGTTAGTGTCAGAAACCGCAACAAGCGGAGCCCTAGTGAAGGAATGTAGTCATGGAGCCCAAAGACCAATCTATTAAATAAGTCATGCTTTGATGAAGTCTGAGAAGAATTATAACATTTTGGAGAAGCTCGTCTATGCACTGGTAACCATGGCTAGAAAGCTTTGGCCTTATTTTCAAGCTCACACAGTTGCAGTGGTGACAGACCAACCCTTGAGACAATTCCTTCAAAGGCCAGACGTTTCAGGCAGGCTGGTCTTATAGGCCTTAGAGCTTACTCAATATGACATAAAATATAAGGCAAGGACGACAATTAAGGCTCAGGCCCGAGCCAACTTTGTAGCAGAATTCAGTACGATCCCCCATTCGGATATGTCTGTAACCTCGGGCTCGGATCTGAAACCCTTGGGATGGCCCGTTGATTGCAGGACTTGGATCTTGTATATTGATGAGGCCTCAAATCAAGCCAGCTGCCGGGCCGGGATCGTCTTTATTGATCCTGAAGGGATTTAGTGCAGTCACTGTTTCAGGTTTGAGTTTAAAGTTACCAATAACAAAGCAGAGTATGAAGCTCTGTTAGCAGGAATGAAGGTTGTTACAGAGTTGGGGGCTGATTACCTCCTAGTTAGAAATGACTCCCAACTGGTAATTAACCAGGTATCCGAGGTGTATCAAGTAAGAGGTGACAACATGATTGTTAGGATTATGCTCAATAGCAAGAGTGTAATGATGTAATTAACAATCTTTTTCATATTAATAAAGTGATTTCTGGTTTAACAAATCGTATAGCATTTATAGTTTAATATTATAATTGTCAAAGTAAATAATCATAAGGTCTAAAGACTATGAGAAAAGAAGAATTATTCGTACATTTGGATATGTATGTGGTAGACACAATTCTTTAGTTAGTCTTGAATAATGTTCACAACTTAAGTTAAAGGTTGGGCACCTTTATCTTGTTAAAGTTGTAGAATTCTTTTGCTAGCATTTGAGTGGGATCAAATGAGATATGATGAGTCTAAAATCATCGGAGTGTCTTCGAGCAAAAGGATCTAGTGCACTGGGTGTATTGAACTGGATCACAATGAAATACTTTATCTATAACCGTCAATAGATAATAGTCTTTTCATTATCAGGACAATCGGAGAGTCTATCTTAATCCTGAGATAAATGATGGACTTATGGTTGCAAGTGATATCATTTGAGTTATCAATGAGTACGATTATATCGCATAGTCTATCCTCGATAGCTTGGTGATATTCATTTGTTAATCGATAGAGGACTTCATTTATAGATATGGACATCGTGGCTCCATTTATTAAATGAGAGTATAATATCATCATATGGATGTTTTGAGGTAATTGGATATTAAATCTCAACGTTGAGTTTTCGATAGTGTCTATTGAAAACATGGCTTCTGGACAAGTCAAAATATCCAAGTTCAAAACGTGGTCATATGAGTAAATATGGTAACTTGGAGAGTTATAGGCAGTCTATGAACTCTTGGCGATTACTGATATTAATCACGAGGATACACTATCTCCAATATGATTGTCTAGGGTATGAATGAGGAGCATCTTCCTTTTCTATCTTTATTTAAGAGTTCAGTTTTAGCTCTTTAGTGGAATGAGTTAAAATTAATGGATCGGACCTAAGTGAATCATTTGTTGATTGTGATTAGGTTATGTCTATTGAAGCTTAAATTTAGATGGCCCGCCAAGATCCCCAATCCACACGGACTTGCATGGATCACTTGATATATTCTACCGGACCAATTTAAGGGTCCATCTTAGAATTGCATTTAATATATTAAGAATATAATTTGCACATTATTTATTTAATGGGCTGCTCAATTATATTAATATATTAATGAAAGACATGTGGGCTTGTTTCTTTTAGTAAGAATGGGTCTGGTTCACATGTGGGCTTTTTATTTAAAGTCCAATGGATTAAATGAAATAAGAAAATAATATTTGGCCCAATTATTTTAAGTGGGGCGGCAAGGTTAAATTTTAACCTAAGATATTATTTTGTTTTCATTGTTTTAATTAAATAAGAATTAATTAATTAATTAATTAATTGTTTAATTAAGAAACAAATCTTTTCTGATTAGGAAATATGATTCCTAGTGTTATACTATTGTTGGTAGTATACTAAAAGTAAAAGACTTATTTGGTTAGAAAATAAATAATTAATTTTATTTATTTAATCAAATAAGAAGTCTTTTTTTATTTAGTCAAATAAAGGAATAAAAGTTTTATGAATTAAATTAGGGTTTAAAGTCTTGAACTAAATAGGAATTAGGGTGCAATACAAACTCTTTTGGGCTTGAGAATTGCGGCAACCCTAGTCCCTTTTAGGTTATGATTTTCGGCCACCCTAAGTAAAAGAAGAGAAGAAAATTTGGCCACCTATATAAGTGCTCTTATAGAATTTGGCCACGATATGTGTTCTTGATACAAATTTCTTCTTCTTCTCAATTCATAGATAGATTATTTTATTCTTCTAAAACATAAAAGAGTGTTAGATTATTCCTTGATAGTATACTATTTGCTTAATCATCAATAAGTTTGTGTATACAACATCGATCTAGGTTCACGCGAGTTTCGATCATTAGATTGAGAACTCAAAAGTGACCGGAATAATCTTGGTAATTCTTTTGATTGTTTTTGAGACTAACAAAGAAAAGAAAAGTTTGTTTGTCCTTTCACAGGTTTGCAATTCAAAGAAAAGGGAGACCACGCTCCTAGGTGATCCACGTTCGTGCTAGGATTGAAGATCTTGCGGATTACCATCGACGTAAGTCAATCGGATCACGCGACAAAAGGTATTATTCTTTTGTTAGATAATATATATGTTTAATTGATTAAAGGGTTTAAGGTTCATAAAAGGAAAAATTTTTAAAAGTCACTAAATCTATTTTTAGTCTCGCTTCCGCTGCGTGTACTACGGTATTTTTCCCTACAATTGGTATCAGAGCCTAGGTTGAACCCTTTTAATTAATTAACGTATATATACGTGGATCTATTTCTTTTTATTGTGATTATGCATGTTTATAAAGAGATGGCACTCTAGGTATTCGCATATATAATTACATGTGATGTATGGATTTATATATGTTTTATGTGGATTGTTTTTGCTCGATTTTGGTCCTAGATTTTAAATGTATTTTTGTTATGGAATTGTAACAAGAAGGGTGGTCTATCATCGCCATAATTCCTTCTTGGTAGTTGCTAGGTTTTATTTTATTTTTTTTAATATGTGCAGTATTTTTTTATTATTACTGCAGCAGTTTTTTTTTATTAAGTTTTAGTGCAGTATTTTATGCGTAAAAGTACTGCAGTGAATAAAAAAAAAAAAAAATTAATACTGCAGTATTGATTATTTTATACTGCTGTAATATGTTCAAGTATTGAAGATTCGAAGACACGAAGGAAAACGAAGCAATCGGAACCGAGAACGAGTACCGTGCGCACCCTAGGAGTGGATTGGGCTGCGCATGGCAAGCCCAAGCTTGGTGGGCTGTGCACGGCAGCCCTGGGAGTCTTCATGGGCTGCGCACAGCAGCCCCTTTGTGGGGTTGTGGGTTGTGCACGCCCATGGGGTTTGGGATGAAGGATGAGCGTATGGTTGATGGGCCACTTGAAGATCTTGTATTCCTAAAACAAATTGTAATTTACTTGTTTTTCTAGGATGGGCCAAAATTGTTGCTATTTAATTTATGCTTAAATATTACAATATTTGTTATTGTATGATAACATGACATATAGAATAGGAGTGCCACTCATATATCTCTTTTGGTATGAACATGCATTGAATGATTTAGGTATCTAAATTGGCATCTAGATAACTTGGTAAATCATTCTATGGGATTTAATCACACGCCTTAAATAATTGAGTGGGAGAAGGTGTTTTTGTAACACCTATGGCCTCCAAGGTTAGTTGAGCTTTATTATTTATTGGTAATCCCCCCAAGGGGCGTCCATGAATGGAATTTAGCAATAAACATCCTTACAAGGATAGACTAGACAATGGACTCAAACGAGATCTACTCCCCAAGGAGGGATTTTCGTGAGAGAAAATTGAGGGTCGATATCTTGGTAACACACTCAATGTAATTTTATTGATATCCTCCCAAGAGTTCTTGTCAGTAAAATTGCAAGGCTAAAATTGAAAACGCTGGTTGTTATGTTAACAATTAGGTGGGACCTAGTCTAACTAGTCAATGGTGCGAACTCCCAAGGGAGGCGTAACATTTATGGGTGTTGGATCACCGTTGAATTTTTATGATTGAGTTATTTTTTAATTCAAGATAAATATTTAAAAGTGCTTTATCATGATTATTTACTTATATATGTTTTGTTTTATTCAGAAATCATGACCCCATCACTTATGAACATCCTGAAAGATAACACTTTAACTGGAGATAATTATGTCACATGGAAAAGGAAAATTGGGTTGTTGCTGCAAAGTGAAAAACATAAGTTTGTTCTAACTACTCCTAAACCACCTGCTCCTAATAATGAATCTAGCATAATGTATAGAGATGAGTATGAGCAGTGGAAGACTTCAGATGATATGGCCAAATGTTATATTATGGCCACTATCTCCGACGTGTTGCAACAGCAGCATGAAGGAATGGAGTCCGCTGCTGATATAATGATGTCTCTAGAGGAGATGTTTGCTATGAAGTCCAGGACGACTAAGAGAGAGGCAGTGACTGCTTTTATGAATCTTAGAATGAAACCTGGACAGGCTGTGAAAGATCACATGATGAAAGTCATAGCACATCTCAACATTGCTGAACTGCATGGCGCTGAGATAGATGGTGAGACAAAAATTGATATGGTTGTCAATTCATTGTCAGATTCCTTTGATCAGTTCAAATTGGACTACACTTTGAACAAAAAGGAATACACCTTACAAGGCCTGATGCAAGATGTTCAAAGTGCTGAAAAGATCCTTGTGAAAGGCAAGGGTCAGGAGATTCATATGGTTGGTAAAGTTGCTACTGTTAAGGCCCGTCAAAAGGTCAAGAAACAACAGAAGAAAAAGCAATTTGGGCCTACCAAGAAGGAGACCAAGAAAGTAACCAAGATCAAAGGGAAATGCTTCCTTTGTGGTGAAAAGGGACATTGGAAAAGTAATTGCCCAAAGTCCCAGAAAAAGAAGGAAGAAGGTAATGTTAATTATCTTGAAACATGTTTTTTGGCTGATTCTACAGATTCTTGGATCATAGACTCAGGAGCCACTAATCATGTTTGTTATTCCTTGCAGGGGTTCCAAGAAAGGAGAAGGCTGAGTAAGAATGAAATCAATTTGCGCTTGGGCAACGGAACGTTAGTGTCTGCAAGTGCAGTGGGAGATATTAGAGTTTATTTGGATTCTAGAAGGCATTTAGATTTAATAGACGTTTATTATGTACCTCAATTCAAGAGGAATTTAATTTCAGTTTCTTGTTTGAATAAATTTGGATATTCGGTTACTTTTAATAAAGTCTTTATTATTAGTAAGAATGACAAAATTATTTGAAAAGGTACATTGGAAAACGGTCTATACTTTTTGCATAGAAATATCTCTCACTCGTTAGACATAGAAATAACGGAACCTAATCATAAAAGAGTAAAATTATCAACTGATGAAACCTACCTTTGGCATTTACGCTTAGGTCATATTAACCTTAATAGGATTAAAAGATTGGTATGTGACGGACCTTTGAGTGACTTAAAGGTTGATGATCTACCAACTTGTGAATCTTGTTTGGAAGGTAAAATGACCAAAAGGACGTTCTCTGCCAAAGGTGAGAGAGCCACTGAATGTTTAGGATTGATACACACTGATGTATGTGGACCTATGAGCATTCAAGCTAGAGGTGGATATGAGTACTTCATCACCTTCACAGATGATTACTCGAGATTTGGTTATGTGTATCTCATGCGACATAAGTCGGATGCTTTTGACATGTTCAAAGCATTCAAAGCTGAAGTGGAAAATCAGCTTGAGAAACACATAAAAATCTTGAGATCTGATCGTGGTGGAGAATATCTATTTGGTGAGTTTCAGCAATATCTTATTGATAATGGGATAGTTTCTCAGTTTTCTGCACCAGGTACACCTCAACAGAATGGGGTAGCAGAAAGGAGAAATAGAACTCTTTTGAGTATGGTTAGGTCTATGTTGAGTTATTCAACACTTCCTATTTCTTTTTTGGGATATGCCTTACAAACTGCTATATACATTCTAAACGATGTACCATCTAAGTCTGTTCCTAAAACACCGCATGAGTTGTGGACTTGGCGCAAGCCTAGTTTACAACACTTGAGGATATTTGGTTGTCCTGCGCATGTGTTAAAAGGAAAGACAGAAAAGATGGAGTCCCGTTCAGAAACATGTATATTTGTAAGGTATCCAAAAGAAACTAAAGGATATTATTTTTATAGTCCTTCAGATCTTAAAGTATTTGTTTCGACAAATGCTAAATTTCTAGAAAAGGACTATATGAATGATTTTGTGCCTAGAAGTAGAATTGTCCTGAATGAGATGTCAGGAGATACAATTCCACGAGAGGTTACACAACCTAACTCAATTGTAAGTTCCGATCCAACACAAAATCAACAACCCACCATTCCTCGTCGTAGTGGGAGGGTTAGAACACAACCCGAAAGATACACCGGTCTGGGAGAATCAGTGGAGAATCTCCCGGACGACGATGATCCCTACACGTACAAGGAAGCTATGGAGGATGTTGATAGTCGCCATTGGCAAAAGGCAATGCAATCCGAGATTGAATCTATGTTCGATAACAAAGTCTGGTCCCTTGTAGACTTGCCTAAAGGGATAAAACCCATTGGGTACAAGTAGGTATACAAGAGGAAAATAGGTATGGATGGTAAGGTGGAAACCTTTAAAGCTAGATTGGTAGCTAAAGGGTATACACAGAAAGAAGGTATCGATTACGAGGAAACCTTCTCTCCTGTGGCCATGCTTAAATCCATTAGGATACTCTTATCCATTGCAGCATCTTTAGATCTAGAGATTTGGCAAATGGACGTCAAGACAGCTTTCCTTAATGGAAGTCTTGACGAAAGCATCTACATGATGCAACCAGAGGGATTCATTGAAAAGGGCCAAATGGAAAAGGTATGCAAGTTGCAGAAATCCATATATGGATTGAAGCAAGCATCCAGATCCTGGAACATAAGGTTTGATCAAGCTGTCAAAGGTTTTGGATTTATTCAGAATCTTGACGAACCTTGTGTATACAAAAGGATTAAGGGCGACAAGTTGGTTTTCCTGATTCTTTATATTGATGATATACTACTCATTGGAAACGATGTAGGTGTATTGACATCAGTAAAAGAATGGTTAGCAAAACAATTTGATATGAAGGACTTAGGAGAAGCAAGTTTTATTCTAGGTATCCAAGTAATAAGGGATAGAAAGAATAGAACGATTGCATTATCCCAAGCTTCATACATAGACAAGATCTTGTCTAGGTTTTCCATGCAGGATTCCAAGAAAGGTATGTTACCTTTCAGACATGGAATCAAGCTTTCTAAGGAACAAGTTCCTAAGAATGAGCATGAAGAGCAATTCATGAGTAGAGTTCCATATGCCTCGGCAGTTGGAAGTCTCATGTATGCAATGCTCTGTACTAGACCAGATATTTGTTTTGCTGTTGGCATAGTTAGCAGGTTTCAATTGAAACCTGGTCCTGATCACTGGACGGCAGTCAAGCATATTTTCAAGTATCTTAAGAGAACGAGAGATAATATGCTTGTATACTCTAGAGGGGATTTGATTCCCGTTGGGTATACAGATTCTGATTTCCAATCAAATTCTGACTCCAGAAAATCCACATCAGGGGCTGTGTTTACTATTGGAGGAGGAGCAGTTATATGGAGGAGTATCAAGCAATCTTGTATTGCTGATTCCACCATGGAAGCTGAGTATGTTGCTACATGCGAGGCTGCCAAAGAGGCTGTTTGGCTCCGCCAATTCTTGATTGACTTGGAAGTGGTTCCTAGTGCGAATAAGCAGATCACTATCTACTGTGACAACAGTGGAGAAGTGGCTAATTCGAAAGAACCAAGAAGTCACAGGAGAGGTAAACACATTGAAAGAAAGTATCATCTTTTAAGGGAGATTGTTCAAAGAGGTGACGTGACGATTACCAAAATCGCGTCAGCAGAAAATCTAGCGGATCCCTTCACAAAGGCTCTACCTCAGAAGAGTTTCGATGGGCATCTAGAGAACATGGGCTTGAGAGATATGACACATTTGCTATAGTGCAAGTGGGAGATTGTTAGGATTATGCTCAATAGCAAGAGTGTAATGATGTAATTAACAATCTTTTTCATATTAATAAAGTGATTTCTGGTTTAACAAATCGTATAGCATTTATAGTTTAATATTATAATTGTCAAAGTAAATAATCATAAGGTCTAAAGACTATGAGAAAAGAAGAATTGTTCGTACATCTGGATATGTATGTGGTAGACACAATTCTTTAGTTAGTCTTGAATAATGTTCACAACTTAAGTTAAAGGTTGGGCACCTTTATCTTGTTAAAGTTGTAGAATTCTTTTGCTAGCATTTGAGTGGGATCAAATGAGATATGATGAGTCTAAAATCATCGGAGTGTCTTCGAGCAAAAGGATCTAGTGCACTGGGTGTATTGAACTGGATCACAATGAAATACTTTATCTATAACCGTCAATAGATAATAGTCTTTTCATTATCAGGACAATCGGAGAGTCTATCTTAATCCTGAGATAAATGATGGACTTATGGTTGCAAGTGATATCATTTGAGTTATCAATGAGTACGATTATATCACATAGTCTATCCTCGATAGCTTGGTGATATTCATTTGTTAATCGATAGAGGACTTCATTTATAGATATGGACATCGTGGCTCCATTTATTAAATGAGAGTATAATATCATCATATGGATGTTTTGAGGTAATTGGATATTAAATCTCAACGTTGAGTTTTCGATAGTGTCTATTGAAAACATGGCTTCTGGACAAGTCAAAATATCCAAGTTCAAAACGTGGTCATATGAGTAAATATAGTAACTTGGAGAGTTATAGGCGGTCTATGAACTCTTGGCGATTACTGATATTAATCACGAGGATACACTATCTCCAATATGATTGTCTAGGGTATGAATGAGGAGCATCTTCCTTTTCTATCTTTATTTAAGAGTTCAGTTTTAGCTCTTTAGTGGAATGAGTTAAAATTAATGGATCGGACCTAAGTGAATCATTTGTTGATTGTGATTAGGTTATGTCTATTGAAGCTTAAATTTAGATGGCCCGCCAAGATCCCCAATCCACACGGACTTGCATGGATCAGTGGATATATTCTACCGGACCAATTTAAGGGTCCATTTAGAATTGCATTTAATATATTAAGAATATAATTTGCACATTATTTATTTAATGGGTTGCTCAATTATATTAATATATTAATGAAAGACATGTGGGCTTGTTTCTTTTAGTAAGAATGAGTCTGGTGCACATGTGGGTTTTTTATTTAAAGTCCAATGGATTAAATGAAATAAGAAAATAATATTTGGCCCAATTATTTTAAGTGGGGCGGCAAGGTTAAATTTTAACCTAAGATATTATTTTGTTTTCATTGTTTTAATTAAATAAGAATTAATTAATTGTTTAATTAATTGTTTAATTAAGAAACAAATATTTTCTGATTAGGAAATATGATTCCTAGTGTTATACTATTGTTGGTAGTATACTAAAAGTAAATGACTTATTTGGTAAGAAAATAAATAATTAATTTTATTTATTTAATCAAATAAGAAGTCTTTTTTTATTTAGTCAAATAAAGGAATAAAAGTTTTATGAATTAAATTAGGGTTTAAAGTCTTGAACTAAATAGGAATTTTGGTGCAATACAAACTCTTTTGGGCTTGAGAATTGCGGCAACCCTAGTCCCTTTTAGGTTATGATTTTCGGCCACCCCTAAGTAAAAGAAGAGAAGAAAATTTGGCCACCTATATAAGTGCTCTTATAGAATTCGGCCACGATATGTGTTCTTGATACAAATTTCTTCTTCTTCTCAATTCATAGATAGATTATTTTATTCTTCTAAAACATAAAAGAGTGTTAGATTATTCCTTGATGGTATACTATTTGCTTAATCATCAATAAGCTTGTGTATACAACATCGATCTAGGTTCACGCGAGTTTCGATCATTAGATTGAGAACTCAAAATTGACCGAAATAATCTTGGTATTTCTTTTGATTGTTTTTGAGACTAACAAAGAAAAGAAAAGTTTGTTTGTCCTTTCACAGGTTTGCAATTCAAAGAAAAGGGAGACCACGCTCCTAGGTGATCCACGTTCGTGCTAGGATTGAAGATCTTGCGGATTACCATCGACGTAAGTCAATCGGATCACGCGACAAAAGGTATTATTCTTTTGTTAGATAATATATATGTTTAATTGATTAAAGGGTTTAAGGTTCATTAAAGGAAAAATTTTTAAAAGTCACTAAATCTATTTTTAGTCTCGCTTCCGCTGCATGTACTACGGTATTTTTCCCTACAATGATCGCATAACTCAGAAAAGTCCAAGAAGCTGCTCCGAAGTTTAAGGGTATGAATATGAAATAGATCCCCTAGGAGAAGAACACCAAGTAGATGTCCTGGCTAAGATAGCTGCGACTGGAGGATGAACATTACCTAAAGGAATATCGCTCCAGTTAATACCCCTACCTAGCACGGCCATGGGGGTAGAAGTGAACCTAGTCAATCGGCTGCCTTGCTGGATGGATCCCATTGCTGACTACCTCCAAAATGACACCCTCCCAGAGGACCCGGATCAGGCATGCAAGCTCAAGAGAATTGCCACTCAGTACTGCCTAGTAGAAGGGCACCTCTATTGCAAAGGAAGATCACTCCCATTGCTGAGATGTCTACACCCGGATGATGCTCAATGGGCGTTAGACAAGGCACATGCAGGGGACTGTGGCAACAATGTTTCAGGAGAGACTTTGGCATACCAGGTTCTCCGGATAGGGTACTACTGGCCTACTATTCATCAGGACGCTAAAAAATTTGCACAATCCTGCGAACCTTGCCAGAAGACTGTAAACCTTCACCATCTACCACCAGAAAGGCTCGCCTCAATCAGCACACCTTATCCATTTGCCATCTGGGGATTGGACCTGATCCGGCAACTTTCTACTGAGCCTAGTCAAGCCAAGCACACTGTAGTAGCCATAGATTACTTTACCCGGTGGGTGGAGGCAATGTCTCTGGTCCAGATAACTGAAGCCAATACCACTAGCTTCGTCAAGGAAAACATCGTCTGCAGATTCGGTACCCCGATGGCCATAATCACCGATCTTGGTAAGTAGTTTGACAATGCCAACTTTATGTTTTTCTTTAAAGAACGGGGTATCGATCTTCATTTGGCCTCAGTGGCTCATCCTCAGTCTAATGGACTAGTAGAAGCTACCAACAAGACTATAAAGAAGCTCCTCAAGAAGAAACTCCAACAGAAGAAAGGGGGATGGGTTGATGAGCTTCCAAATGTTCTCTGGGCATATCAGACTACCAAGATGACTGCTATCGGAGAAACCCCTTACTCGCTTGCTTTTGAAATAGAGGCAGTCTCACCTATCGAGCATAGGCTAACATCTTTCAGGGTCCAGCACTTTGAGTTAGAAGAGAATGAAATGAAGTTAAGAGCCAATCTAGACCTCCTTGAAGAGAAGCAAGATAGAGCTGCAGAACGAGTAGCAGCCTACCAAAGCAAGATAACCCGATGCTTCAATAAAAAGGTAAAGACACGTAGTTTTAAAGAGGGGATTTAGTCCTTAGGAAGGTAGCCCAGAATACCCGGAAGAGGTCTGACGGGGTACTGGCCCCCTGATACTCGCTTTTTCCGTCGTTAAGAAATCGCAAGGATCAAAAGATTGTTTCATTTAAAAAGGGGTTTCCTACGCAATGTGCTCTAAACTAGCAAAAGACTAGTAAAGCGGCAAGCGAGGGTATCGTTCCGTAGGGAGGTGTGATTCGTCAACCATATCAAGTTCTAGAGTTTATTGTAAGCATGTAAATAGAATGCGGAAAGGTAAGAATGATGTGTGTGAAATGTATGTACAATGCCGTGTGTGTGTGTGTAGAGAATAAAAATAAAAATAAATAAAAACAAAGAGAATATGGAAGGGTGAGAATGGTGTTTAAAGCGATAAATAAAATGGTGGATAAGAGAGATACAAGAAAATGGTCACACAAGGTTCAACAAGTTCACCATACATAAGTGCACAAATAGTTGGTTGTTAGACATTAAGTACATCCAATTTTAGTTAAGGGTTCGTTCTTGCCTCAATCCGATTTATACCCATTCATAGAGCTAACGGTTGCAGAGTGTGCCGAGAACCTCTCAAACACGAAACCGCAGCTAACATATATGAACCGATTCTACAAACAAAACTACATTGAGCCCCAATAATAGCTTCGTAATGTAAAATGGCAACGTGAAAGTCTAATGAATGTGGAAAGAGTTATTGTATCTCCGACCATAACTCACCTAGAGCCCCTAGTGTGAGAGATAGCCAAAGACCAATAATTGTAACTCTAACCATGACTCACCTAAAGCCCTTAGAGTGAGAAATAGCTAAAGTCCAATTGTTAACAAGAGCATTGAACCAAACCCTTCTAATATGGCAATTTATAGGTTCACCCACTCTTTCTAGCTAACTAGCCAAGACTATACCTGGAGAGCCCCTCCAAAGGCACAATCCTAACTCTAAGTCACCCAAACCTATTCATGACATGCAATTTCGACCTTCCAAAGACATACACACACAAATGGGATATTTGATTACAACTATTCCTACAATTAAGTTAATCTACTCCTAATCCTATCCATGAACACATATCAATTTCCAATCATCAATAAACATGCATTTCAAGATAAGAGATATATTCAATAAATAACAAGAGTGAATCAAAACACAAATTGGATATAAAAACAACCATCACATATATTGAGCACAAATAGGTTTACAAATATTCCTAAGTGGGGATTACACATTCAAGAAAACAAGAAATACATAGAGAGTGAGAAATAGATACAACCCTTGAAGAAAACCTCTTTCAAGAGCTCCTTCCTTTGCTAGCTCGAAATTGACCAAAACCCACTCCTATCTCTGTGCAATCTACTCCTAAATGTGGTGGAGGATGTGTAGAAGAGATGGGGAGCATCCATGGAGGAAAAACCTCCATGGATGCTCTTGGAAGCTTCTCTCTCTCTTATTTGGTGAAGAAAATGAAGAAGAAGAAGAAGAGGAAGTTTGTGGGGAGTGTGTTCTGTTGGTTGAGAAGAGAATAAGGTGTTTATATAGTGTTGGGAGGTTAGGGCACGAATTGGGGATGAAAGGACGAAACTGTCCCTGAAATTCGCCCAAAAAATGATCTTCTGGACTGATTCGGCGGTTTAATTCGGCGGCCTGGCCGCCGGTTTAAGTAGCCGATTAGACCTGACAGCCTTTCAGCGTTTTCAGTATCGCGGACCGTTACGGAAATGGAAATAACTTCCTGTAGAAAGTTCAGAATCATAATCCGTAAAATGTTCTAAAAACTAGACTTCCGGGGCTTTCCGAATATATAAAGATATCCATGTGGTTCAATCTGAGAAGGAAGATATGATCTCCGCAAGTTGTACATTCTGCACGCGTATATACAATTTCAGCTCTTTTTGCTCCATTTTGCCTCCCAAACTAATCTTTAAGCTCAAAACCTTATTATAAGGAATATGTACCTACACAAGGCTAAAAAAAAAACATTATATATAAAAATACGCTCGAAAACGAGACAAACGATCGGAAATGGGGGACCTCAAATAGGTATAAAATAGTTCGATCAAATACCCCCAAACCTATCTTTTGCTCGTCCTCGAGCAAAACAAAGAGAACAAAAATATATACAACAAATAAAATAAAATAAAATAAACTAAAAATTAAGCTAGTCCAGTTCCGTAGGAAACATGGTGGCACTTAGCATGTGCCACAAGCCTTTAAACCACTAGGCGATCCCTAAAGGAGGAGTTATAGTCTCCTGAGGGTTTACAGCTACGACACCCACAAACGTATACTCTGCAATAAAAGTTGAGATGCAAATCCGCACATACCAAGGAAAGACTACACATGCATGCTAGAATCTCAAATATACCAATTAATAACAATGCATCACACAATGCAAGTATGCCAATACTTAGGATGTTTTCGGTTTACAAAACAATTACACTCGTATGCCCAAGATAAAATTCGCCTCGACTCTAATCCTCACCAGATTTCAGTCATATTTTCACTCAGAACTTAGGCACACTCTCTAGCAAACATATGTGATTTGGAGTTTAGGTATATGGAATCAAATATAATCACATATGAGTATTTTCCAATGACGCACATTTTCTGAAAATGGATCTCATGGAAGGAATTGAAATGCCACGAACGTGGAAAGACATGCATTGACTCGCATTCCCAAGATAGACTTCCTAAGAGATCAAATGGGCTTTCCCTCACTTTTATTGGGGCCAAGGTGATTTGTGGTAGTGTTTAGGATGGAAGAGATGGTGGGAGCGGGGAGGATAAAGTTACTAACCATGCTAAGGTGTGTTTACACATTACACTTTATAACAAAATTAGCTCTATTACACATTACAATATAAGCGTCGAGGCTATAAAATTTACATTGAACTATTGTGCTACAATTATACCTTTATTAGTGAGTAACTTTACCATTGAAGAACTAGGAGGCTTAAGTGTTTTATATTTCAACACTTATTCTTTTTTTTTTTTCTTTTTTTTTTTTTCTTTTCTTTTTGTAAGCCTTTGCCTAGCACAATTTACATATATTTGCCTTCGTACACGCTTTTACAAAATTTAGAGCTAGCTTCTCCTAAGCTATATACCTCAACATGATCAATAACTAGGGAATGGATATGTGTTTGGCTTCAATTTGCAATGAATATAGGGGTATGAGAGTGTTTAGGCTATTTAATAGTTATGCACACACTCAAGCTCAAAATCATTTCTAAAAGTCCATCTACCAAAGGAATACAAGTCTCAACAAGCAGTCCACAAGATAAAGTTCTATGGCAATCAATGCAAAATTGATGTACAATGAGATCACAATGAAGAAATAAATAAATAAATCGAAGAGTGTATAAGAATAGAAACAAAACCCACAAACTTTCGTTATTTAGGCACAGTGTAGCTCACGGGTAGTCTCCACAATTTTCCTAGGCTACACAAACATAGAAGTCTCATCCACCTCAACATCAAAAGATTGGCACTGTACAAGCAAATTTAAGCGACACACAGAGCTAAAAGCATACATGATATATCTCAACCGGCACGCAAAGAAAAACAACTCAACAAAATGGACTCATTTCTAAAAAAAAAATTAAAATTAATCGTTTTGTGCAGAGATTTGAAAATTTTCTAAACGTAACAAAAATAAAAACAAAAATAAACAACGAAGGTGTCCACACCCCCAAACCTAAACTCAACATTGTCCTCAATGTTGTTCAAATCATAAAATATGGACAACGTTTAGCAAGATTCGGAGATAAGAACGAAAAACAAAAACTAACAACAAAACACAACAAATCCTAAGATCTAAGCACAATACAAATCCACTCTTAGATCTACACAAAAATAAAAGGTTACAAACACTACAAGCATGACATTTTAACATTAAGCATATAATCGACAACTACATCCATAAGTGCTCCATTTAAACTCAAAATTCAGAGGATACCTCTTGTGGCTGCAACCAACTAGGCCATTGTGGCGCTACCGTTTCACTTGGGGAGTTGTCTTGGTGCGATATGCACACCATATAGTTCTCTTGAGTTGTGCGGTCCATCCAACCTGAAATTTCCTTTCCTTGCACAAGCACAACTCAAACAACATTAAACGCATATGCTATAAAAAAAAATGAAAATAAGAAAAAGAAAAATCCTAAACACATACATATGAATCCGCAAAGCAAATAAATCTAAAAATTCATAGAACCTAAACTAAAACATGAAACAATCAACGAATACGCCTCCCCGGCAGCGGCGCCATTTTGATACTCGCTTTTTCTGTCGTTAAGAAATCGCAAGGATCAAAAGATTATTTCATTTAAAAAGGGGTTTCCTACGCAATGTGCTCTAAACTAGCAAAAGACTAGTAAAGCGGCAAGCGAGGGTATCGTTCCGTAGGGAGGTGTGATTCATCAACCATATCAAGTTCTAGAGTTTATTGTAAGCATGTAAATAGAATGCGGAAAGGTAAGAATGATGTGTGTGAAATGTATGTACAATGCTGTGTGTGTGTGTGTAGAGAATAAAAATAAAAATAAATAAAAACAAAGAGAATATGGAAGGGTGAGAATGGTGTTTAAGGCGATAAATAAAATGGTGGATAAGAGAGATGCAAGAAAATGGTCACACAAGGTTCAACAAGTTCACCATACATAAGTGCACAAATAGTTGGTTGTTAGACATTAAGTACATCCAATTTTAGTTAAGGGTTCGTTCTTGCCTCAATCCGATTTATACCCATTCATAGAGCTAACAGTTGAAGAGTGTGCCGAGAACCTCTCAAACACGAAACCGCAACTAACATATGTGAACCGATTCTACAAACAAAACTACATTGAGCCCCAATAATAGCTTCGTAATGTAAAATGGCAACGTGAAAGTCTAATGAATGTGGAAAGAGTGATTGTATCTCCGACCATAACTCACCTAGAGCCCTTAGTGTGAGAGATAGCCAAAGACCAATAATTGTAACTCTAACCATGACTCACCTAAAGCCCTTAGAGTGAGAAATAGCTAAAGTCCAATTGTTAACAAGAGCATTGAACCAAACCCTTCTAATATGGCAATTTATAGGTTCACCCACTCTTTCTAGCTAACTAGCCAAGCCTATACCCAGAGAGCCCCTCCAAAGGCACAATCCTAACTCTAAGTCACCCAAACCTATTCATGACATGCAATTTCGACCTTCCAAAGACATACACACACAAATGGGATATTTGATTACAACTACTCCTACAATTAAGTTAATCTACTCCTAATCCTATCCATGAACACATATCAATTTCCAATCATCAATAAACATGCATTTCAAGATAAGAGATATATTCAATAAATAACAAGAGTGAATCAAAACACAAATTGGATATAAAAACAACCATCACGTATATTGAGCACAAATAGGTTTACAAATATTCCTAAGTGGGGATTACACATTCAAGAAAACAAGAAATACATAGAGAGTGAGAAATAGATACAACCCTTGAAGAAAACCTCTTTGAAGAGCTCCTTCCTTTGCTAGCTCGAAATTGACCAAAGCCCACTCCTATCTCTATGCAATCTACTCCTAAATGTGGTGGAGGATGTGTAGAAGGTGAGATGGGGAGCATCCATGGAGGAAAAACCTCCATGGATGCTCTTGGAAGCTTCTCTCTCTCTTATTTGGTGAAGAAAATGAAGAAGAAGAAGAAGAAGAAGAAGTTTGTGGGGAGTGTGTTCTGTTGGTTGAGAAGAGAATAAGGTGTTTATATAGTGTTGGGAGGTTAGGGCACGAATTTGGGATGAAAGGACGAAACTGTCCCTGAAATTCACCCAAAAAATGACTTTCTGGATTGATTCGGCGGTTTCAATCGGTGGCCAGGCCGCCGTTTTAAGTAGCCGATTAGACCTGACAGCCTTTCAGCATTTTTAGTATCGCGCACCATTACGGAAATGGAAATAACTTCCTGTAGAAAGCTCGGAATCACAATCCGTAAAATGTTCTAAAAACTAGACTTCCGGGGCTTTCTGAATATATAAAGATATCCATGTGGTTCAATCTGAGAAGGAAGATATGATCTCCGCAAGTTGTACATTCTGCACGCGTATATACAATTTCAGCTCTTTTTGCTCCATTTTGCCTCCCAAACTAATCTTTAAGCTCAAAACCTAATTATAAGGAATATGTACCTACACAAGGCTAAAAAAATATATTATATACAATAATACGCTTGAAAACGAGACAAACGATCGGAAATGGAGGACCTCAAATAGGTATAGAATAGTTCGATCACCCCCAACTGGGAAGGTACTTACCTGATAAGGTAGTGGTTCGTAGGGGGGCATACAAGTTAGAAGACATGGATGGCTACCCGGTAGATCACACGTGAAATGATGATCACCTTAAAAAGTTTTACCCTTAGAGTTTGAAGAAGAATGTTACCTCAATTGGTATTGTTAACAGCCTAAAATGGCGGGGACCAAAAAAGAATTTTCCATTAGCTTTAAGAAGAAAGCCGGGATGTAAAGTAGCAATGGGAAAGATATCCGGGTACCCCGTCTGCTAGCTGACGGGCTAGAGTAGGAGCTTCTACCCACCCCGGTCAGGTCCAAAATCTCTGGAACCAAGAAAGCACTAGGAAGTCATAAAGAGAAGGGCTCTAGAGACATAACCTTCACAAGATTGTGGCACCCAGCTACCCCAAGCACCCCGATGGCCGAGTATCCTGGTACCCTGTTACTTGGGACCCCGATATCTGTAAACATCTTTTTAAGAGGAGCAAGAGGGCCGCGGGGTACCTGGAGTACCCCGCCTAGCAAAACTCGTGACGTACACGTAACAAGAAAAATACAAGGGTCCCAGTACACCGACCTCGAAGAGCAGACCGCATACAAAGGCAGACATTTAAACGTCACCGTTCAAGATAGAAACTTAAAGTCATAATGCAGCATTCATTCCCGCCATGGAGAATCATATTTGAAATAGGAGTCAACTTATTTGGAACCGAGAGAGAAGGAACCACCAGATCTTTCGGGATCAATGTCTCGACAAATTCGTTAAACTTCAATGGAAGACCCGTGCACCACGGAAACCCTAGACTGAAGCTCTAGGAGTGCTCAGCAAGAAGGCGAGCCTATATATTGATCATATGATGACAGGAAAAGGGGATCGAAACCCTACTTCACTTTTTCTACTTATCGACAGGCACGAAAAGCTCCATCTCCATTGCTCCCTTATATGCTTTATTTTTTCCATGCTGTAATATTGATCTTTCAAATACCAAGTTGTGAAGATCGTACCTAAATCGACATATATATCAACAGTTTTTCTGCTTTACTCTTTCACCATATATGAAATTTATCCATCTTGTTACTTACACCCAACATAACACTTGATTTACGAGAATCAGCAGGGTATCAGGCCACTAAGTACCTCGCTAACCCCAATCTACCCCGATCTGGGTCCGTTACAAGTAGTTAATTATCGTATCCAATGAAGTCCAAAGAACTAGCGGGATATCGGGGTATGCTGCATCCCACTAGCCCTGGTCTAATTAGATCCGGGTCCATCACAAACCGTTAATTTAAAATTACACCCCGGTAACAATTTTGGGTTAACACTTTGGCGCTGTCTGTGGGGAACGAATCCCCCACCATTAACAAACTTTAAAGATTCAACTCAGAAGAAGATAGAAGATGAGGCTCCGATCCTCCCAGGAGCAACCCGTAAACTCAGGGCCCCATTCCCTCGCTTCCACCCAGAGAAATCAAGGGAAAAGGAAAGGAACCAGAAGCCAGATCCCGGCACCAGTCCCACCACCAAATCCCGGATCAGCACCACCGGACCCCATGATCCCAGAAGTGGCTAGGGAGGACATAGAGCAACATGCCGCTGCCTACGTGGAAAGCATCCGCCTTCGGATGATCGCCCAAGGAATACTCTTTGAGGTACCTCGACTTACAGATTGGACTGGACCAAGTACCCGGGCACCGATTTTTGATAGACTTGGACCACCTTTACCCGTGCATAATCATCCTGAAGATCTAAGACACCGGTTGGCGAAATCAGCTATTGACATCCCGCCAAGAAAGGCCCAGTCGACAACTAGGCCGACGGTAAGAAAAAGGGATCCTTAACCCGACGCAGGTGGCAGTACTAGATCCAGGAGGGATCAGCAGATACCGGTCATTGGGAAAAGAAGCGTAAGCAACCTGCTGGGGAATCAGAAACCTCGGACAATGAAGACTCAGTAGCACGATCCAAACACAACGGATCTAAACACCTCCATCAAGGATCTAAATGCCTTGAGGATCAGATGGCCAAGATGGCGAAAGAGCTTCAGAAACTGAAGAAAGGGAAACAACGGGGTACTCGGAAGAACCCCTTAGGGGAGATGAACGCGCCTTTTTCCAGGAGGATTCGGGAAGCCGAGTTACCCCCCAAGTTCAAAATGCCCACTAAGAAGTATTCCGAATCAGAGGATCTCGTGAGTCACATGGAGAGCTTTGTCCACCAGATGGAAATCCAGAATGCTACCCGGTCAGCCATGTACAGGATGTTCCCTTCAACACTGACCAACTGTGCTAAAACTTGGTTCAGAAAGTTACCTCCGGGAACTGTAGATTCATTTACAAAGCTCACTACCGATTTTTGTGCTCAATTTCAGGGGATCAAGCCTCGCCCCAAGGATCCCGTCCTACTGCAATATATAATCCAGGAACGGGGTGAAACACTGAGATCTTACGTAGAGAAGTTTCACAAGGAGGTGATCCAGATAGGAGTGTTCGCCGAGAAGGAGACCTTCGCCAACTTCAGAAGGAACTTCTGGGTTGGCAGGTTATTACGATCATTTACCAAACACCCGCCTGAAACATACCAGGAGGCCTATGATAGGGCGCTGGAGCAGGCTCCGAATTAAGGTAGAACACGACGAAGCTCGGTCATCCAAGCGGTCCAAGAAGGAATCTCCTAAGTCGGCACCTACGAAGAGAGTCCAGAACCCTCCTCCGAATCGATCGACGTACAAGCCGTCGCCTCCTCAATACCGGGAAAGGTACCCTGCTAGAGGGACTCCACCCCGAGCAACCCATCCACTAAGAGAGGTAGCCCGCATATCAAGTGAGGAAGATTGGTACAACCATTACACTCCTCTCAATGCCTCTCGGGAAACCATATACCCAGCCATTCATGATAATGGTTTACTCAGGAAGCCCGATCCAATAAAAGTCCCGGCTGATCAAAGAAATCGTTACAAGTATTGCGACTTTCATGAGGATATCGGGCACAACACGTCTGAATGCTATAGCCTCCGCAACCAGATCGAGGGATTGGTGAGAGGGGGACTTTTAACTGAATTCTTGTAACAAGTACGGGACAACATCAAAATGGGAAAGGAAGTACAGAAGGAGATGCGGGATGCAGAAGAAAGGAGGAAAGACGAAGGGAAGGATTTAATGCAACAGATCCAGGTCATCCATACCATCAGTGGAGGGCCAACTCTAGCCAGGATTTCCAACAATTCAAGAAAGAACCATGCTAAGAAGATCCCGAAGCTCGTTGCTGGCCAAGATGTGTTCCAGGTATCCCGAGGGACTCAGGAGTACCCACGGTCCGCTCAGATCATTTTCACTGAGGAAGATGCTTATAACACGGTGCAACCCCACGATGATCCAATGGTGATCACAGTCTAGATTGCCAATTGCCGGGTCCACCGCATCCTGTTAGACACTGGAAGTAGCGTGGATATCCTGTTTAAAGGAGCATTGGAAAAACTCAACCTTAAAAATCCTTGTTACAACAGTTGCACTACACCTCTATACGGATTCACCGGGAACTCCGTGATGCCAATAGGAAGACATATCTTGCCCGTGATAATTGGAGAAGTCCCCCTTCAGCAGAACATCATGACCGAGTTCATCGTGGTAGATACCCCATCCGCCTACAATGCGATCTTGGGAAGACCTTTCTTATCAGGTATCCGAGGAGTCCTGTCCATTTATCACAATGTCCTGAAATTTCCAGTTGGGACCGAAGTAGGAGAGGTCAGGGGAGACTAGCAAGCAGCCCGCACATGTTATGCAGTGTCTGCCAATCCTGCTGCGTTAGCAAGGCAATATGCCCACATTATCCATAAGTCGGGTATCGGGGAGGCATAATTAGAGAACACAATGGGAGAAGAGTGAGAATGGTTTGTGAAGTATCCCGCAGAACAGTTTGGAAATAAAGTTGAGTACCCGGTATGTCACCTTGGGAAGAGGGGTCACTATAGGTGGACTTAGTCTCAAGATTTTAAGAAGAATGTTAGCTCGGTCGGTATATTTCTGATGTATATACCTCGATTTTTTCGGCTTTATATTTGCTTTTGAGAATCAATAAAATAAGTTTTTGTGTTCCTAATTTCGCCTTGCAAGTCTTCATCACTCATTTCTCACATCAAGACCAGGAAAAGCCATATGGCATTCCTGCTGCTTTGGTCGGGGTATACCCTCCTCCAGGAAGGACCTGGTGCTCAAACGCATAAGGGGTGTAGTCACCCGCCAGGGTCTATCTTATCAAGACCAGGAGAACCTATATGGGCCTCCTGAAGTCTCGGACGGGGAATACCCCCCTCCAAGATGAACCTGGTGTCAAAGTGGCCTTGGCTGCTTACCAGAACGGTTCGCCAAGAAACCAAGTAGCCGTTCAAGACTACGCATCAAGAAACTGGGCCATCACTCCCAGGGGCCGGACATTTCACCCCGGTGGGCGACTAAGATGAATCCATCATCAGAATTCCCGATGAGGAAGTCGACAAGGAAAAACGGACAATAATCGTAATGTTGAGTATCTAGTAGCCGATTACTACTAAAGAGGATTATCCACCAGCAAGTTGAGGTGGGAGCTAAGCTATACATGAATCAGGGTAATCCTTACTTAGATCACATACAAACATACAAGTCCCACTCTTAAGCAAGGCATATGTTTAAAAGCAAGCGTATGGAGAAAGGAAATAATCGTAAAAAAGGATGGAATTCATTAAGTCAAGCAGGGTGCCCAATCCCGGTTACAAGGCTACAAATAATTTACAAGGCAAATCTCATCAAAGTAAAAGGTAAAGTTGTTAGGATTATGCTCAATAGCAAGATTGTAATATTGTTTTTGACAATCTTTTCTTATTAATAAAGTGATTTCTGATTTAAACAAATCTTATAGCATTTATAGATTGAATATTATAATTGTCAAAAGTAAATGATCATAAGGTCAAAAGACTATGAGAAAAGAAGAATTGTTCGTACATTTGGATATGTATGAGGTAGACACAATTCTTTAGTTAGTCTTGAATAATGTTCATAACTTAAGTTAAAAGTTAGGCACCTTTATCTTGTTAAAGTTGTAGAATTCTTTTGCTAGCATTTGAGTGGGATCAAATGAGTTATGATGAGTCTAAAATCATCGGAGGGTCTTCGAGTAAAAGAATCTAGTGCATTAGGTGCATTGAACTGGATCACAATGAAATACTTTATCTAGAACCGTCAATAGATAATAGTCTTTTCATTATCAGGACAATCGGAGAGTCTATCTTAATCCTGAGATAAATGATGGACTTATGGTTGCAAGTGGTGTCATTTGAGTTATCAATGAGTACGATTATATAGCATAGTCTATCCTCGATAGTTTGGTGATATTCATTTGTTAATCGATAGAGGACTTCATTTATAGATATAGACATCGTGGCTCCATTTATTAAATGTGAGTAAAATATCATCATATGGATGTTTTGAGGTATTGGATATTGAATCTTAACATTAAGTTTTCGATAGAGTCTATTGAAACATGGCTTCTGGACAAGTCAAAATATCCAAGTTCAAAATGTGGACATATGAGTAAATATGGTAACTTGGAGAGCTATAGGCGGTTTATGAGCTCTTGGCGATTACTGATATTCTACACGAGGATACACCATCTCCAATAAGATTGTCTAGGGTACGAATGAGAAATATTTACTTATTCTATCTTTATTTAAGAGTTCAATTTTAGCTCTTTAGTGGAATGTGTTAAAATTAATAGATCGGACCTAAGTGAATCATTTATTGATTGTGATTAGGTTATGTCTATTGAAGCTTAAATTTAGATAGCCTGCCAAGATCCCCAATCCACATGGACTTGCATGGATCACTTGATATATTCTACCGGACCAATTTGTGGGTCCATCTAGAATTGTATTTAATATATTAAGAATATAATTTGCACATTATTTATTTAATGGGCTGATCAATTATATTAATATATTAATGAAAGGCATGTGGGCTTGTTTCTTTTAGTAAGAATGGGTCTGGTTCACATGTGGGCCTTTTATTAAGGTCCAATGGATTTAATAAAATAGAGAAACAATATATAGATATATTAATATATATGGCACATATATATGATATTATATTGTTTTATTTTTATTATTTGATTAAATGGAAATTAATTAATTGATTAATTAATTAAAAATCAAAATCTTTTTCTGACTAGGAAATATGTTTCTTAGTAGTATACTATTGTGGTGGTATAAATAAAATAAAAGACTTTATTTGGTAAGTAGATAAATAAGGGATTTATTTATCTAGTCAAATAAGGAAGTCTTTTATATAGTCACGCACAAATACACTAAAGAGTTGGATTAGGGTTTGGAATTCTAAGGAAATCTACCTAGGGTTAGGATTTAAGTTAAAAGACACAAATCCTACATGGTAAAGGATTTTGGCCACAATATAGAGATATATATGGTAATTGGCCGATATATATAAATAGATTTTATAAAGCATGCAATGTGTGCAATATATATAGATTTTATAAAGCATGCAGTGTGTGCAATATATATAGATAAAGCATGCAGAATGCGATATATATATATATATATATATATATATTTATAGGCATGCAGTTTTATAAAAAATAGACATATAGATATATATTTTTGTGAAAAGAGAATTCGGCAACCCTAATGCTTGGACTTGAGAGTTTTTTCTTTTTCTAGAGAAAAAATAGAATCCAACTCTTAGATTAGTGTGATTTTCGGCCAAGAGAAATAGAGAGAAAAGTTTGTTCTTATTTCGATAGTGCACTAGTAACTTTTATATCAAAAGGTTTTGTGCACAATTTCGAATAAGGTTCACGCGAGTTTCGATCTAACGATTGTGAATTCAAAAGTGACCGGAACATTCTTTGTAGCCTCTTGGAATTTATTGTGACTAACGAAAAAGAAAAAGTTTTGTTATCCATCCTCAGGTATACAATTCAAAGAGAAGGGAGACCACACTCCTAGGTGATTCACGTTCGTGATTGGATTGGAAGATCTTGCGGATTACCATCGACGCAACGTCAATCGAATCACGCGACAAAGGTACTATATCTTTATTATATGTTAATTAATTAAAGGGTTAAGGTTCAAATTATGGAAAAATTTTAAACTATACTAAACTTGATTTTAGTCACGCTTGCGCTGTGCGACCGTATTTTTCCCTACAAAAGATATGTGTCACCCCCCTCTCCCGCGTACGTTTCCTACCGGGATCCCTACATCTGCTCTCCTCCTATCTACTTTCCTTCAAGTGAGCTGGCTGCAACCGGAGAACTCGCTTCCTCTATGTGCTGAGCAGAAATCTGCCCTAGGTCGGCTGAAGCAGAAGAAGGATCTTGAGCCTCAACCCTGAGTGAGCCATCGGAGCCAGGCAGGTTAGAGGATGGATCCGGGATGACAGCCTCCTGCGAAGGACCTCCTTGATTAAGATCAGCATCTGAAAGACTAGCGGCCTTAGCCATAATGTGGTCCCGATCCCAACCAAGAGGAGTCAGCAAGTCGAAAGGAGGAGGGAAGGCCTTGGCAACCTCGTAGGAGGCAGTAAAATATCCATCCGTGAAGGAAGAGTTCATCCGGGATTCTAAAACCTTCACCGAACCCCGCAGGAACCGGTTCTCATCCAGGAGGACTGCCATCTCTGCCTTGATGGATTCCCTCTCAGCTTTGTGCCGAGTAGAAATGATGGTTTCTGTGTCATAGGCACGCTGCATCCTTTCCAGCTCCACCAGAGCATCCTGCCTCCCAGATTCAGATTTAGCCACAGCTTGTACCAAAGAAGCAACGTTTTCTTCAGCCCGAGCCAGTTCGTCCTTTGTTTCCTCCACTTGAGCCCGAAGGGCCAAACTGGCCTCCCATAAGGCCGACGCTTGCTGCCCCATGGCCAAGGCAAACTTGAAGCCCTACATAAGAAAGGAAATTAATACCTGAAACAAATACGGTGTGTATAAAACTATCTAGAGGGGGGGGGGGGGGGTGAATAGATTTTAACTATTATTACCCAATTTTCTCATGCAAGTCAATTTTACGAAAATGCCCCTACTAGTAAAAAATACAAGCAAGTGTAATATAGTGCGGAATTTTAATAACACTTGATGTATACGTGGAAACCCAACCACTGGGAAAAACCACGGGCTGTTTAGTGCACCACACTCGGACCTCGAAATCCACTAATCGAAATGGAGTTTACAACCTATGTAGACCTCCTCTAACACTCCGGTCAATAACCCCCCACTTCTACCACTCGAGCCTTTAAAAGTGGCTCTAGTCCAATTGCTTGAGGCCTAAGCAACCTTAGCCTCAAGACTTAATTCTCTAAGAAGAGATTATGCAACCTATGTGAATATGTATGAATATTCAAATAACAAACAAGGCTAGGTAACCTTAGATGCTTATCTAGGATGATGATATAATCAATTTAATCAACCCTAGATATCAATTGCTAAATGACATGTCAAATAGCTTAGCTAATCAAGATTAATTAAAAACCTAATTAGCTATCACAATCAACACTCAATCATTTTCATCACAAATAATCTCTAACTTGTATCTAGCATATACTCAAAAGCATACAAGTAATTAAAGAGATGTATTAATATGAAAAACACTAAAGTAATATGAAATTAGTGAAGAACATACCAAATAAGATGTGATGATTCAAAACCATGCATGGATCAATTCTATGAAGGCATAGAAGATCAAATATGAAATTTGATGCAAAAGGGATTTGATTTGAGTGTTTAAAGTTGAGTTCTTGATTTGATTTTTTCTCAAAAATCTCTCTTGAAAGTTTAGGGTTCTAAGGTCTCAAGAAACTTGATCAGAGAATGAGAAAGTAAGATATTTATAGACATCAAGAATTGGGCATGTGAAAAGACAAGATTGCCCCTGAAACGCACCGTTCGGCGGTTTCAATCGGCGGCCAGGCCACCGATCACGACCGCTGAATTGAGCCCATGAAGAACAGAGCATCAACGGCTGTTTCATTCGGCGGTTTCGTGACCGCCGATTCAACCGCCGAATCAAACCCGAGAGATTAAAATCGATCAGGTATGAACGGCGGTTTCGAACGGCGGTCGTGACCACCGATCGTGACCGCATAATTGCTTCAGACCAATCTGGACTGAAACGGCGGTTTCATTCGGCGGCCAGGCCGCTGATCATAACCGCTGATCACCAACAATGGTGAAAACCAAGGAGAAGCCATGGGCATTCTCCATAGGCGGTCTTCGCGCAAAACTAAGCACACATACGTGTGAGCGCGGACGTTTCCGAACACTATCGGGAAACGAATTACTAAGCACATATACACACAACAAGATATAAAACAAAGTGCTAGTGTGTAAAGTGACATGTGAAGAGTATGCACACAAATGCAAGTATGCTAAGTGTGTGTGTGCTTGCTAAATCTCTTCAAAGAAAAATCAAGCACAAGAAATTATACCTTTGGCGTGCTTGTCCCTTGAGGTCTTGAAAGGGCCTTCGAGCTTGAAGTTCAAACATCTAAACTACCCTTACATTATCAACCCCAACAAGTGGTTTGTCCACGAAATAAGCCAATCAATATATAGGAATCCTTACAATACCTAAAAGGAAGTTATAAGTAACAGGCAGGAAAAGTTGGAAGTATATACCTCGGCAAGCAAGGCGGCTCCCTTGGTAACTAGGATATCCGTCAGCAAGGAGGACATCTAGTGTAGGCCTCCCCCAAGGCAGGCTGTTATGAATTTAGAAACGATGTCGTCCTAGCCGCTATCTTGCAAACTTGACCCAGAAGGGAGGTCAGTGGAAGAAGTTCTGGGGGCGAATGCTTTAGCCTTCTCCACCTTGGCAAGATTATCCTTCTCTACCCCTATAGCCCGCCTGGTTAAAGGAACTCGAGAAGGAGGAGAGCCCGCCACGACTGCAGACTTGGGAGCAACAGCCTTAGCAGCCGGCTTTGCCTTGGGGACTGGAGAAGTTTTGACTTTAGCTACCTTTTCCAACATCTTACTAAGAGAAGGACGAGCAACGATCTTCGTCAATAAAGGGTCTGGAAAACGAAGCGTCGACCCCGCCAAGATAGGAGGGGAAGAAGGTGCCGGTGGATAAGACCCCAACATGACCCTGGCGCCAGGAGGAGATGGAATAGGAGAGCGGGATAACTGGGAAGTTGGGATTCGTAGTCCCGAAGTAGCAGGAGAAGATGCTGGAAAAGGGACTGCTGAGACTGCAAAAAAAAAAAAGTGTGTCAAAATAATAAAATAAATAAATAATCAAAACAAAAGAATGAGGGAGGGATGTTGGCAAAGCATGACCATTCACCCCGGTTCAGCAACCGATATCCTCAGATACCTCTCTAGCCGGGCTCCTTCGATGGGGTCACAGGAAGGATACTACATGTTAATATAACCCCACTTTTGGATCCTCGTCAGGATCCCCTTGGATTTAGAAGACAGCTCCCCCGAACTCCATTTTTCTTTAGGAGAGAACTGGGTGGGAACGGGGTATTCAATTCCCCTGATGTGCACCGAGCGACCCCAATCTCCTTCAACTACGATCCATTCGTCCTTCCAGGGTGGATTGTACTTCACGTTTGCCCTGGGCATGAAGAACTTCATTGCATTACTAGGTCTCAAGTAAAACTGACCCCGTGGTGACATGTTGTTCACTTGGTAGATGTGGCGGAACTCGTTAAAGCCCGCTTCCCTCTGTATGTTATCCCTCTCACATTGCTCTCTCCAGAGCACCAAGAACCCCGTTAAATTCTTCCAGAACCCTGGAAAAATCTAGAGTGGGGCCAGCTCCAAGGCTACAAGAAGTCTATGGAGTGAGGGGTGAAGTGGGAGCCGGACCCCGCATTCGAAGGCGGCTACATGGATCAGTAGACGATCCGCAGAAGGGGCGTAAACATCATAACCCTGATGAGGAAGAGATAGCGAAAGGTGGTCTGGTATCTTAAAGGTCCTCCTCAACCGAGTAAGGGTGTCGGATGTACACATGGAATCCGGGATAATCCGGCCTTCATGGAAGGAAGAAAACGGGCCTGTTTGAACCCTAGATAGGTCGGCAGTCAGGGTATCGCCTTTCTCCGCCACGTTTTCAATGTCGTCGTCATCTTCGTCAGCGATTTGGGCCTAGTCTTCAGGCCTAGTGCCAGAACTCGACCCAATTCCTTGATTCTTGCTAGAACGACGGTGCTTTTGCGGAATATTATCATTAGCGACGTCGCCCTCGCCCCGACCCCGTTTCAACTCTTTAGACGTCGGGGAATCCTCTCCCGACCCATTTCACCCCGCATCAAGCATCTCGTCAATGCTGTCAGGAGGACTTAGAGAAGAAGGTGGATGATTAGCCAAGACCGCCGGGCTATCTTCTGGGAGGACTAGCGCAGAAGCTGGGTTTTTAGATGGTGAAGCCAATCGAATAAGAAGGGGAAGACCATGAAGATTTTTAGTGAGAAAGGGCTGGAGAAAGAAGAAGAAACAGAAGCTCTGAAAGGTTCAAATAAGCATGAGCGTGTGAGGGAAAAAAGAATGGTACATTTATAGGCAAAGGCGAACAGTTATCGAGGTAGAGGAAGAGACGGAGTCGGAAATGAATCATGATGGTTTCGAGGGAATCGCGCCAAAAACGGCCCCGTTTAAAATCCGAAGACAGATGTTATCTAATACGTGGGTCGAGCATTAAATGCTATAAAATCCAAGAAAGATCCTCTCATCGATTATGGAAGCTAGCCGGACAGGACTAGACAAGAAGACAAGACGGAAAATCCTTCAAACGGACTAGAGGATCCTGACTCCAACCACAGCAAGATACCGGTATTCAAGTCAGGGGGACTTTTGTTAACCGCCTAAAATGGCGGGGACCAAAAAAGAATTTTCTATTAGCTTTAAGAAGAAAGCCGGGATGCAAAGTAGAAACAGGAAAGATATCCGGGTAGCTCGTCTGCTAGCTGACGGGCTAGAGTAGGAGCTTCTACCCACCCCGGTCAGGTCCAAAATCTCTGGAACCAAGAAAGCACTAGGAAACCGTAAAGAGAAGGGCTCTAGAGACACAACCGTCACAAGATCGTGGCACCCAGCTACCCTGAGCACCCCGATGCCCGAGTATCCTGGTACCCTGTTACTTGGGACCTCGATATCTGCAAACATCGTTTTAAGAGGAGCAAGACGGACGCGGGGTACCTGGAGTACCCCGCCCAACAAAACTCATGACGTACACGTAACAAGATAAATACAAGAGTCCCAGTACACCGACCTCGAATAGCAGAACGCATACAAAGGCAGACATTTAAACGTCACCGTTCAAGATAGAAACTCAAAGTCATAACATGGCATTCATTCCCACCATGGAGAATCATATTTTAAATAGAAGTCAACTTATTTGGAACCGAGAGAGAAGGAACCACCTGATCTTTCGGGATCAGTGTCCCGACGAATTCGTTAAACTTCAAAGGAAGACCCATGCACCACGGAAATCCTAGACCGAAGTTCTAGGAGTGCTCAGTAATAAGGCGAGCCTATATATTAATCATATGATAACAGGAAAAGGGGATCGAAACCCTACTTCACTTTTTCTACTTATCGACAGGCACGAAAAGCTCCATCTCCATTGCTCCCCTATATGCTTTATTTTTTCCATGCTGTAATATTGATCTTTCAAATACCAAGTTGTGAAGATCGTACCTAAATCAACATATATATCAACAGTTTTTCTGCTTTACACTTTCAACATTTAAGAAATTTATCCATCTTGTTACTTACACCCAACATAACACTTGATTTACGAGAATCAGCAGGGTATCAGGCCACTAAGTACCTCGCTACCCCCAATCTACCCCGATCTGGGTCCGTTACAAGTAGGTAATTATCACATCCAGCGAAGTCCAAAGAACTAGTGGGATATCGGGGTATACTGCATCCCGCTAGCCCTGGTCTAATCAGATGTGGGTCCCTCACAAACCGTTAATTTAAAATTGCACCCCAGTGACAATTTTGGGTTAAGAGGTATACTTCTGATATATACCCCGATTTTGCTTTGTATTTGCTTTTGAGAAATTCAATAAAATCAGTTTTTTCTCCTATGTGATTCTCCTGAAGTTCGCCTAGAAATTTCACCATTTTTTATCCCCTTAAGACCAGGAAAGGCCATATGACATTCCTGCTGCCTTGGTCGGGGTATACCCTGTTAGGATTATGCTCAATAGCAAAGAGTGTAATCGTGTTTTTGACAATCTATTCATATTAATAATGTGATTTCTGGTTTAACAAATCTTATAGCATTTATAGTTTGAATATTATAATTGTCAAAAGTAAATAATCATAAGGTCAAAAGACTATGAGAAAAGAATAATTGTTCGTACATCTGGATATGTAAGTGGTAGACACAATTCTTTAGTTAGTCTTGAATAATGTTCACAACTTAAGTTAAAGGTTGGGCACCTTTATCTTGTTAAAGTTGTAGAATTCTTTTGCTAGCATTTGAGTGGGATCAAATGAGTTATAATGAGTCTGAAATCATCGGAGGGTCTTTGAGTAAAAGAATTTAGTGCACTGGGTGCATTGAACTGGATCACAATGAAATACTTTATCTAGAACCGTCAATAGATAATAGTCTTTTCATTATCAGGACAATCGGAGAGTCTATCTTAATCCTGAGATAAATGATGGACTTATGGTTGCAAGTGGTATCATTTGAGTTATCAATGAGTACGATTATATAGCATAGTTTATCCTCGATAGTTTGGTGATATTCATTTGTTAATCGATAGAGGACTTCATTTATAGATATGAACATCGTGGCTCCATTTATTAAATGAGAGTAGAATATCATCATATGGATGTTTTGAGGTATTGGATATTGAATCTTAACGTTAAGTTTTCGATAGAGTCTATTGAAACATGGCTTCTGGACAAGTCAAAATATCCAAGTTCAAAATGTGGTCATATGAGTAAATATGGTAACTTGGAGAGCTATAGGCGGTCTATGAGCTCTTGGCGATTACTGATATTCTTCACGAGGATACACCATCTCCTATAAGATTGTCTAGGGTATGAATGAGAATCATTTACTTATTCCATCTTTATTTAAGAGTGCAATTTTAGTTCTTTAGTGGAATGAACTAAAATTAATAGATTGAACCTAAGTGAATCATTTGTTGATTGTGATTGGGTTATGTCTATTAGAGTTTAAATTTAGATAGGCCCGCCAAGATCCCCAATCCACACAGACTTGCATGGATCACTTGATATATTCTACCGGACCAATTTATGGGCCCATCTAGAATTGTATTTAATATATTAAGAATATAATTTGCACATTATTTATTTAATGGCCTGATCAATTATATTAATTTATTAATGAAAGGCATGTGGGCTTGTTTCTTTTAGTAAGAATGGGTCTGATTCACATGTGGGCCTTTTATTAAGGTCTAATGGATTTAATAAAATAGAAAAACAATATATAGATATATTAATATATATGGCACATGGCCAAGATATATATATGATATTATATTGTTTTATTTTTATTATTTGATTAAATAGAAATTAATTAATTGATTAATTAATTATTTAATTAAAAATCAAAATCTTTTTCTGACTAGGAAATATGTTTCTTAGTAGTATACTATTGTGGTAGTATAAATAAAATAAAAGACTTTATTTGGTAAGTAGATAAATAAAGGGATTTATTTATCTAGTCAAATAAGGAAGTCTTTTATATAGTCACAAATACACTAAAGCGTTGGATTAGGGTTTGGAATTCTAAGGAAATCTACCTAGGGTTAGGATTTAAGTCAAAAGACACAAATCCTACATGGTAAAGGATTTTGGCCTCAATATATGTATATTTAGAAAGCATGCAGACATGGTGCGCAAGATATATATACATATCTCAAATATTAAGATATATAAATATATATATTAATTATATGGGCAAGTAATTGGTGGAACATATATTAATTATATAGGCATGCAGAGTGTGTGCCGCAATACATATTTTGTTTAGGCGTGCAGCATTGGTGCATTTTTATATAGGTGTGCAGATTTATGATATATATATAGTGATATATAGATATTATAAATAGAAGAATTCGGAGAACCCTAAGGCTAACCCTAGAGTTCTTGCTTGAGAGAGTTTTTTCTTTTGCTAGAGAAAAATAGAATCCAACTCTTACACTAGTGTGATTTTCGGCCAAGAGGAATAGAGAGAAAAGTTTGTTCTTATTTTGATAGTGCACTAGTAACTTTTATATCAAAAGGTTTTGTGCACAATTTCGAATAAGGTTCACGCGAGTTTCGATCTAACGATTGTGAATTCAAAAGTGACCGGAACATTCTTTGTAGCCTCTTGGAATTTGTTGTGACTAACGAAAGAGAAAAAGTTTTATTAATCCATCCTCAGGTACACAATTCAAAGAGAAGGGAGACCACGCTCCTAGGTGATTCACGTTCGTGATTGGATTGGAAGATCTTGCGGATTACCATCGACACAATGTCAATCGGATCACGCGACAAAGGTATGATATCTTTAGTATTATATGTTAATTAATTAGAGGGTTAAGGTTCAAATTATGGAAAAATTTTAAACTATACTAAACTCCTATTTTAGTCTCGCTTCCGCTGCGTGCACTCGATTTTTCCCTACATACCCTTCTCCAAGAAGAATTTGGTACATAAATGTATAAAAGGCGTTGAAACTAATTATAGCACGGTGTGTATAAAACTATCTAGAGGGGGGGGGGGGGGGGAATAGATTTTATACTTATTACCCAATTTTTCGAATTAAGGCAAAATTACGAATTTACCCCTAACTAGATAAAGCAACAAATCAAGTATAAAATGCGGAAATTAAATAAGACTTGATTTTTACGTGGAAACCCTCACGGGAAAAACCACGGGCTAGTAAGTAAGCCACACTCGAACCTCGAATCCACTAAATGTGTAAAACGATTACAACCTAATCCCGGAAGTAATTACACACCTACCTAATCCCGGTATGAGTGAACCTAGTCCGATTGCTTGCGAATTAAGCAACCTAATCTCGGTCACAACACAAGACAAGACTTAATTCTCTAAAAAGAGATTAACACCCTAAGTGAATATATGAATATTCAAATGCAACATAGAGCAAGGGAAACCCTATATGCTTATCTAAGATGATGAATATGCAATTAAAAACAATCCTAGATATTAAAGCTAAATGACATGTCAATTAGCATAGATAATCATAGATTAGAGAAACCTAGATATCTATCATAAAAACAACACTCAATCAAATCAACACAACAATCTCTATCTTGAATATTAGATTATAATCTAAGAATAATCAAGTAATAAAAGAGATGCCAAAATAAATTAAACACTAATTATGTATGATAATAGTGAAAAACTTACCAAAGCAAGTGTGATGATGAAAGACCCATGCAAGCAAGCATCATAGATATGTAGAGAATGCTAGATGAACTTTGATGCAAATGGATTTTGGTTTGAGTGTTTAATGAGCAAACTTGATTGCTTTCTCTCTTAAAAATCTCTCTTTTGAAAGTAGGGTTTTTGATGATCAAAGAGTCACCTTCAGAACAAGAGAAAGTGATGTATTTATAGGCATGAAAAACAGAGCATGTGAAAAGACAAGTTTGCCCCTGAAACGCACCGATCAGCGGTTTCAATCGGCGGCCAGGCCGCCGATCATAACCGCCGAATTGGCCCGAGAGGAACAGGGGACCAACGGCGGTTTCATTCGGCGGTTTCGTGACCGCCGATCTAACCACCGAATCAAACCTGAGATTAAAAATCAATCAGGTATGAAAACGGCGGTTTCGAACGTGACCGCCGTTTCAACCGCCGAATTAGGCCGAGAGATAAAATCAATCAGGTCATGAATGGCGGTTTCAAACGGCGGTCGAGACCGCCGATCGTAACCGCAGAATTGCTCCATACACTACTGGAAGCAAAAGGCGGTTTCAGTCGGTGGCCAGGCCGCCGATCATAACCGCCGATCACCAATAAAGGTGAAAACCAAGGAGAAGCCAAGGGCATTCTCCGTAGGCAGTCCTCGCGTTAAACCAAGCACATTCTAGTGCATGCGCGAATGTTTCCAAAAATTATCGGGAAACGAATTACAAGACAACAAGACACAATTACACACAACAAAGTATAACAAATAAGTGCAAGTGTGAAATGTGACAAGTGAAGAGAATGCACACATATGCAATGTATGTTAAGTGTGTGTGTGCAACTAATCTCTTTAAAGAAAAGTAAGCACAAAGAAATTTACCATCGGTGCTTATCAAGACGAGGTCTTCAAAGGGCTTAAGCAATAACACGATACCTAGGCTACCCTTACAAAGAACCCCCAACATGTGGTTTGTCCACGAAATGAGCCAATCAACACATGGGAACCTTACAATCTCCCCCTTTGGCTATTTCGTGACAAAACCACCACTCACATTGATTCCTCACATTAAAATAGAAACAACGGGATAACTATGATATTCTATAGTACAAAGAGATAAGAAAATAAAACTTCAAGTCTTCAATCTCTTGTAGAATAATCAAGCCCTGAAAAGAAAGTTACTAACATTTCCAATACAAGTAAAAAGTGAGATGAATCAAGTGAGAACAAAAACAAGTATTTGCATTTTAAAAGTTTAGGCACAACATTATGAAATGTATGTGTATGCAATGCTCCCCCTCAACGGGTTACTCCCCCTCAATGAATGTTCTCCCCAATATGCAAAATTGCCTCTATTTTGCAACTCCCCTTACCATATCCTACTCCCTCTTTTTGTCATGATATAGGCAAAGGAGTAGTCCCCAACCGGGTCACTCATAGCAACGAGAGATAAAAGCATGCAAGATATTTGCATATATATATAAGTCACTTTATGCACCTCAATTAATTGAAGAGAAACAAGGAGATTTATTTGAAAGAAAATGTGTGAATCAAACATGCTTTGTATACAAGACATGTAGCATTCAAGTCCAAAATACAATGGTATTTGGCAAAGCAAATGACAAAGGTTTCTAATAAGAATTCAAACCAATTTCACCAATGTCATGAGTAAAGCAAGGATATAGAATATATTGATTTCAATTTAAGAACAACTATATCCAACTTTATAAGCGAAACATGGCATGAGCGACTTTGCACCCTATTTGATTTTTCCGGATAAGATATCTGTATGATAGTAGCCATGTTTAACCTATAAAGAAGGAGAGACATTTGGAATGTAAATTCCTTTGAACGGATACAAGATCCTTTATTCATTTTGAGTCTCATAAGCTTTCACACAAGGTTTTGCATTTTAAGAGTATGCAATCATCAATTCATGCTTTTCATGTGAGCATGTTATATGAATTTCATGCTTTTTCATTTGACATTAGCATGTTATTTAAGAATCATCATGTCATGGAGATAATCATAGGTCATTCAAATCATACTTCCTACATACATCTCCTAGTCCAAAAATGTATGTTTGAACATAAATATGACATAGATTGTAAACAAGCAAGGTTCACACTTATTGAATAGAAAACATATATACATAATGCAACCAAGCTTACTCAAACAATTAATAGAAGAGGCATAAGTTATTTAGAATTTTTTGCAAGATGCAAGAATGCAAAATAGCTCTTTTTGCTTGAGTTCCCCATATGGGGTCAATCATAGAACATCACTCCACAAGACATATCCCAATAGATCTACTAAGAGTTTTTAAACGAGTAGCATCTAAGGGTTTAGTAAATAAGTCCGCAAGTTGATCATTAGTACCTACATGTTCAAGTACTATGCATTTATTTTCAACAAGCTCTCTAATGAAGTGATGGCGGATGTCGATATGCTTAGTTCTAGAATGTTGTACCAGATTCTTGGAAATATTAATAGCACTCATGTTATCACAAAAGAGAGTGAGAGTACCTTGGTTGAATCCGTAGTCTACTAGCATTTGCTTCATCCATAGGAGTTGTGTGCATCCACTCCCCGCGGCTATGTACTCGGCCTCGGCCGTGGACAAGGAAATCAAGTTTTGCTTCTTGCAAAACCAAGACACCAAGTTGTTGCCTAGAAAGAAGCAACCGCCCGATGTGCTCTTCCTATCATCGCAATTTCCTGCCCAATCCGCATCACTAAAGCCTACAAGACTAGCATTAGTGTCAAAATAGTACCAAATCCCATAGTTGGATGTCCCATTCACATAGCGAATGATTCTCTTTACGGAAGAGAGATGGGACTCCTTAGGATCTGCTTGATACTTAGCACACACACCCACACTAAAGGAGATATCGGGCCTACTTGAGGTCAAATAAAGCAAGCTACCTATCATGCCACGATATAACGTTTGTTCCACACTTTTACCACTAGCATCCTTGCTTAGCTTCAAAGTGGTACTCATGGGTGTATCACAATGTTTGGCATTCTCTAAACCAAACTTCTTCACTAGGTTTTTGGCATATTTGGCTTGGGTTATGAAAATCCCATCATCTAGTTGCCTAATTTGCAAACCTAGGAAGTAACTAAGCTCACCAACAAGACTCATCTCAAATTTATGAGACATAACATCAACAAATTGTTGGACCTTGGTGTTGTTGGTGGAGCCAAACACTATATCATCAACATATATTTGAGCTATGAAAAGCTCATCATTGTTTCTTTTGATGAATAGTGTCTTGTCAACACTATCACGTGTATAGTCATTGTCAACAAGAAATTGAGTGAGGTGCTCATACCAAGCCCTCGGTGCTTGTTTCAACCCATATAGAGCCTTCTTGAGGCGATAGACATGGTTGGGGTGGTGAGCATCCACAAACCCCTTGGGTTGTTCAACAAACACTTGCTCTTGCAAGAAGCCATTGAGGAAGACACTCTTGACATCCATTTGGTGCAATTTGAACTTGTGCACACAAGAAATGGACAAGAGAAGCCTAATAGACTCTAAACGGGCAACGGGAGCAAATGTTTCCTCAAAGTCGATACCCTCAATTTGAGAGTACCCTTGTGTTATAAGTCTAGCCTTGTTCCGCACTATGTTGCCATCCTCATCGGATTTGTTCCTAAATATCCATTTAGTGCCTATGACATTAGTGGTCTTAGGCCTAGGAACTAGAGTCCAAACCTCATTCATTTCGAATTGGTTTAGCTCTTCTTGCATGGCAAGAACCCAAAATTCATCATTTAAGGCTTCTTCAACCTTTTTGGGTTCAATTTGAGAGGTGTAGCATGTGTAGCTAATAAGATTAGCAAGTTGACGTCTAGTCCTAACACCTTCATTAACCTCTCCAATGATATCTTCTTTATCATGGAGTTTCCTAACCCATGGAGCGGGTTCTTTAGAGTTCAAGAGAGGAACTCTATCAATAGGTTGTGTGTCATCATTGTTGACATTAGATGTCCCAACATTAGGAGACACCACAACATTCTCCAAAGGAGAAACATCACTAAAAATAACCTCCTCCTCATGATCATTTGACTTGAGCCTAGTATCATCAAATACGACATTGGATGATTCCATAACACTTAGAGTCTTTAAATTGAAAACTCTATAGGCTCTACTATTCAAGGCATAGCCAATAAAAATACCCTCATCACTCTTAGCATCGAATTTGCCAAGTTGATCACGGTCATTCAAAATGTAGCATTTGCTTCCAAAAGTGTGGAAGTAGCTAACATTTGGCCTCTTGCCTTTCCATAACTCATAGGAGGTGTTTCTAGTACCGGGCCTTAGGAAAACTCTATTTCCTATATAGCAAGCCGTATTGATGGCTTCGGCCCATAGGTTCCTAGGGACATTGTTGCTAAGCAACATCACACGAGCCATCTCTTGAAGGACGCTATTTTTCCTCTCAACAACTCCATTTTGTTGAGGTGTCCTAGGAGCCGAAAACTCATGGGAGATGCCTAAACCATTACAAAAGGTTTCAAAAGTAGCATTCTCAAATTCCCTCCCATGGTCACTTCTAATCCGTTTTATGCTTTTAATATTAGAGTTCATTTCATTTTGTATTTTATTACAAAGCATTTTAAACTTATCAAAAGTTTCGGATTTTTCTCTAAAAAAATATGCCCATGTGAACATAGATAAATCATCAACACAAACAAAAATGTATCTCTTTCCACCCAAAATTTTGGTTTGCATGGGACCCATGAGGTCCATGTGGAGAAGCTCAAGTGGCTCCTTAGTGGTGAGATACTTACCCTTTTTGTGCATGCTTTTAGTTTGCTTTTCTTGTTGGCAAGGTCCACAAACACCATTGGCTTTCTTCCCAAGCTTAGGGAGGCCACGCACACAATTGAACTTTCCAAGGGTCCGAAGATCCCTAAAGTTCATGTGGCCAAGTCTTTCATGCCACAACTCAATTTGCTCATCCATGGACACATGATTAGATACAATACTAGCTTCAAGACAATAACAATTGTCGCTAGATCTCATGCCCTTCAACAAGGTTTGTCCATCGGGTTTTAGGATAGAGCAATAATCTTTAGAAAACAAGATGGAATATCCTTCATCACTAAGATGTGAAATGCTTATTAAATTGGCTTTCAAGCCATCAACAAATAAAGCATTGGATAAGGAGGGTAATCCGGGAACAGAAATGGTTCCTTTCCCTACAACATTTATTTTGGATCCATCACCAAAAGTGACATTTCCACCTTCCTCCATAACAAGAGTCTCGAAGAAACTCTTGTTTCTCGTCATATGCCTAGAGCACCCACTATCCAAATACCAAAAATTAGAAGAATTTGACTTCAAGGCTATTTGTGCAACATGGCAAACATTTTCATTCTTTCTAATCCACTTAGCAACAATTTTAGCTTTCTTAGTGGTCTTTGGTACATGTGCTCTACTATTCCTAGGATCATGCAAATCAATATTATCATTCCTAGGAACATGCATCTTGGCTCTATTCTTTCTCTTTTCAATCATGCTTCGTTTTCTACACATTTTTATATATCGAAAGCAATGTGGTTTAATATGACCATCAAATCCACAAAAGTGACATATAGGAGTAAAATAAGGAATCATACCTTGTCCTTGTCTTTGTGGATGAATGGGTTCAATCCATCTTCGTTGTTGAACCGGTCTAGGTTGCTTCCTAGCTTGAGGTTGCATGATAGGTCTCTTTCCTTTGTGAGCCATTTGATGAGGAATGTTGGCTTGAGGGACCCTAGGGGGTTGAGCTTGAGGTTGCCTTCTTGGCCCCATCTTCACTTGTGCATTTGAACATTGTCCTACTTCTAACTTCTTTCTAGGAATTTGCACAAATGAAGTTTCTTCGTTCCTCAAGGACTTGACAAACACGGTCTTGTTAGAGGTTGAGATCTTCTTGCCATCTTCATACCCAAGACCCCTCTTGTCACGTGGACTCTTTCCAACACCAAGCATATGGTCAAGCTTCTTGGTGCTAGAATCCATTCTAGCCAAGGACCCTTTAACTTCTACAAGTTCCCTCTTCAAGCCTTCTTCACTTCTCTTGGATAAGTCTAACTCCTCAATTAACTTATCCTCTCTCCTCTTCAATCTTTCCACTTGTTCACTTAAGTGGTTATTGTGAGCCGAAAGTTCAAGGTTCTCTTCTGTAAAGATTCCCTTTTGTTGATTGGCTTATTTCGTGGTCAAACCACATGTTGGGGTTTGGTTGTAAGGGTAGTCTAAGTGATTTGTTGAAGATCAAGACCCTTTCCAAGACCTCAAGCGGACAAGCACCAAAGGTATATCTTGTGCTTACTTTGGCTTGAAGAGATATAGTTGCACACACACACAACATGCATAACTCTTATTCTTGAATGTTGTGTTTATATTTTGTGTGCATTGTGCTTTATTGTTTATTCAATGTCTCTTCTTGCATAAGATTGTTTGCATCTTTTTATATGAAATGCCATGACATGATAGGCATTAGGATGCATTCAATACCCACACTTGCACTTCATGTATGTTAGCTTTTAGTGTGGAGTAATTCGTTTCCCTAAGGATGTTCGGAAACGTCCGCGCGTGCATGGTAATGTGCTTTGTTTTGCGCGATGATCGCCGGTGGAGATGCCTTTGGCTTCTCCTTGGTTTCACCATTTTTGGTGAATCGGCGGTTACGTTCGTCGGCCTGGCCGCCGTTCGAAACCGCCGAATGAGACCTGATTGAAATATATCTCTCGGGTCCAAAACGGCGGTTAGAATCGGCGGTTTCCAAACCGCCGAACGAAGTCGCCGAAGTTCCCCTGTTCCACTCGGGAGCCATTCGGCGGTTCAATTCGGCGGCCTGGCCGCCGAATGAAACCGCCGATCGGTGCGTTTCAAGGGCAAAATTGTATTTTCACCTGCCCTGTTTTTGGTCTCTATAAATACATCCTTATCTCTGGTTCAGAACACAAGTCTTTGATTATAAGAACCCTAGAGAGATATTTAGAGAGACTTGAGAGAGAAAGCTTAAAGATCATATCTTTATCTCTCTAAACCCATTCCCACATGCATAAATCTTCATCTAAGCATCATCTAGGATCATCTAGCATAAGCTAATGCATGGGACTTCTTCAACACACATGGTATGATTTGTTGAACACTTTTATCTTACATAATTAGTGTTTCTACTTATCAATTTTATCTCATATTTTACTTATATGTGTTTAGATTAATTTCTACATATAAGATTGAGATTATGTGTTGATTGGGTTATTATTTATTAGCTAGGCTTTAATGTTCATATGCCATCTAGCTAATTGATCTCATTTGTTAATTGAGATTATTTTTCATAGCTTATTTGATTAGGTCATTATTGCCTAAAAGCTATGCCATGAACATTCTTGTGTGATGTATTGATAACTAGGTGATAGATTGTTTTTAATCAACTAGTTAATCCTTTGAATGTTTGTGGGTTTTATATGATAGCTTTGTATCTAGGATTGGTTATCCTTTACTTAGCTAAAGTTATATGCCATGTCATATAGCTATATGTGATATCTAGGATTGATTATATTGTCATCTTATAATCCTAGGTAAGCATTTAGAGTACCCTAGCTCTTATTGCATTAATTGAATATTCATACATATTCACATAGGGTTGTGCATCTCTTTTGAGAGATTGAAGTCTTGGGGCTAAGTGTGCTTAGGCCTCAAGCAAATTGGACTAGAGCCGCTATAAAAGGCCCGCGTGGTAGATTAGAGGGTGCTCACGCCAAGAGTAGTGTATCAGGGGATATCACTAGGGATTGAACCAAGAGTGGCGATTGGTAGTGTCCATAGCCTGAGGTTATCTAGGGTGAGGGTCCGAGAATCACTTGAGGGTGTAACCGTCTTTTCATATAGTGGATTTCGAGGTCCGAGTGTGGCGCACTTAACAGCCCGTGGTTTTTCCCAGTGGTTGGGTTTTCCACGTATACATCAAGTGTCATTTATTATTTCCGCACTATATTACACTTGTATGTATTGTTAACTTGCTAGGGGTATTTTCATAAAATTGACATGCATGCGAAAATTGGGTAATAATTAGATAAAATCTATTCACCCCCCCTCTAGCTTTATATTGATAAACACACCTCGAGCATTTATTAAGGACTTTCATCTTCTCTCAACCTCTTAATCTTTCTTGTGCTTTTAATTGCTAAATCATTAAACTCGGCATGGTATTTAGCAAGCACCTTTTGCTCCACAAATTTCTTTATGGAATTAGAAGAGGAGTCACTTTCTACTTCACTAGAGTCAATTTCCTCTTGACTCATTTCCTCTCTCTCACTAGCACTTTTGCTCTTGTGAGATGAGGCAAAAGCTAGGAAGTTAGCCATGAGCTCTTCTTCACTTGAAGACTCATCTTTCTTATTGGAGCCATCACTACTCCCACTCCAAGTGGCGGCCATCACTTTGTCCTTCTTCTTTTCATTGTGATTAGCACATTCGGGGGCAAAGTGACCAATCCCACCACATTCAAAGCATCGGACCCCTTCCTTTCGGTCCTCTCTTGTCTAGGCTCAAACTTCTTGAAGGAACCTTTTTTCTTCAAGTCTTGTCCTCTTAACCCAAATCCCTTCTTCTTCTTGAACCCCATAACCTTATTAAACCTTTTCACGAATAAGGCAAGGTCTTCATCCGATTCATGCTTTGCCTCCTTTGCATCCTTAGATGCTTTCAAAGCTATTCCTTTAGACTTCTTTGGAGAAGTAGTGGTGCTAGGAGCCTTCCTAGACTCACATGCAAGGAGACGTCCAATCACCTCACTTGGCTTCATATCCATGTAACCACTATTTTCTTCTATGGCCGTCACCTTTGATTCAAACCTATCGGGGAGTGATCTCATAATTTTTTGCTTGACTCTCCTATCCGAATACGGGTCTCCGAGTTGATGGCTTTGATTTACAATGTCCATCAATTTGATTTCGAAGTCATTGAAGCATTCATCCTCTCCCATCCTAAGTAGCTCAAATTGAGTTTGGAGGACTTGAAGCTTGGACTCCTTCACCACCTCGGTTCCCTCATGTGCAACTTGAAGGATGTCCCATGCCACTTTTGCAATCTGAGTGTTTTGAATAAGCTTGTACTGATTCTCATCCATTGCACACATGATGGCATGCATAGCTTTCCTATTCCACTTTGAAGCCTCAAACTCTTGCGCGTTCCATTGCGCCTTAGGCTTCAAAACTTCTTCTCCTCCACCACCGGGAGTCATCTTGGGTAGATCATATCCGTCTTCCACCGCCATCCATGCACGGTCATGAATTTGGCATATGTAGGATTCCATCTTCCCTTTCCATTGGGAATAGTTCAAACCGGTAAGAAGTGGAGGCCTTGTGCTAGAAGCACCTTCGTGGCCACCACCATTTCCACCGTTTCCACTCATAGTGTTTATGAATGAATGAAATGAATGCAAATGTATGAATGATCAAAAATCACATAAAATGTAAAACACACCAAAATAAGCAAGGATCACCTATGTATGTCTAGGAACCCGGTCTGATACCAATTGAAACTAATTATAGCACGGTGTGTATAAAACTATCTAGAGGGGGAGTGAATAGATTTTAGGCTTATTACCCAATTTTTCGAATTAAGGCAAAATTACGAATTTACCCTTAACTAGATAAAGCAACAAATCAAGTATAAAATGCAGAAATTAAATAAGACTTGATTTTTACGTGGAAACCCTCACGGGAAAAACCACGGGCTAGTAAGTAAGCCACACTCGAACCTCGAATCCACTAAATGTGTAAAACGATTACAACCTAATCCCGGAAGTAATCACACACCTACCTAATCCCGGTATGAGTGAACCTAGTCCGATTGCTTACGAATTAAGCAACCTAATCCCGGTCACAACACAAGACTTAATTCTCTAAAAAGAGATTAACACCCTAAGTGAATATATGAATATTCAAATGCAACATAGAGCAAGGGAAACCTTATATGCTTATCTAAGATGATGAATATGCAATTAAAAACAATCCTAGATATTAAAGCTAAATGACATGTCAATTAGCATAGATAATCATAGATTAGAGAAACCTAGATATCTATCATAAAAACAACACTCAATCAAATCAACACAACAATCTCTATCTTGAATATTAGATTATAATCTAAGAATAATCAAGTAATAAAAGAGATGCCAAAATAAATTAAACACTAATTATGTATGATAGTAGTGAAAAATTTACCAAAGCAAGTGTGATGATGAAAGACTGAAACAAATACGGTGTGTTCTAAATATGTTATCTAGAGGGGGGGTGAATAGATTTTAACTATTATTACCCAATTTTTGCATGCAAGTCAATTTTACGAAAATGCCCCTACTAGTCAAAAATACAAGCAAGTGTAATATAGTGCGGAATTTAAATAACACTTGATGTATACGTGGAAACCCAACCACTGGGAAAAACCACGGGCTGTTTAGTGCACCACACTCGGACCTCGAAATCCACTAATCGAAATGGAGTTTACAACCTATGTAGACCTCGTCTAACACTCCGGTCAATAACCCCCCACTTCTACCACTCGGGCCTTTAAAAGTGGCTCTAGTCCAATTGCTTGAGGCCTAAGCAACCTTAGCCTCAAGACTTAATTCTCTAAGAAGAGATTATGCAACCTATGTGAATATGTATGAATATTCAAATAACAAACAAGGCTAGGTAACCTTAGATGCTTATCTAGGATGATGATATAATCAATTTAATCAACCCTAGATATCAATTGCTAAATGACATGTCAAATAGCTTAGCTAATCAAGATTAAGCAAAAACCTAATTAGCTATCACAAAAACAACACTCAATTAATTCATCATAATTAATTCTCTATTCTTGTATTTATCATATGATCAACAACATACAAGTAAATTAAAAGAGAATATGCTTGATAGTAAATATACTAAAATAAGATGAAACTAATCAAAATCTTACCAAGCATATTGTGATGATGCCAAACCAATCATAGATCCTTTCTATGTAGACATAGAGGATGCAATATGAAATTTGATGCAAAAAGGATTTGATTTGAGTGTTTAAAGGTGAGTTCTTGATTTGATTTTTTCTTAAAAATCTCTCTTGAAAGTTTAGGGTTCTAATAACTCAAGAAGCTTGATCAGAGAATGAGAAAATAAGATATTTATAGACATCAAGAATTGGGCATGTGAAAAGACAATTTTGCCCCTGAAATGCACCGTTCGACGGTTTCAATCGGCGGCCAGGCCACCGATAACGACCGCCGAATTGAGCTCGTGAAGAACAGAGCATCAACGGCGGTTTCATTCGGTGGTTTCGTGACCGCCGATCCAACCGCCGAATCAAACCCGAGAGATTAAAATCAATCAGGTATGAACGGCGGTTTCGAACGGCGGTCGTGACCGCCGATCTTGACCGCATAATTGCTTCAGACCAATCTGGACTGAAACGGCGGTTTCATTCGGCGGCCAGGCCGCCGATCATAACCGCCGATCACCAACAATGGTGAAAACCAAGAAGAAGCCAATGGCATTCTCCGTGGGCGGTCTTCGCGTAAAACCAAGCACTCATTAGTGCAAGCGCGGACGTTTCCGAACAATATCAGGAAACGAATTATAAAGCACATATACACACAACAAGATATATCAACCAAAGTGCTAGTGTGTAAAGTGACATGTGAAGAGTATGCACACAAATGCAAGTATGCTAAGTGTGTGTGTGCTTACTAAATCTCTTCAAAGAAAAATCAAGCACAAGAATTTATACCTTTGGCGTGCTTGTCCCTTGAGGTCTTGAAAGGGCCTTCGAGCTTCAACCTTAAACACTTAGACTACCCTTACATTCAAAACCCCAACATGTGGTTTGTCCACGAAATAAGCCAATCAAGATATGGGAATCCTTACAAAGACCCATGCAAGCAAGCATCCTAGATATGCTAGAGAATGCTAGATGAACTTTGATGCAAATGGATTTTGGTTTGAGTGTTTAATGAGCAATCTTGATTGCTTTCTCTCTTAAAAATCTCTCTTTTGAAAGTAGGGTTCTTGATGATCAAAGAGTCACCTTCAGAACAAGAGAAAGTGATGTATTTATAGGCATGAAAAATAGAGCATGTGAAAAGACAAGTTTGCCCCTGAAACGCACCGATCGGCAGTTTCAATCAGCGGCCAGGCCACCGATCATAACCGCCGAATTGGCCCGAGAGGAACAGGGGACCAACGGCGGTTTCATTCGGCGGTTTCGTGACCACCAATCTAACCGCCGAATCAAACCTGAGATTAAAAATCAATTAGGTATGAAAACGGCGGTTTCGAACATGACAGCCGTTTCAACCGTCGAATTAGGCCGAGAGATAAAATCAATCAGGTCATGAACGGTGGTTTCGAACGGCGGTCGAGACTGCCGATCATAACCGTAGAATTGCTCCATACACTACTGGAAGCAAACGGTGGTTTCAGTCGGCGGATAGGCCGCCGATCATAACCGCCGATCACCAATAAAGGTGAAAACCAAGGAGAAGCCAAGGGCATTCTCCATAGGCGGTCCTCGCGCTAAACGAAGCACATTCTAGTGCATGCTCGAACGTTTCCAAAAATTATCGGGAAACGAATTACAAGACAACAAGACACAATTACATACAACAAAGTATAACAAATAAGTGCAAGTGTGAAATGTGACAAGTGAAGAGAATGCACACATATGCATTGTATGTTAAGTGTATGTGTGTAACTAATCTCTTTAAAGAAAAGTAAGCACAAAGAAATTTACCTTCGGTGCTTATCAAGACGAGGTCTTCAAAGGGCTTAAGCAATAACACAATACCTAGGCTACCCTTACAAAGAACCCCCAACATGTGGTTTGTCCACGAAATGAGCCAATCAACACATGGGAACCTTACAGGCGTAGTTGTCTGCCAGACTCTACATTCTCAAGACCAGGAGAACCTATATGGACTTCCTTAAGCCTCGGATGGGGAATTCCCCTCTTCAGAAGAAACCTGGTGCTAAAGTGGCCTTAGTTGCCTACCAGGACAAATCACCAATGGATCAAGATACCTTGTCAGAGTACTTGATACCTCGCCTCATTATATCGCCATATCTTCATCAAGAACCTGGTGCTAAAGTGGCCTTAGTTGCCTACCAAGATAGATCGCCAATGGATCAAGATACCTTGTCAGGGTACTTGATACCTTACCTCATTATATCGCCATATCTTCATAAAGAACCTGGTGCTAGAGTGGCCTTAGTTGCCTACCAGGACAGATCACTAAAGTATAAAGATACTTAATCGAGATACTCGATACCGCACTTCTCCATATCAACACAAAGAACCTGGTGCTAAAGTGGTCTTAGTTGCCTACCAGGACAAATATCTGAAGTATCAAGATACCTAATTGGGATACTTGATACCAAACTTCTCCATATCAACATACAAAATCCTGGTACTAAAAGGATTTTAAGCGCCTACTAGGACAAGGCACCGAGGAGTCAGGCCACCATTTCAAGATGCTAGATACTTTATCCCTACAGGAGATCATGATAGATCCATCATCAAGATCCCCAATGAAGGATTCATCAAGTTTCCTGAGTGTCAGTGTTCGAATCTAGGTATCTAGGCAACCTTGGCATCACACCCTGATTAGATTATCTTGGTCAAGATGGTTCCATACTTAGACAAATTTACTTAGCCAAAAACACCACCAACTTGTTCTAAGGGGACTATCGTCCAAGAATCACTTCCAGAAGATAAGACAAGTATGGATTCCTCTATTGCCAGCTGTAAGGATTCCTATATCTTGATTGGCTTATTTCGTGGACAAACCACATGTTGGGGTTTATTGTGTAAAGGTAGTTTAGGTGATTGAACTTCAAGCTCGAAGGCCCTTCCAAGACCTCAAGGGACAAGCACTCCAAAGGTATACTTCTAGTGTTTAGTTTCCTTTGAAAAGACTTAGAATGCACACACACACTTAGCATACTTGCATTTGTGTGCATACTCTTCACATGTCACTTTACACACTAGCACTTTGATTGATATATCATGTTGTGTGTATATGTGCCAAGTAATTTGTTTCTCGACATTATTCGGAAACGTCTGCGCATGCACTAGAATGTGCTTGGTTTTACGCGAAGATCGCCTACGGAGAATGCCCTTGGCTTCTCCTTGGTTTTCACCTCTATTGGTGATCAGCGGTTATGATCGGTGGCCTGGCCACCTAATGAAACCGCCGTTTGCATCCAGAAGTGTCTGGAGCAATTATGCTATTAAGATCGGCAGTCACGACTGCCGTTCATACCTGATTGATTTAATCTCTCGGGTTTGATTCAGCGGTTGGATCGGCGGTTGCGAAACCGCCAAATGAAACCATCATTGATGCTCTGTTCTTCTCGGGCTCAATTCGGCGGTTGTGATCGGCCGCCTGGCCGCCGATTGAAACAGTCGATCGGTGCGTTTCAGGGGCAAAATTGTCTTTTCACATGCTCTGTTCTTGATGTCTATAAATATCTCACTTTTTCAATATCTGAATAAGTTCTTTTACTCCTTAGAACCCTAAACTTAAAAGAGAGATATTTGAGAGAAATTCACATCAAGAACTCACTTTAACCACTCAAATCAAATCCTTTTTGCATCAAATTTCATATTGCATCTTCTATGACTATATAGAATGCATCCATGCATGGGTTTGCATCATCACAACTTGCTTGGTAAGATTTTGATTAACTTCATCTTATTTTAGTATTTTTACTATCAAGCCATCTCTTTAAATTACTTGTATGTTTTAGATCATATGCTAAATACAGGAATAGATAATTGATTGTGATGAATTGATTGAGTGTTGTATTGTGATAGCTAATTAGGTTTTTGCTTAATCTTGATTAGCTAAGCTATTTGACATATCATTTAGCTATTGATATCTAGGATTGATTTAATTGATTATAACATCATCCTAGATAAGCATCTAAGGTTCCCTAGCCTTGTTTGTTATTTGAATATTCATACATATTCACATAGGTTGCATAATCTCTTTATTGAGAATTAAGTCTTGGGGCTAAGATTGCTTAGGCCTCAAGCAATTGGACTAGAGCCACTTTTAAAGGCCCGCGTGGTAGAAGTGGGGGGTTATTGACTGGAGTGTTAGATGAGGTCTACATAGGTTGTAGACTCTATAAGGATTCCAATTCTTTGATTGGCTTATTTCGTGGACAAACCACGTGTTAGGGTTTGTATGTAAGGGTAGTTTAGATGATTGAGGATCATACTCAAAGGCCCTTTCAAGACCTCAGGGGACAAGCACTCCAAAGGTATACTTCTAGTGCTTAACTTTCTTTGAAGAGATTTAGAAGCACACACACACTTTGCATTCTTACATTTGTGTGCATTCTCTTCATATGTCACATTACACACTAGCACTTTGATTGTTATATTGTAAGGATTCCCATTAATTGATTGGCTTATTTCGTTGTCAAACCACATGTTGGGGTTTTGAATGTAAGGGTAGTCTAAGTGTTTAAGGTTTAAGATCAAAGGCCCTTCTATGACCTCAAGATACAAGCACGCCAAAGGTATAATCTCTTGTGCTTGGTTTTCTTTGAAGAGAATTAGTAGCACACACACACACTTAGCATTCTTGCTATGATTGCATATTTGCTTATTTTTGTGTGCATACTCTTCACATGTCACTTTACACACTAGCACTTTGGTTGATATATCTTGTTATGTGTATATGTGTTTTATAATTCGTTTCCCGACATTGTTCGGAAACGTCCGCGCTTGCACTAATGAGTGCTTGGTTTCACTCGAAGACCGCCTATGGAGAATGCCCTTGGCTTCTCCTTGGTTTTCACCATTGTTGGTGATCGGCGGTTATGATCGGCGGCCTGGCCGCCGAATGAAACCGCCGTTTCAGTCTAGATTGGTCTGAAGCAATTATGCGGTCACGACCGCCGTTCGAAACCACCGTTCATACCTTATCGATTTTGATCTCTCAGGCTTGATTCGGCGTTTGGGATCGGCGGTCACGAAACCGCCGAATGAAACCACCGTTGTTCCCTTGTTAGTCTCGGGCTCAATTCGGCGGTCTCTATCGGCGGCCTGGCCACCGATTGAAACCGCCGATCGGTACGTTTCAAGGGCAAAATTATCTTTTCACTTGCCCTGTTCTTGATATCTATAAATATCACACTTTCTCATTATCTGATTAAGTTCTTTGACTCTTAAGAACCCTAAACTTCAAAGATAGATTTTGAGAGAAAATCATATCAAGAACTCACCTTTAACCACTCAAATCAAACCCCTTTTGCATCAAATTTCATATTGCATCTCCTATGTGTATAGAGAGTGCATCCATGTATGGGTTTGCATCATCACAACTTGCTTGGTAAGATTTTGATTAATTTCATCTTATTGTAGTATTTTAAATACCAAGCCATCTCTTTTAAATTACTTGTATGTTTTAGATCATATGCTAAATACAAGAAAAGAGATTATTTGTGATGAATTGATTGAGTGTTGTTTTTGATAGATATCTAGGTTTTTATAATCTATGATTATCTATGCTATTTGACATGTCATTTAGCAATTGATATCTAGGGTTGATTTAAATTGAATATATCATCATCCTAGATAAGCATCCAAGGTTCCCTAGCCTTGTTTGTTAATTGAATATTAATACATATTCACATAGGGTTGTGCATCTCTTTTGAGAGATTGAAGTCTTGGTCTAGGGTTGCTATTACAGGCCTGCGGGTAGTAGTGGTGGGTTACAGACCGGGATTAGGCTGTAAACATCATTACAAGTAGTGACTACAAGGATCGAGCAATTGGACTAGAGCCAATTTTAAAGGCCCGCGTGGTAGAAGTGGGGGGTTATTGACCGGAGTGTTAGACGAGGTCTACATAGGTTGTAAACTCCATTTCAATTAGTGGATTTCGAGGTCCGAGTGTGGCGCACTAAACAGCCCGTGGTTTTTCCCAGTGGTTGGGTTTCCACGTAAAATTCAAGTGTTATTTAATTTCCGCATCTTATTACACTTGTATGTATTTTTGACTAGTAGGGGCATTTTCGTAAAATTGACTTGCATGCGAAAATTGGGTAATAATAGTTAAAATCTATTCACCCCCCTCTAGATAACATATTTAGAACACACCGTATTTCTTTTCAATTGGTATCAGAGCGGGTTCCTAGACATACTTAGGTGATCCTAGCTCATTTTGGTTTGTTTTTGCATTTTGTATGTTTGTTTGATTTCTTCATACATTTTGCATTCTTCTCATTTGCATTCGTTCAACGCAAACACTGTGAGTGAATTTGTGAGAGAAGAAATTGACTCCGTTGAGGAGATGCCTCTCTTACTAGAGAGATTTAGGAGATTTGTGAAATTAACCACCTCACCTCCTAAGAAGAAAAGACAATTGCTTTGGAGACTTCGAAGCATGACAAGAAGGAGGGTATCTCAATTGAAGACATGGGACTCAATGACAAGCCAAACCAAGGAGTGTCTTCAAGAGAGGGGATTCAGTGCTACGAATGTGGAGGATTCAGGCATTTCTCCCCGAAGTGTGGAAACTTGAAGGATAGAAGAAAAGGGAAGGCGTTGGCCACCTTATGGGATAAATATGAAGATGACGAAAATCCTTCAAGTGATGAAGAACTTGCCATCATCTACACGGAATTTAGAGCCAAGAGTGTAGAAGTTGAAGAAGATGGCAAAGTTGATTTTCCTTGTGATCCCCAAGAAGAACTAGGTATAGAAGTAGTTGGTGTAGCTACTCATAGGGATTTGGCTCTTTCCTCATTAAGAGGATAATTTGATGATCTTGATGAAGGAGATGACTCCATTGGTGAAATGGAGATTAGAGGAGATGACACAAGTGTTGAATATTTGTCATCTAACTCCACAAATGAAAGTGTGGAGTGTATGGATCTTAATGACTACAAAGTCAAAGTTGAGAGCTCGATGATGAGGAACAAGGAAGAAATTAGAAGATTAAAAGAAGAGAATCTAGAGCTTTAAACACTAGTAGACCACTTGTGTGAAGAAGTGGTGAGATCCATGGCGGATGAAGATAAGCTAAAAGAAGACTTAGCCTTATCTAAGAGGAGAGAAGAAGAGCTAAAAAGAGAGCTTGAAGAAGTTAAGGTCTTAATGGCTAAGATGACTTCAAGCACCAAGAAGCTTGACCACATGTTGGGAGTTGGAAGAAAGCCAAGTGACAAGAGAGGTCTTGGCTACATTGATGACAAGGATGCCTCCTCCACAAGCAAGACATCCTGTGTCATGGACATGAACTTCAATATGTCCCCTCCTCCTCAACACCCTAGGAACAAGATTGACCTAGGTGAGTGTTCAAGAAGTGCCCAAGTATTTGAGGCACCATAAGGTCAAGCTCATGCTCACACCCAAAGGGCTCCTCACCCTATCTTCCCTCAAACTCAAAAACAACATGGGAAGAGTTCAGTCATGCAAGCTCAGACAAGCAAGCAACCTCGTCTTGGTTATCAACAAAGGAGGAGAGATCCTATCCAACAACCAAGACAACCACAACGACAAGGGAAAGCACCTATCCATGCTAAAGGGAATGGTATGATTCCTAACTTTATTCCCACTTGTCATTTTTGTGGTATTGTTGGTCATATTAGACCAAGTTGCTTGCATTACATTGAAATGTGTAGAGCTAAAAGCATGATTGACAAGAAAAAGGCTAGAGCTAAGATGCATCTTCATAAAAAGGAAGAAAATCATTTGCATGATCCTTTTTCATCTTGTACTCTAGAACCTTTGTCCACTAGGATTGACCTTGTGTCACCTAAGTGGATTAAACATGATGAACCCGCTTGCTACGAGACTAACAAGTCTCAAATAGGTTCAACTAGGTCCGATGGACTTAGAAGGTCTTTAGGACCTCATACCCTTCCTTGAAGCGGTATGGAAAATTGACCCCATATGGGGAACTTAAGCAAAGAGAGCTATTTTGCATTCTAGTCACGTGCAAAAATTTGAAATATCTTATGCTTCTCTTTTTGTTGCTTGAGTAAGCTTGGTTACACTGTATATATATTTTCTATTCAATAAGTGTGATCAATGCTTGTATTGCAATCCATGTCATATTTATGTTCAAACATGCATTTTTGGACTAGGAGATATTTATATAGGATTTAATTTGAATGACCTATAATGATCTCCATGACATGATAATTGCTAAATGACATGCTAAATGCTAATCTTGAAAAGCATGTTTTGATGATTGCATTTCTTAACTGCAAATAATGTGTGAAAAAGCTTATGAGACTCAAATGAAGAAGGATCTTGTATCCATTCAAGGATTTTACAATCCAAATGTCTCTCTTTCTTTATTGGTTGAACATGTCTACTATCATACAGATATCTTATCCGGAAAAATCAAGTAGGGTGCAAAGTCGCTCATGACATGTTTGGCTTATAAAGTTGGATATATTTGTTCTTAAATTGAAATCAATGAAAACCTATATCCTTGCTTCTCTCATGACATTGGTGAAATTGGTTTGAATTCATATTAAAAACCTTTGTCATTTGCTTTGTCAAATACCATGGTATTTTGGACTTAAATGCTACATGTCTTGTATGCAAAGCATTTTTTTTTATTTACACATTTTATTTAAATAAATCTCCTTGTTTCTCTCCAATAAATTGTGATTGCATAAAGTGACTTATATTGATTATGCAAATATCTAGAATGCTACTATCTCCCTTTGCCTTGAGTAACCCAGTTGGGGACTACTCCTTTGTCTATATCATGACAAAAAGGGGGAGTAGGTTGTGGTAAGGGGAGTTGCAAATTGTAGTAGCAATTGTGCATGTTAGGGAGAATACTTATTGAGGGGGAGTAACCCTTTGAGGGGGAGCATTTGCACATTCATACATTGCATGATGTTGTACTTAAATTCTTAAATGCAAATGCTTGTTTTATCTCACTTGATTCATCTCACATTTTCTTCTATTGGAAAGTATAGAAACTGTGCTTTCAGGGATTGATTGTTCTACTTGAGATTGAAGACTTCAAGACTATTTATCTTATCTCTTTGTAAAGTAGAAAATCATAGTAGACTCGTAGTTTCTATTATGTCGTGAGGAATCAATGTGAGTGGTGGTTTTGTCACGAAATAGCCAAAGGGGGAGATTGTAAGGATTCCTATTAATTGATTGGCTTATTTCGTGGTCAAACCACATGTTGGGGTTTTGAATGTAAGGGTAGTCTAAGTGTTTAAGGTTGAAGATCAAAGGCCCTTCCATGACCTCAAGATACAAGCACGCCAAAGGTATAATCTCTTGTGCTTGGTTTTCTTTGAAGAGAATTAGTAGCACACACACACTTAGCATTCTTGCTATGATTGCATATTTGCTTATTTTTGTGTGCATACTCTTCACATGTCACTTTACACACTAGCACTTTGGTTGATATATCTTGTTGTGTGTATATGTGCTTTATAATTCGTTTCCCGACATTGTTCGGAAACGTCCGCGCTTGCACTAATGAGTACTTGGTTTCGCGCGAAGACCGCTTATGGAGAATGCCATTGGCTTCTCCTTGGTTTTCACCATTGTTATTGATCGGTGGTTATGATGGGTGGCCTGGCCGCCGAATGAAACCGCCGTTTTAGTCCAGATTAGTCTGAAGCAATTATGCGGTCACGACCGCCATTCGAAACCGCCGTTCATACCTGATCGATTTCGATCACTCGGGCTTGATTCGGCAGTTGGGATCGGCGGTCACGAAACCGCGTCCTGTTCGTCTCGGGCTCAATTTGGCGGTCTCTATTGGTGGCCTGGCCGCCGATTGAAACCGCCGATCGGTGCGTTTCAAGGGCAAAATTATCTTTTCACTTGCCCTGTTCTTGATGTCTATAAATATCACACTTTCTCATTATCTGATTAAGTTCTTTGACTCTTAAGAACCCTAAACTTCAAAGATAGATTTTGAGAGAAAATCATATCAAGAACTCACCTTTAACCACTCAAATCAAACCCCTTTTGCATCAAATTTCATATTGCATCTCCTATGTCTATAGACAGTGCATCTATGTATGGGTTTGCATCATCACAACTTGCTTGGTAAGATTTTGATCAATTTCATCTTATTGTAGTATTTTAAATACCAAGCCATCTCTTTTAAATTACTTGTATGTTTTAGATCATATGCTAAATACAAGAAAAGAGATTATTTGTGATGAATTGATTGAGTGTTGTTTTTGATAGATATCTAGGTTTTTATAATCTATGATTATCTATGCTATTTGACATGTCATTTAGCAATTGATATCTAAGGTTGATTTAAATTGAATATATCATCATCCTAGATAAGCATCTAAGGTTCCCTAGCCTTGTTTGTTAATTGAATATTCATACATATTCACATAGGGTTGTGCATCTCTTTTGAGAGATTGAAGTCTTGGTCTAGGGTTGCTATTATAGGCCTGCGGGTAGTAGTGGTGGGTTACAGACCGAGATTAGGCTGTAAACATCATTACAAGTAGTGACTACGAGGATCGAGCAATTGGACTAGAGCCACTTTTAAAGGCCCGCGTGGTAGAAGTGAGGGGTTATTGACCGGAGTGTTAGACGAGGTCTACATAGGTTGTAAACTCCATTTCAATTAGTGGATTTCGAGGTCCGAGTGTGGCGCACTAAACAGCCCGTGGTTGGGTTTCCACGTAAAATTCAAGTGTTATTTAATTTCCGCATCTTATTACACTTGTATGTATTTTTGACTAGTAGGGGCATTTTCGTAAAATTGACTTGCATGCGAAAATTGAGTAATAATAGTTAAAATCTATTCCCCCCCCCCCCCCTCTAGATAACATATTTAGAACACACCGTATTTCTTTTCATATATCTTGTTGTGTTTTTATGTGTCTTGTAATTCGTTTCCCGATAGTGTTCGGAAACGTCCGCGCATGCACTAGAATGTGCTTGGTTTTACGTGAAGACCGCCCACGGAGAATGCCCTTGGCTTCTCTTTGGTTTTCACCTCTGTTGGTGATCAGCGATTATGATCGGCGGCTTGGTTGCCGAATGAAACCGCCGTTTGCATCCAGAAGTGTCTGGAGCAATTCTACGGTCACGACCGCCATTCGAAACCGCCGTTCATACTTGATCGATTTAATATCTCGGGTTTGATTCGGCGGTTGGATCGGCGGTCACTAAACCGCCGTTGTTCCCCTGTTCTTCTCGGGTTGAATTCGGCGGTTATGATCGGCAGCTTGGCCACCGATTCAAACCGCCGATCGTTGCGTTTCAGGGGCAAACTTGTCTTTTCACATGCCCTATTCTTGATGTCTAGAAATATCACACTTTCTCATTTTCAGAATTAATGTTCTTTAACTCTAAGAACCCTAAACTTCAAAGAGAGACATTTGAGAGAAAATCAAATCAAAAACACTTTCTTAACACTCAAAAACCATTCTCATATGCATCAAATTATCATATAAGCATTTTCTAGCATAGTTAGGATGCTTGCTTGCATGGGTTTTGGTCAACACACTTTCTTTGGTAAGTTCTTCACTATTATCATATATAATTAGTGTTTTATTTATCATTGACATCTCTTATATTATTTGTATGCTCTTAGAATATATTCTAGATACAAAATAGAGATTGTTGTGTTGATATGATTGAGTGTTATATTTTGATAGCTATCTAGGTTTTCATAATCTTTGTTTAGCTAAGCTATTTGACATGTCATCTAGCTTTTAATATCTAGGATTGAATTTATTGCAAAATCATTATCCTAGATAAGCATATAGAGTAACCTAGCTCTAAAATGCATTTTGGATATTTTATATATTCACTTAGGTTGTATTATCTCTTCTTAGAGAATTAAGTCTTGTGTTGCTATCGGGATTAGGTAGCTTAAATCACAAGCAATTCGACTAGGTCCACTTATACCTGGATTAGGTAGTTGTGATGATTATTGATTGGGATTAGATCATTAAACTGGGATTAGGTTGTAATCATTTCAATTAGTGGATTCGAGGTTCGTGTGTGGCACACATAACAGCCCGTGGTTTTTCCCGTGAGGGTTTCCACGTAAATATCAAGTGTTATTTACATTCCGCACCTTATTACACTTGTTATATTATTGTGACTAGTTAGGGGCATTTTCGTAAAATTGACATACATGCGAAAATTGGGTAATAACGATTAAAATCTATTCACCCCTAGATATATTTATCATACACACCGAGCGTTTATTGTATTACTTTCAATTGGTATCAGAGCGGGTTCTTAGACATACATAGGTGATCCTTGCTCATTTTGGTGTGTTTTGCATCTTGTGTGATTTTTTGATTTATTCATACATTTTGCATTCATCTCATTTGCATTCATCCAAACACTATGAGTGGTTTCGGGATGAGCAAAGAGGGAGCGTCGAGTGTGAGGCCACCGTTGCTCACCGGCGATAATTACTCCTCATGGAAGGGGAAGATGGAAGCATACATATGCCAAATCTATGATAGAGCGTGGATGGCGGTTGAAGATGGATATGCTCCACCTATGATGACTCCATTGGATGGAGGAGAAGAAGTGCTTAAGCCTAAGGCACAGTGGGATGCTGATGCGCACGTAATTGTTCTAATAAACTATCCCCAATGGCGCTAATAACTTGATCGGCGCACGTGGGACACACGATAGTTCTATAACTATCGATAAATGATGGTACGTGCGTGCGAGTGTATTTCTACCCTATTCGCAAGTATACGAATCGATGGCTACGTATAGTGGTTACGAGTAAGGGTATCGTTCCCACGGAGGAAAGAGGGTGGATGGTGCACGTAAAGTCGGTTCTACGCCTTATGTTATAATTAAGCTAATTACTATATTTACAATAATTACAATTGCAAGGAAATGTAAATGGAGATGGTGGCAAGTAAGCTAAAACTAATCTAATGCGATTACACTAATGCGGAGAATTAAAAGCTATGCGAATCCTATGATCTAGGATACGCAATCTCTACACTACAAAGACAATTATAATTAACCTAAACTAACTAAATTATCAACTAAGCAAATAAGTAAATTAACAACTAAAGCAATACAATTAAATTACACTAATTAATTACAACTAACTAAATTATCATTAACTAAACTAACTAACTAACTAATTCTTGCAAAGATTATGCAAGAGCAAAGATACAAATGAAGAGGAATATATTAATTGATCTCAATTAAGCACCTATTGTTCTATGGCCTATGCAATATAATCCTACCACTCAATTACTATCAATTAATAGTTATTAGAATGACAATAATAGAGGGTTTACAACCTGGAACATTAAGAACTAGTTAATATGCATGGACATGCAAATACTAACCAAATTCTTACCACTAGAGTTAATCAATGTTGGAAAACAAAGTTTACATGTTACTAGTGATCAATTAACAACATGTATAAATTCTATCTAATTCAATTCAACATATGATCACTCAAGATGGATATAGTATAGATAAGATCAATTAACTACAAGAATAATTCATATAAAATCCATTCCTCAACATTAAAAGTATATTACACATACATGTTCATAACATACAAATAAATGGAAGAGAAGTAAAAGATTAAGAAGGAACCACAAGTTGGTAAGCTTCTTGTCTTCAATAGAGCACAAAGCCTTCTTCTTCCAAGCTAGGAAATTCACATGAACTATGTAGTGTGAGGTGTGAAGTTCTAAGCTAAACTAGGATTATTCTAAGGTAATTTAGGCTAGTTTAGGGTTTTGTTGGACATTAGGGATTTTGTTTAAGGTTGGGAAAGAGGGATATATATAGTAGGGAGTGTTTGGGCATGGTTTGGACGTGCAAAATTCCAAGTCGGTTGCTTCGGCGGGCTTGTCTCCCCTGGAAGGCGAGCTTATTCCCACCGTCGGAAGTCACCGTGCCATTTAAGGAGCTTGGCGGCGAGTTCTAACCTTCTGGACCGTGGGAATGTTCTCGCGGCATGAAACCGCCGATATTGGGCGAGTTTGGACATCTTTGGGCGGCCAAGAACTCGCTGCAATCAAGCTTGAAGCTTGCACCATCAATGGAAGTTGATGGACTTGGAGGTGAAGAAAATGACATGCATGAGAGGCCAAAGGTGGGTCCATAGTGACCGGAAGGAGGAGGGCTGCTGATCTGGGCAGAGAACGCCGGAACATACGCCGGAACATACGTCAGAAAATGGTCGAAAAACACTAGAGAAGTCACCGGGTATGTCGCGGGTAAAACCGGGTTGGGTCGGGTCGGGTCGGGTCGGGTCGGGTCGGGTCGGATTGTCGCGGGTCGTGGTGACCCGGCTTGAGGTTGAAGACGACCTGACGTCAACATGACGTCAGCATGACGTCAGGCTGATGCGTGAAGGCACCAAAACGGCGTCGTCTAGCATGCTGACGTGGCTACTGATGCTGTGCATTACTGGCATATTACAATATGCACCCCTCTACTTTCCTTTATTCACAGAATATGCAATATATTCCCGAATATTGCACTTTTGCCCCTGAATTGTCCAAAATGACAATTATGCCCCTGAATTTCCCTATTTCCCTAAAACACTTATTTACACCATATTAAATACACAAAAATGCTCAGAAACGAATACAAAAGATAGGAAAAGGGAGCGCTAAATGTGAACATTTGGAGCGCGATCAGATGCCTAAGAATTTATTGATTCCATATGGAACAACAAAGCCATACATGCCATCCGTTGCGCAGTCGATGAGAATCAATATAAATTGATTCAAATTACTAGGATAGCCAAAGAGGCATGGGACATCCTAGAAGTTGCTCATGAAGGAACCGAGGTAGTTAGGGACTCCAAGCTCCAAGTTCTCCAAACTCGGTTTGAGACCATTAGGATGGAAGAGCACGAGCACTTCAATGACTTCCAAGTGAGACTAATGGACATTGTGAACCAAAGTCACCAACTTGGTGATCCTTACTCGGATAGAAGAATCTAGCAAAAGATCATGCGATCACTTCCCGAGAGGTTCGAGCCCAAGATGACGGCTTTAGAAGAAAATGACACCTACAAAGAAATGAAGCCGAGCGAAGTCATTGGAAGACTTCTAGCCTATGAATCAAGAAAGGCTACCACATCACCTCCTAAGAAGAAAAAGGATATTGCATTGAAGACAGCCAAGATGGAAGAGGAGGAGGATGACTCAAATGAAGACATGGCACTCATTGTCAAGGGATTCAAGAAGTTCTTGAATCTACAAAAGAGTGGTTATGGCTCAAAGGGGAATGACTTCAAGAAGAAGAAGACCATAATCAAGAATGTCAAGCCATATCATGAGATGTCTTCAAGAGAGAAGACTCAATGCTACGAATGTGGAGGATTCGGGCATATCTCCAAGGAATGTGCTAACTTGGAAGATGAAAGAGAGGAGGCCGCCACTTCAAGTGATAGTGATGAAGAGGTAGTGGAAAAATTTTTGGCATTAGGTTGCTCTAACAAGCGGGACAACAAAGTGAAAGTTGTTGAAGGAAGTCCCTCAAGCTTGAATGATTGTGAGAACAACTATTTTGCCTTTCCGATCTCCTACAATGAAGAAGAGAATGAGAGTCAAGAAGAAAGTGACTCTAATGAAGATGACTCTTCATCTAACTCCACACATGGATATGTAGAGAAAAAGGTTCTAGATGAATACCTCACTGAGTTTAAAAGCTTAGCAATAAAGACCAAGGAAAAGATGCGAAGATTGAGAGAAGAGAATCTAGACCTTTTGGCTCATGTTGACCACTTAAGTGAACAAGTGGAAAGATCCAAGAATATTGAAGATAAGCTAAGAAAGGAGTTAGACTTATCTAAGAGGAATGAAGAAGAATTAAAAAGAGAGCTTGGAGAGGCTAAAGGGTCAATGACTAGGATAGTTTCTAGCACCGAAAAACTTGACCACATGTTAAGTGTTGGAAAGAGTCCTTGTGACAAGAGAGGTCTTGGGTTTGAAGATGGTAAGGAGTCCTCCACTCCTAACAAGACCGTGTTTGTCAAGAGCTTAAGCTACAAAGAAGCTTCACAGGTGCAAACTCCTAGGAAAAAGATTGATCTAGGACAATGCTCTCATAGTGCATAAGTGAAGGTAGCTCCAAGAAGACAACCTCAAGCTCAACCTTCAAGAGTTCCTCATGCTAACTTCCCTCAAACTCAACTCCATCAAGGGAAGAGACCAATCATGCAAACTCAACCAAGGAAGCAACCAAGTCTTGGTCAACAACAAAGAATGAGAGATCCTATCGAACAACCAAGACAACCACAAAGACATGGGAAGGCTCATATGCATGCACAAGGATATGGTATGATTCCTAACTTTGTCCCTACATGTCATTTTTGTGGTGTTGATGGTCATATTAGACCAAAGTGCTTTTGTTACATTAAAATGCGTAGAGTTAAAAGCATGATTGAGAAGAAGAAAGCTAGAGCTAGAATGCATGCTCATAGGAAGGTAGAAATTCATTTACATGATCCTATGACATCTAGATCTCTAGAACTTTTGACCACTAGGAAGAAAATTGTTTCACCTAAGTGGATAAGAAAAGATGAACCCGCTTGCTACGAGACAAACTTGTCTCTAATAGGTTCAACTAAGTCCAATGGACTTAGTGTAGGGAAAAATACGGTCAACGCAGCGGAAGCGAGACTAAAAACGATTTAGTACATTTAAAAATTTTTCCTTTGATGAACCTTAACCCTTTAAATTAATTAAACATATATATATACTAATAAAAGTAGAATACCTTTTGTCGCGTGATCCGATTGACTTGCGTCGATGGTAATCCGCAAGATCTTCAATCCTAGCACGAACGTGAATCACCTAGGAGCGTGGTCTCCCTTTTCTTTGAATTGCGTACCTGAGGATGGATAAACAAAATCTCTTTTTCTTATCGTTAGTCACAAAACATCCAAAAGACTACAAAGATTATTCCGGTCACTTTTGAGTTCTCAATCTAATGATCGAAACTTGCGTGAACTTTATTCGAACTTGTACACAAAAGCCTATTGATGTATAAGCAATCAGTGTACTATCGAAAATAGAATAATCTCTTCTCTCTTGTGTCTTAGTCGAAAAATAAAACCTTTTCTATGAGTATGAGAAGAAGAAGAAATTGATCAAGTGAATCAATCAAGCAAGTTAGAGGGTGGCCGAATTCTATAGCATGTATTATAAAGGGTGGCCGAAAATTTCTTCTCTTCTTATTAGGGTTGGCCGAATTCTCCTTATGATGGGAGACTAGGGTTGGCCGAATCCTCTACTCAAGAGGATTTGTGCTTTGCCCTAATTCCTATCAACTTTAGAATCCTAACCCTAATTCCACTCATAAGTGTTTTATCTTTTTATTGACTTAATAAAAGACTTCCTAATTTGATTAGATAAACAAATCTTTATTTATCTAATTACCAAATTAAGTCTTTTACTTTTAGTATACTACTACCAACAGTATAATTCTAGGAAAACATATTTCCTGATCAGAAAAATATTTTGATTCTTAATTAAATAATTAATTAATTAATTAATTAATTCTCATTTAATCAAATAATAAAATAAAATAATATATTAGACTATAAAACTAGTCTTGCCACCCATCTCATATATATATGGGCTTAATATTATTTTCTTATTTTATTTAATCCATTAGACTTTAATTAAAAAGCCCACATGTGAACCAGACCCATTCTTACTAAAAGAAATAAGCCCACATGCCTTTCATTAATATATTAATATAATTGATCAGCCCATTAAATAAATAATGTGCAAATTATATTCTTAATATATTAAATACAATTCTAGATGGACCCATAAATTGGTCCGGTAGAATATATCAAGTGATCCATGCAAGTCCGTGTGGATTGGGGATCTTGGCGGGCTATCTAAATTTAAGCTTCAATAGACATAACCTAATCACAATCAACAAATGATTATCTTAGGTCCGATCCATTAATTTTAACTCATTCCACTAAAGAGCTAAAATTGAACTCTTAAATAAAGATAGAATAAGAAGATGTTCCTCATTCATACCCTAAACAATCATATTGGAGATAGTGTATCCTCGTGAATAACATCAGTAATCGCCAAGAGTTCATAGACCGCCTATAACTCTCCAAGTTACTATATTTACTCATATGACCATGTTTTGAACTTGGATATTTTGACTTGTCCAGAAGCCATGTTTTCAATAGTCGCTATTGAAAACTCAACGTTGAGATTTAATATCCAATTACCTCAAAACATCCATATGATAATATTATACTCTCATTTAATAAATGGAGCCACGATGTCCATATCTATAAATGAAGTCCTCTATCGATTAACAAATGAATATCACTAAACTATCGAGGATAGACTATGCTATATAATCGTACTCATTGATAACTCAAATGATAGCACTTACAACCATAAGTCCATCATTTATCTCAGGATTAAGATAGACTCTCCGATTGTTCTGATAATGAAAAGACTATTATCTATTGACGGTTCTAAATAAAAGTTTTTCATTGTGATCCTGTTCAACGCACCCAGTGCACTAGATTCTTTTACTCGAAGACCCTCCGATGAGTTTAGACTCATCATAACTCATTTGATCCCACTCAAATGCTAGCAAAAGAATTCTACAACTTTAACAAGGTAAAGGTGCCCAACCTTTAACTTATGTTGTGAACATTATTCAAGACTAACTAAAGAATTGTGTCTTCCTCATACATATCCAGATGTACGAACAATTCTTCTTTTCTCATAGTCTTTAGAGCTTATGATTATTTACTTTGACAATTATAATATTAAACTATAAATACTATAAAATTTGTTAAACCAGAAATCACTTTATTAATATGAAAAAGATTATCAATTACAATATTACCCTCTTGCTATCGAGCATAATCCTAACACTTAGTAGGTCCATAGGACCTCATGACCTTCAATGATGAAGGAATGTGATGACCCCATATAGAGAACTCAAGCAAAGAGATCTATTTTGCATTCTTGTCACTTGCAAAATTTGAAATATGTTATGCTTCTTTTTTAATTGCTTGAGTAAGCTTGGTTGCACATATGTATATATGTTTTCAATTCAATAAGTGTGAACCATGCTTGTTTACAATCCATGTCATATTTATGTTCAAACATGCATTTTTTGACTAGGAGATCTACATAGGAAGTATGATTTGAATGACCTATAGTTATCTCCATGACATGATGATTCTTTTATAACATGCTAATGAATATTAAAAAGCATGAAATTCATATGACATGCTAAAATGAAAAAGCATGAATTGATGATTGCATATTCTTAAAATGCAAAACTTGTGTGAAAAAGCTTATGAGACTCAAAATGAATAAAGGATCTTGTATCCGTTCAAAGGAATTTAAATTCCAAATGTCTCTCCTTCTTTATTAGTTGAACATGGCTACTATCATACGGGTTTCTCACCTGGAAAAATCGAATAGGGTGCAAAGTCGCTCATGCCTTGTTTCGCTTATAAAGTTGGATATAGTTGTTCTTAAATTGAAATCAATATGTTCTATATCCTTGCTTTACTCATGACATTGGTGAAATTGGTTTGAATTCTTATTAGAAACCTTTGTCATTTGCTTTGCCAAATACCATTGTATTTTGGACTTCAATGCTACATGTCTTGTATGCAAAGCATGTTTGATTCACACATTTTCTTTTAAATAAATCTCCTTGTTTCTCTCCAATTAATTGAGATGCATAAAGTGACTTATATGATTATGCAAATATCTTGTATACTACTATCTCTCTTTGCTAGAAGTGACCCATTTGGGGACTACTCCTTTGCCTATATCATGACAAAAAGGGGGAGTAGAATGTGGTAAGGGGAGTTGCTAATTGCAGTAGCAATTGTGCATGTTGGGGAGAATATACATTAAGGGGGAGTAACCCATTGAGGGGGAGCATTGCATACACATACATTGCATGATGTTGTGCTTAAAATTCTTATATGCAAATGCTTGTTTTATTCTCACTTGATCATCTCACATACTCTTGCTTTGGAAAGTATAATCTTTTGTTTTGAAGGGTTGATAGTTCTACAAGAGATTGAAGACTTGAAGTTTTTTTTTATATTCTTATCTCTTTGTAATGTAGAATATCTTTGTTATCCCGCAGATTCAATTATGTTTGTGAGGATCAATGTGAGTGGTGGTTTTGTCACGAAATAGCCAAAGGAGGAGATTGTAAGGATTCCCATTCTTTGATTGGCTTATTTCGTGGACAAACCACGTGTTGGGGTTTGTATGTAAGGGTAGTTTAGATGATTAAGGATCATACTCAAAGGCCCTTTCAAGACCTCAAGGGACAAGCACTCCAAAGATATACTTCTAGTGCTTAACTTTCTTTGAAGAGATTTAGAAGCACACACACACTTTACATTCTTACATTTGTGTGCATTCTCTTCATATGTCACATTACACACTAACACTTTGATTGTCATATCTTGTTGTGTTTTTATGTGTTTTGTAATTCGTTTCTTGATAATGTTCGAAAACGTCCGCGCATGCACTAGAATGTGCTTGGTTTTACGCGAAGACCGCCCACGGAGAATGCCCTTGGCTTCTCCTTGGTTTTCACCTCTGTTGGTGATCGGCGGTTATGATAGGCGGCCTAGCCGCCGAATGAAGCCGCCAAATGAAACCGCCGTTTTCATCCAGAAGTGTCTGGAGCAATTCTACGGTCACAACCGCCGTTCATACCTGATCGATTTAATATCTCGGGTTTGATTCGGCGGTCACTAAACCGCCGAATGAAACCGCCGTTGTTCCTCTGTTCTTCTCAGGTTCAATTCGGGGGTTATGATCGGCGGCCTGGCCGCCGATCGGTGCGTTTCAGGGGCAAACTTGTCTTTTCACATGCCCTGTTCTTGATGTCTATAAATATCACACTTTCTCATTTTCAGAATTAATGTTCTTTAACTCTAAGAACCCTAAACTTCAAAGAGAGACATTTGAGAGAAAATTAAATCAAGAACACTTTCTTAACACTCAAAAACCATTCTCATATGCATCAAATTATCATCTAAGCATTTTCTAGCATAGTTTGGATGCTTGCTTGCATGAGTTTTGGTCAACACACTTTCTTTGGTAAGTTCTTCACTATTATCATATATAATTAGTGTTTTATTTATCATTGACATCTCTTATATTATTTGTATGCTATTAGAATATATTCTAAATACAAAATAGAGATTGCTGTGTTGACATGATTGAGTGTTGTATTTGTTAGAATTATGCTCAATAGCAAGAGTGTAATGTTGTAATTAACAATCTTTTTCATATTAATAAAGTGATTTCTGGTTTAACAAATCATATAGCATTTATAGTTTAATATTATAATTGTCAAAGTAAATAATCATAAGGTCTAAAGACTATGAGAAAAGAAGAATTGTTCGTACATCTGGATATGTATATGGTAGACACAATTCTTTAGTTAGTCTTGAATAATGTTCACAACTTAAGTTTGGGCACCTTTATCTTGTTAAAGTTTAGCTAATCAATATTAAGCACAAAACCTAATATGCAAGCACAATATAAAATCTCAAACATACATCATACTCATCTCAATATTGTATCTAAAGCATACAAAATAACAAACAAGTAATTAATTGAGATTGCTAGATAAGAGAAACACAAAACATGTAAGATATTAGTGAAAAGCTTACCAAGCAAAGTATGATGAAGATTCCATGCTAGATGACATCTAGATGATCTAAGATGATGCTAGATGATGATTGATGATCATGAAAAGTGTTTGAGAATCAAGAATGGAGTTCTTGGAATTTTTCTTCTCTTTGAAAAATATCCTAAGTATGAATTCTGAATATGAACTCTCTTAATTGACCTAAAGTCAAAGTGGCATATATATAGGGGGCCAAATCAAAGTGTGGTCGTTTAAGTAAGTTTCAAAGAAACGCGCCAATCGGCGGTTTCAATCGGCGGCCAGGCCGCCGTTAATGACCGCCGAATTGAGCTCGTGAAGAACAGAGCATAAACGGCGGTTCATTCGGCGGTTTCGTGACCGCCGATTCCAACCGCCGAAACAGAACAGAGAGATCAAAATCAACCAGGTATGAACGGCGGTTTCGAACGGCGGTTTCATGCCCGCCGTTTCAACCGCCGAATTGGACTGAGAGATAAATCAATCAGGTCTTGAATCGGCGGTTTCGAACGGCGGTCGTGACCGCCGATCTTAACCGCAGAAATGCTTCAGACCAATCTGGACTGAAACGGCGGTTTCATTCGGCGGCCAGGCCGCCGATAATAACCGCCGATCACCTAGATAGGTGAAAAACAAGGAGAAGCCAAAGGCATTCTCCATAGGCGGTCCTCGCGCTAAACCAAGCACATTATCGTGCATGCGCGGACGTTTCCGAAAGTTATCGGGAAACGAATTAACACAACAACAAGACACAATAACACACAACAAAATATAATAAATAAGTGCAAGTGTGAATTGTGACAAACGAAGAGAATGCACACATATGCAATGAATGTTTAGTGTGTGTGTGCAACTAATCTCTTCAAAGAAAAGTAAGCACATAGAAATTTACCTTCGGTGCTTATCAACACGAGGTCTTCAAAGGGCTTCAAACAAGAAGACCGATACTTAGGCTACCCTTACAAAGAACCCCCACATATGGTTTGATCACGAAATAAGCCAATTAAAAACAACGGGAATCCTTACATATAATAATCCGGGTAAGCCTTACTTGGATCACATTCAAGCATACAAGTATCATCCTTGTAAGGATTCTCATATCTTGATTGGCTTATTTCGTGGACAAACAACATGTTGGGGTTCATTGTAAGGGTAGCTTAGGTATTGGTGTTCTTGTTCAATGCCCTTTGACGACCTCATCTCAATAAGCACCGAAGGTAATTTCTATGTGCTTACTTGCATTGAAGAGATAGTTGCACACACTCACAACTCATGCATATTTTTAAATCTTGTATGTTGTGTGTCTTATTTATGTGCATTAATGTTCATTAACATCTCCTCTTGCATGTCTTTTTTGATTGCATTTTGTATGTCCAAATGCCATGTCATGCATAGGCTTAGGAGTGCATTTCTACAAAGGGCGATGTTCAAAGAGCTGTACGAACAGCGCCCATCTGAGGCCTGAAAGAAATTGGATATGTGATGTACAGACCTGATCGATTTAATCGGTCGCTGTACAGTCGCTGTACAAAGCGCTGTATGTACAGCAACACTCTATTTTCCCGAGAAGACAGAGTTGTGGCGTTGTTTAGGCGTTGTACAGAAGCGCTGTTCGAACAGCGCCAATGAAAAATGTTCTTCATTTCCAAGGTAGGCGCTATACAAGTCGCTCTACGTACAACGACCTGTACAACACCCAAGGCAAAAACATGGAAACTTATTAAAACGCAACACTTTGACTTTGACCCCCTATATATATGCTTCTATGACTTTAGGTCACTTAAGTGAGTTGATTTTCAGATTCCATACTTAGGATATTTTTCAAAACAAGAAAAATAAACAAGAACTCACCTTTGATTACTCAAACACTATTTCGATGATCATCAATCATCAATCATCATCAGGTATCATCTTTGATCATCTAGATATCATCTTTGAAACAAATATTGCACGGTGTGTATAAAACTATCTAGAGGGGGGGTGAATAGATTTTAACAATTTTACCCAATTTTCGTGTATGGTCAAGATTACGAAAATGCCCCTAATAGTCAATAAAATATAGCAAGTGTAATATGGTGCGGAAATATAAACAACACTTGATATTTACGTGGAAACCCTCACGGGAAAAACCACAGGCTGTTTTGTGAGCCACACACGAACCTCGAATCCACTAAATGTGATAAAATTACAACCTAATCCCGGAAATAATCACACACCTACCTAATCCCGGTATAAATGAACCTAGTCCAATTGCTTGCGAATTAAGCAACCTAATCCCAGTTACAACACAAGACTTAATTCTCTAAGAAGAGATTAACACTCTAAGTGAATATGTGAATATCCAAAATGCAACATAGAGCAAGGGAACCCTATATGCTTATCTAAGATGATGATTTTACAATAAAAGCAATCCTAGATATTAAGAACTAAATGACATGTCAAATAGCTTAGCTAATTAAGATTAAGCAAAAACCTAATTAGCTATCATAATACAACACTCAATCAAATCAACACAACAATCTCTATCTTGAATATTAGAATCTAATCTAAGAACAATCAAGTAATGAAATAGATGCCATAATAAATAAAACACTAATTATATGTGATGATAGTGAAAAACTTACCAAGCCAAGTGTGATGATGAAAGACCCATGCAAGCAAGCATCCTAGATATGCTAGAAGATGCTAAATGAATTTTGATGCATATGAATTTTGGTTTGAGTGTTTAAATGAGCAAACTTGGTTGCTTTCTCACTTAAAAATTTCTCTTTTAAAAGTAGGGTTCTTGATGATTAAAGAGTCACATTCAGAACAAGAGAAAGTGATGTATTTATAGGCATGAAAAACAGAGCATGTGAAAAGACAAGTTTGCCCCTGAAACACACCGATCGGCGGTTTCAATCAACGGCCAGGCCACCGATTACAACCACCGAATTAAGCCCGAGAAGAACAGATCATCATCGGCGGTTTCAATCAGCGGTTTTGAAACCGCCGAATTAACCGTAGAATCAAACCCGAGAGATTAAATCAATCAGGTATGAACGGCGGTTTCGAACGCCGGTCGTGGCCACCGATCGTAACCGCAGAATTGATCCAGAGGTCTCTGGACTCAAACAGCGGTTTCATTTGGCGGCCAGGCCACCGATCATAATCGCCGTTTCACCAAAATAGGTGAAATCAAAGGAGAAGCCAAGGGCATTCTCCATAGGCGGTCTTCGCGCAAACTAAGCAAATACTAGTGCATGCGCGGACGTTTCCGAGCAATATCGGGAAACGAATTACAAGGCATATAAGCACACACAAAATACAACATCAAAGTGTAAGTGTGAAATGTGACATGTGAAGAGTATGCACACAAATGCAAGAATGCTACGTGAGTGTGTGCAATCTAAATCTCTTCAAAGAAAGAACTAAGCACTAGAGATTATACCTTTGGCGTGCTTGTCCCTTGAGGTCTTGAACGGGCCTTTGAGCTTGATGTAGGGAAAAATCGCAGTACACGCAGCGGAAGCGAGACTCAAAAGGGATTTAGTATGTTTTAAAAATTTTCCTTTGATGAACCTTAACCCTTTAAATTAATTAAACATACATATAAAGTAACAAAAGTAGAATACCTTTTGTCGCGTGATCCGATTGACTTACGTCGATGGTAATCCGCAAGATCTTCAATCCTAGCACGAACGTGAATCACCTAGGAGCGTGGTCTCCCTTTTCTTTGAATTGCGTACCTGAGAATGGATAAACAAACTTTCTTTTTCTTTTTGTTAGTCACAAAACAACCAAAAGACTACAAAGATTATTCAGGTCACTTTTGAGTTCTCAATCTAATGATCGAAACTCGCGTGAACCTAATTCGATGTTGTACACACAAGTTTATTAATGAACAAGCAATTAGTGTACTATTAAAAGAATAATCTCTTCTCTCTTTTTTGTCTTGGTAGAATAATCAAAAACTTTTCTATGAGTATGAGAAGAAGAAGAAATTGATCCAGTAAACTCTCTAGGTGGCCGAACCCTATAGCTTGTATTATATAGGGTGGCCGAATTTTACTTCTCCTTTCCTTTAGGGTTGCTGAAATCTACAGGTGATTCTATTAGGGTTGGCCGAAAATCCTCTACAAAAAAGGATTTGTGCTTTACCCTAATTACCATCAACTTTAGACTCCTAACCCTAATCCAACTCATAAGTGTTTTTATTCTTTTAATTGACTTAATAAAAGACTTTCCTATGTGATTAAATAAATAAAACTTATTATTTATTTTCTTACCAAATAAGTCTTTTACTTTTAGTATACTACTACCAATAGTATAACTTGAAACAAATTATAGCACGGTGTGTATAAAACTATCTAGAGGGGGGTGAACAGATTTTAAGCTTATTACCCAATTTTTCGTGTTTAGTCAAAATTATGAAATTACCCCTAAATAAATAAAGCAATAAATCAAGTATAAAATACGAAAAATAAATAACACTTGATTTTTACGTGGAAACCCTCACGGGAAAAACCACGGGCTAGTAAGTAAGCCACAGTCGAACCTCGAATCCACTAAATGTGTAAAACGATTACAACCTAATCCCGGAAGTAATCACACACCTACCTAATCCCGGTATGAGTGAACCTAGTCCGATTTGCTTGCGATCTAAGCAACCTAATCCTGGAAGCTACACACAAGACTTACTTTCTCAATGAAGAGAATAACACCCTAAGTGAATATATGAATATCCAAATGCAACATAAAGCAAGGGAAACCCTATATGCTTATCTAGGATGATTAATGTGCAATTAGAACAATCCTAGATATTAAAAACTAAATGACGTGTTCAATCAAATAGTTTAGCTAATCAAGATTAAGCACAAAACCTAATTAGCTATCACAATACAACTTCTCAAACATACAACACACTAATCTCAATCTTGTATCAATAGATATATAAATAACATACAAGAATTTAATTGAGATTGCTTGTTAAGAAAAACACAAAATATGTAAGATATTAGTGAAAACCTTACCAAGCAAAGTGTGATGAAGAATCCATGCAAAGAGACATCTAGATGATCTAGGATGATGCTAGATGATGATTGATGATCATGAAAAAGTGTTTGAGTGAATAAAATTTGAGTTCTTGGAATTTTTTCTTCTCTTGAAAAATATCCTAAGTATGAAATCTGAATATGAACTCTCTTAATTGACTTAAAGTCAAAGTGGCATATATATAGGAGGCCAAAACAAAGTGTGGTCGTTTTGATAAGTTGGCCTGAAATTTGCCTTGGGCGCTGTACGTAGAGCGTTTTTGTACAGCGCCTGTATAGCGCCCCAACTTTGTTCTCTCGGGAAAACAGAGTGGCGCTGTACGTAGAGCACTTTGTACAGTGCCCCAACAGCGACCGATTAAAATCGATCAGGTCTGAACAGCGCTCGTTGGGCGCTGTTCGTACAGCGCTTCCGTAGAGCGCTTTTAGGAGCGCCCAATGCAAAAATGCAATCCTAAGTCTAAACATGACAAGGCAATTGGATATGCAAGATGCAATCAAACTAACATGCAAGAAGAGATGAAAATAAGCATTAATGCACAACAATAAGAAACACAACATACAAAGATCAAACATATGCATGAGTTGTGAGTGTGTGCAACTATCTCTTCAAGACAAGTAAGCACATAGAAATTTACCTTCGGTGCTTATCAACATGAGGTCTTCAAAGGGCTTCGAACAATAAAACCAACACCTAAGCTACCCTTACAAAGAACCCCCAACATGTGGTTTGTCCACGAAATGAGCCAATCAACAAATGGGAACCTTACAATCTCCCCATTTGGCTATTTCGTGACAAAACCACCACTCACATTGATTCCTCACAAAAAATAGAAACTACGGGACTACAATGATATTCTACATTACAAAGAGATAAGAAAATGCAACTTAAAGCCTTCAACCTCTTGTAGAATAGTCAATCCCTGAAAATAAAGTTTCTAAATTTTCCAATACAAGTGAAATGTGAGATTAATCAATTGAGAACAAAAACAAGCATTTGCATTTGTAATTGTAAAATATTAGGCACAACATTTTAGGTACAACATTATGCAATGTATAAGTATGCAATGCTCCCCCTTAACGGGTTACTCCCCCTCAATGTATATTCTCCCCAACAAGCACAATTGCCACTACAATTTGCAACTCCCCTTACCATATCCTACTCCCCCTTTTTGTCATGATATAGGCAAATGAGTAGTCCCCAACCGGGTCACTCATAGCAACGAGAGATAGTAGCATGCAAGATATTTGCATAATCAATATAAGTCACTTTATACATCTCAATTAATTGGTGAGAAACAAGGAGACTTATTTTTTAGAAAATGTGTGAATCAAACATGCTTTGCATACAAGACATATAGCATTCAAGTCCAAAATACAATGGTATTTGGCAAAGCAAATGACAAAGGTTTCTAATAAGAATTCAAACCAATTTCACCAAGGTCATGAGTAAAGCAAGGATATAGAATATATTGATTTCAATTTAAGAATAACTATATCCAACTTTATAAACGAAACATGGCATGAGCGACTTTGCACCCTTTTTGATTTTTCCGGATAAGATATCCGTATGATAGTAGCCATGTTCAACCAATAAAGAAAGAGAGACATTTGGAATATAAATTCCTTTGAACGGATACAAGATCCTTTATTCATTTTGAGTCTCATAAGTTTTCACACAAGTTTTGCATTTTAAGAATATGCAATCATCAATTCATGCTTTTCATATGAGCATGTTATATGAATTTCATGCTTTTTCATTTGACATTAGCATGTTATTAATGAATCATCATGTCATGGAGATAACCATAGGTCATTCAAATCATACTTCCTATATACATCTCCTAGTCCAAAAACGCATGTTTGAACATAAATATGTCATGGATTGTAAACAAGCAAGGTTCACACTTATTGAATTGAAAACATATATACATATGTGCAACCAAGCTTACTCAAACAATTAAAAGAAGAAGCATAAGTTATTTCGAATTTTTTGCAAGATACAAGAATGCAAAATAGCTCTCTTTGCTTGAGTTCCCCATGTGGGGTCAAATACAAAACTCATCACTCCACAAGACATATCCCAATAGATCTACTTAGTGTTTTAAATCGAGTAGAATCTAAGGGTTTAGTAAATAGGTCCGCAAGTTAATCATTAGTACCTACATGTTAAAGTACTATGCATTTATTTTCAACAAACTCTCCAATGAAATGATGGCGGATGTCAATATGCTTAGTTCTAGAATGTTGCACCGGATTCTTGGAAATATTAATGGCACTCATGTTATCACAAAAGAGAGTGAGAGTACCTTGGTTGAATCCGTAGTCTACTAGCATTTGCTTCATCCATAGGAGTTGTGTGCATCCACTCCTCGCGGCTATGTATTCGGCCTCGACCGTGGACAAGGAAATTGAGTTTTGCTTCTTGCAAAACCAAGACACCAAGTTGTTGCCTAGGAAGAAGCAACCGCCCGATGTGCTTTTCCTATCATCACAATTTCCTGCCCAATCCGCATCACTAAAGCCTACAAGACTAGCATTAGTGTCAAAAGAGTACCAAATCCCATAGTTGGATGTTCCATTCACATAGCGAATGATTCTCTTTACGGAAGAGAGATGGGACTCCTTGGGATCCGCTTGGTACCTATCACACACACCTACACTAAAAGAGATATCGGGCCTACTTGCGGTCAAATAAAGCAAGCTACCAATCATGCCACGATATAACATTTGTTCCACACTTTTACCACTAGCATCCTTGCTTAGCTTCAAAGTGGTACTCATGGGTGTATCACAATGTTTGGCATTTTCAAGACCAAACTTCTTCACTAGGTTTTTAGCATACTTGGCTTGGGTTATAAAAATCCCATCATCTAATTGCCTAATTTGCAAACCTAGGAAGTAACTAAGCTCACCAACAAGACTCATCTCAAATTCATGAAACATGACATCAACAAATTGTTGGACCTTAGTGTTGTTGGTGGAGCCAAACACTATATCATCAACATATATTTGAGCTATGAAAAGCTCATCATTGTCTTTCTTGATGAATAGTGTCTTGTCAACACTACCTCTTGTGTAGTTATTGTCAACAAGAAATTGAGTGAGGCGCTCATACCCAGCCCTCGGTGCTTGTTTCAACCCATATAGTGCCTTCTTGAGGCGATAGACATGGTTGGGGTGGTGTGCATCCACAAACCCCTTAGGTTGTTCAACAAACACTTCCTCTTGCAAGAAGCCATTGAGGAAGGCACTCTTAACATCCATTTGGTGCAATTTGAACTTGTGCACACAAGAAATGGACAAGAGAAGCCTAATGGACTCTGACCGGGTAACGGGAGCAAATGTCTCTTCAAAGTCGATATCCTCAATTTGAGAGTACACTTGTGCTACAAGTCTAGCCTTGTTCCACACTATGTTGCCATCCTCATCAGATTTGTTCCTATAAATCCACTTAGTGCCTATCACATTAGTGCTTTTAGGCCTAGGAACTAGAGTTCAAACCTCATTCCTTTTGAATTGGTTTAGCTCTCCTTGCATGGCAAGAACCCAAAATTCATCATTCAAGGCTTCCTCAACCTTTTTGGGTTCAATTTGAGAGGTGTAGCATGTAAAGCTAATGAGATTAGCTATTTGACGCCTTGTCCTAACACCCTCATTCACATCTCCAATAACATCTTCTTTGTTATGGAGTCTTCTAACCCATGGAGCGGGTTCATTAGAGTCCAAGAGAGGGACTCTAGTAATAGGTTGTGTGACTTCATTATTGTCATTGGACGTCCCAACATTGGGAGTCACCACAACCCTCTCTAAAGGAGAGTCATCCTCTAAAACTTCCTCCTCTTCATGGTCATTAGACTTGAGCCTAGTATCATCTGAAACAAATACGGTGTGTTCTAAATATATTATCTAAAGGGGGGTGAATAGATTTTAACTATTATTACCCAATTTTCGCATGCAAGTTAATTTTATGAAAATGCCCCTACTAGTAAAAAATACAAGCAAGTGTAAAATAGTGCGGAATTTAAATAACACTTGATGTATACGTGGAAACCCAACCACTGGGAAAAACCACGGGCTGTTTAGTGCGCCACACTCGGACCTCGAAATCCACTAATCGAAATGGAGTTTACAACCTATGTTGACCTCGTCTAACACTCCGGTCAATAACCCCCTCACTTCTACCACTCGGGCCTTTAAAAGTGGCTCTAGTCCTAATTGCTTGAGGCCTAAGCAACCTTAGCCTCAAGACTTAATTCTCTATGAAGAGATTATGCAACCTATGTGAATATGTATGAATATTCAAATAACAAACAAGGTTAGGTAACCTTAGATGCTTATCTAGGATGATGAGATAATCAATTTAAATCAACCCTAGATATCAATTGCTAAATGACATGTCAAATAGCTTAGCTAATCAATATTAGTCAAAAACCTAATTAGCTATCACAAAACAACACTCAATTAATTCATCACAATTAATTCTCTAATCTTGTATTTATCATATGATCAAAAACATACAAGTAATTAAAAGAGAATATGCTTGATAGTAAAAATACTAAAATAAGATGAAATTAATCAAAATCTTACCAAGCATGTTGTGATGATGCAAACCCAATCATAGATGAATGAAGATGAACTTTGATGCAAAAAGGATTTGATTTGAGTGTTTAAAGGTGAGTTCTTGATTTGATTTTTTCTCAAAAATCTCTCTTTGAAGTTTAGGGTTCTAATAACTCAAGAAACTTATTCAGAGAATGAGAAAGTAAGATATTTATAGACATCAAGAATTGGGCATGTGAAAAGACAATTTTTCCCCTGAAACGCACCGTTCGGCGGTTTCAATCTACGGCTAGGCAGCCGATAACGACCGCCGAATTGAGCCCGTGAAGAACAGAGCATCAATGGCGGTTTCATTCGGCGGTTTCGTTACCGCCGATCCAACCGCCGAATTAGACCGAGAGATTAAAATCGATCAGGTATGAACGGTGGTTTCGAACGGCAGTCGTGACCGCATAATTGCTTCAGACCAATCTGGACTGAAACGGCGGTTTCATTCAACGGCCAGGCCGCCGATCATAACCGCCGATCACCAACAATTGTGAAAACCAAGGAGAAGCGAAGGGCATTCTCCGTGGGCGGTCTTTGCGCAAAACTAAGCACACATATGTGTGAGCGCGGACGTTTCCGAACATTATCGGGAAACGAATTACTAAGCACATATACACACAACAAGATATCACAATCAAAGTGCTAGTGTGTAAAGTGACATGTGAAGAGTATGCACACATGATCAAGTATGCTAAGTGAGTGTGTGCTAACTAAATCTCTTCAAAGAAAAATCAAGCACAAGAAATTATACCTTTAGCGTGCTTGTCCCTTGGGGTCTTGAAAGGGCCTTCGAGCATGAAGTTCAAACACCTAAACTACCCTTACATTATCAACCCTAACATGTGGTTTGTCCACGAAATAAGCCAATCAATATATGGGAATCCTTACATCATCAATGACAACATTAGATGATTCCATGATGGTTCGAGTCTTCAAGTTGAAAACTCTATAGGCTCTACTATTCAAGGCATAGCCAATAAAGATACCCTCATCACTCTTAGCATCAAACTTGCTAAGTTGATCTCGGTCATTTAAAATGTAGCATTTGCTTCCAAATGTGTGGAAGTAGCTAACATTTGGCTTCCTACCCTTGCATAACTCATAGGAGGTGTTTCTAGATCCGGGCCTTAGGAAAACATGATTCCCTATATAGCAAGCCGTATTGACGGCTTTGGCCCATAGGTTCCTAGGGACATTGTTGCTAAGCAACATCACTCGGGCCATCTCTTGAAGGACCCTATTCTTCCTCTCAACAACTCCATTTTGTTGAGGTGTCCTAGGAGCCGAAAACTCATGGGAGATGCCTAAGCTATTGCAATAGCTTTCAAAAGAGGTATTCTCAAATTCCCTCCCATGGTCACTTTTAATCCGTTTAATGCTTTTAATGTTCGAATTCATTTCATTTTGTATTTTAGTACAAAGCATTTTAAACTTATCAAAAGTTTCGGATTTTTCTCTAAGAAAATATGTCCATGTAAATCTAGAGAAATCATCAACACAAACAAAAATGTATCTCTTTCAACCTAAACTCTCGGTTTGCATAGGACCCATGAGATCCATGTGGAGAAGCTCTAAAGGCTCCTTGGTGGAGAGATACTTGCCCTTTTTGTGCATGCTCTTGGTTTGTTTTCCTTGTTGACAAGGTCCACAAATTCCATTGGCTTTCTTCCCAAGCTTAGGGTGGCCATGCACACAATCGAACTTTCCAAGGGTTCTTAACTCCCTAAAGTTCATGTGGTCAAGTCTTTCATGCCACAACTCTATTTGCTCATCCATGGACACATTGTTTGAGACTATTCTAGCTTCAAGACAATAGCAATTGTCGCTAGATCTCATACCTTTCAATAAGGTTTATCCATCGGGCTTTAGGATCGAGCAATCATCTTTTCTAAACAAGACGGAATATCCTTCATCACTTAGATATGAAATGCTTATTAAATTGGCTTTCAAGCCATCAACAAATAAAGCATCGGATAAGGAGGGTAATCCGGGAACGAAAATAGTTCTTTTCCCTACAACTTTCTTTTTGGATCCATCACCAAAAGTGACACATCCTCCTTCCTCCATAACAAGAGTCTCAAAGAAACTCTTGTTTCCCGTCATGTGCCTAGAGCACCCACTATCTAAATACCAAAAATTAGATGAATTTGCCTTTAAGGCTATTTGAGCAACATGGCAAACATTTTCATTCTTTCTAATCCACTTAGAAACAATCTTAGCTTTCTTAGTGGTCTTTGGTACATGGGTTCTAGATGTCCTAGGATTATGCACATCAATATTATCATTCCTAGGAACATGCATTTTGGCTCTATTCTTTCTCTTTTCAATCATGCTATGTGTTCTACACATTTTACTATATCGAAAGCAATTTGGTCTAATATGACCATCAAATCCACAAAAATGACATGTAGGAATAAAATAAGGAATCATACCTTGTCCTTGAGCATGCATGTGAGCTTGTCCATGTCTTTGTGGTTGAGTGGGTTCAATCCATCTTTGTTGTTGAACCGGTCTAGCTTGCTTCCTAGCTTGAGGTTGCATGATTGGCTCTTTCCTTTGTGAGCCACTTCTGGAGGAATGTTAGCTTGAGGGACCCTAGAGGGTTGAGCTTGAGGTTGCCTTCTTGGCCCTATCTTCACTTGTGCATTAGAACATTGTCATATTTCTAACTTCTTCCTAAGAATTTGCACAAATGAAGTTTCTTCGTTCCTCAAACTCTTGACAAACACGGTCTTGTTAGAGGTTGAGATCTTCTTGTCATCTTCATACCCAAGACCCCTCTTGTCACATGGACTCTTTCCAACACCAAGCATATGGTCAAGCTTCTTGGTGCTAGAATCCATCCTAGTCATAGACTCTCTTACTTCTTCAAGCTCCCTCTTTAGACTTTCTTAATTCCTCCTAGATAAGACTAACTCCTCTCTTAGCTTATCTTCCATCTTCTTGAATTTTTCCACTTGTTCACTTAAGTGGTCATTTTGAGATGAAAGCTCAAGATTTTCTTCTCTCAACATCTTGATCTTTCTTGTGCTCTTGATTGCTAAATCATTAAACTCGGCATGGTATTTAGCAAGCACCTTTTTCTCCACAAAACCATTTATGGAGTTAGAAGAGGAATCACTTTCTTCTCCACTTGAGTCATTTTCCTCTTGACTCATTTCCTTTCTCTCACTAGAACTTTTGCTTTTATGGGAGGAGGCAAAAGCTAGGAGGTTAGCCATGCGCTCCTCATCACTTGAAGACTTATCTCCCTTAATGGAGTCATCACTACTACTACTCCATGTGGCGGCCATCACTTTACCTTTCTTCTTGTCATTGTGATTAGCACATTCGGGGGCAAAGTGACCTATGCCACCACACTCGAAGCATCGGACCCATTTCCTTTCGGTCTTCTCTTTCCTAGGCTCAAACTTATTGTAGGAACCCTTTTTCTTGTAGTTTTGACCTTTGGAACTAAAGTCCTTTTTCCTGAACTTCATGACCCTCTTGAATCTCTTCACAAATAATGCAAGGTCTTCGTCCGAGTCATTCTTCTTTGCCTCCTTTTCATCCTTGAAGGTTTTCAAAGCAATTCCTTTTTGCTTTTTAGGAGGTGTGGAGATAGGACCCTTCCTAGACTCATAAGCTAGAAGTCTCCCAATCACCTCACTCGGCTTCATATCCTTATATCCATTATTTTCTTCTAAAGCCGTTACTTTTGATTCAAACCTATCCGGAAGAGATCTCATAATCTTTTGCTTGATTCTCCTATCCGAATATGGATCACCAAGTTGATGACTTTGGTTGACTATGTCCATTAACTTGATCTCGAAGTCGTTGAAGCACTCATTCTCCTCCATCTTAAGCATCTTGAATTGAGTTTGGAGGACTTGAAGCTTAGAGTCCTTCACCACTTCGGTTCCCTCATGTGTAATCTCTAGGATGTCCCAAGCCTTCTTAGCTATCCTAGTATTTTGAATCAATTTGTATTGATTTTCGTCCATAGCACATAAGATGGCATGCATCGCCTTCCTATTCCACTTTAAAGCCTCAAACTCTTGTGCGTTCCATTGCGTCTTAGGCTTCAATACTTCTTCTCCTCCACCCGCGAGAGTCATCTTGGGTAGATCATATCCGTCTTCAACCGCCATCCATGCACGGTCGTGAATTTTACATATGTAGGATTCCATCTTCCCTTTCCATTGGGAATAGTTCAACCCGGTAAGAAGTGGAGGCCTTGTGCTAGAAGCACCCTCGTTGCCACCACCATTTCCACCGTTTCCACTCATAGTGTTTATGAATGAATGAAATGAATGCAAATGTATGAATGATAAAAAATCACACAAAATGCAAAACACACCAAAATAAGCAAGGATCACCTATGTATATCTAGGAACCCGCTCTGATACCAATTGAAACAAATTATAGCACGGTGTGTATAAAACTATCTAGGGGGGGGGGGGGGGGGTGAATAGATTTTAAGCTTATTACCCATTTTTTCATGTTTAGTCAAAATTAAGAAATTAGCCATAAATAGATAAAGCAATAAATCAAGTATAAAATGCGGAAAATAAATAACACTTTATTTTTACGTGGAAACCTTCACGGGAAAAACCACGGGCTAGTAAGTAAGCCACACTCGAACCTCGAATCCACTAAATGTGTAAAACGATTACAACCTAATCCCGGAAGTAATCACACACCTGCCTAATCCCGATATGAGTAAACCTAGTCCGATTTGCTTGCGATCTAAGCAACCTAATCCCGGAAGCTACACACAAGACTTACTTTCTCAATGAAGAGAATAACACCCTAAGTGAATATATGAATATCCAAATGCAACATAGAGCAAGAGAAACCCTATATGCTTATCTAGGATGATTAATATGCAATTAGAACAATCCTAGATATTAAAAACTAAATGACATGTTCAATCAAATAGTTTAGCTAATCAAGATTAAGCACAAAACCTAATTAGCTATCACAATACAACTTCTCAAATATACAACACATTAATCTCAATCTTGTATCAATAGATATATAAATAACATACAAGAAATTAATTGAGATTGCTTGTTAAGAAAAACACAAAATATGTAAGATATTAGTGAAAACCTTACCAAGCAAAGTGTGATGAAGATTCCATGCAAAGAGACATCTAGATGATCTAGGATGATGCTAGATGATGATTGATGATCATGAAAAAGTGTTTGAGTGAATAAAATTTGAGTTCTTGGAATTTTTTCTTCTCTTGAAAAATATCCTAAGTATGAAATCTGAATATGAACTCTCTTAATTGACCTAAAGTCAAAGTGGCATATATATAGGAGGCCAAAACCAAGTATGGTCGTTTTGATAAGTTGGCCTGAAATTTGCCTTGGGCGCTGTACGTAGAGCGCTTCTGTACAGCGCCCCAACTCTGTTCTCTCGGGAAAACAGAGTGGCGCTGTACGTAGAGCACTTTGTAGAGTGCTTTGTACAACTCCCCAACAGCGACCCAACAGCGCTCGTTGGGCACTGTTCGTAGAGCGCTTCCGTAGAGTGCTTTTGGGAGCGCCCAATGCAAAAATGCAATCCTAAGTCTAAACATGATAAGGCAATTGGATATGCAAGATGCAATCAAACTAACATGCAAGAAGAGATGAAAATAAGCATTAATGCACAACAATAAGAAACACAACATACAAAGATCAAACATATGCATGAGTTGTGAGTGTGTGCAACTATCTCTTCAAGACAAGTAAGCACATAGAAATTTACCTTCGGTGCTTATCAACATGAGGTCTTCAAAGGGCTTTGAACAATAAAACCAACACCTAAGCTACCCTTACAAAGAACCCCCAACATGTGGTTTGTCCACGAAATGAGCCAATCAACAAATGGAAACCTTACAATCTCCCCATTTGGCTATTTCGTGACAAAACCACCACTCACATTGATTCCTCACAAAAAATAGAAACTACGGGACTACAATGATATTCTACATTACAAAGAGATAAGAAAATGCAACTTGAAGTCTTCAACCTCTTGTAGAATAGTCAATCCCTGAAAATAAAGTTTCTAAATTTTCCAGTACAAGTGAAATGTGAGATTAATCAATTGAGAACAAAAACAAGCATTTGCATTTGTAAAATATTAGGCACAACATTTTAGGCATAACATTATGCAATGTATGAGTATGCAATGCTCCCCCTCAACGGGTTACTTCCCCTCAATGTATATTCTCCCCAACAAGCACAATTGCCACTACAATTTGCAACTCCCCTTACCATATCCTACTCCCCCTTTTTGTCATGATATAGGCAAATGAGTAGTCCCCAACCGGGTCACTCATAGCAACGAGAGATAGTAGCATGCAAGATATTTGCATAATCAATATAAGTCACTTTATGCATCTCAATTAATTGGTGAGAAACAAGGAGACTTATTTGTTAGAAAATGTGTGAATCAAACATGATTTGCATACAAGACATGTAGCATTCAAGTCCAAAATACAATGGTATTTGGCAAAGCAAATGACAAAGGTTTCTAATAGGAATTCAAACCAATTTCACCAAGGTCATGAGTAAAGCAAGGGTATAGAATATATTGATTTCAATTTAAGAATAACTATATCCAACTTTATAAGCGAAACATGGCATGAGCGACTTTGCACCCTTTTTGATTTTTTCGGATAAGATATCCGTATGATAGTAGCCATGTTCAACAAATGAATAAAGAGAGACATTTGGAATATAAATTCTGTTAACCCAAAATTATCACCGGGGTGCAATTTAGAATTAACAGTATGTGGAGGACCCGGATCTAATTAGACCTGGGCTGACGGGATACCTAGTAGCCCGATAATATATGAGGGACCCGGATCTGTATGGATCGGGGTTGGCGGGATACCCAGTAGCCTGATATCTCGCTGATTTCTGTAGATCGACCTAGCTTATAGTACAATAGTAGCAAGATAAGAAGGATTTTGATATATGGTAGAAGGTGGACTAGCCTATGGGGAAAAAGCATCACATATGATCATATGCTGAAAAACCTCTAGGTAGTATCCGGTGGAGAGACATCCTTTATATATTAATCAATAAGGCGTGCTCCGGAGAGCTTACAAAAGTAGAAGAATAATACAATATAATTGCTCCAGAGAGCTTACAATCATAGGGGGGCATATGCCGTTTTCTGAAATCGATATGAAAGAAGAGGAAGCAGAAGCTCATCCTGGTTGGGGAAGAAGCCGTAGGTCTCTTTTTGGAGAAGAAGCGGATCCTTTTTTCTGTCGAATATCATGTCATATATATAGGTTTTATTTCTTGTTGCCCACTCCCCTAAATTCGGTCTAATGACCTAGCAATTCACGGGGTGTTCCACAGAAATAGGCGATAAGATCGTGGGATTGATTCCCTTGAATCAAGTGATTCCTTTTAGAACTGAAAAAGTTGACTCCACTTCATCAATACGATTGATTATCTCCATTAATTGGGTTGACAATCTCTATTAATGACGTTGTGAATGGCCATTAAAGAGTTGACTATCTTCATTAATGGTGTTGTGAATGGCCGGAAAGGTCAACCTTCCTTGTATGGCGCATACTGTCTTTCTTGTAGCATGGTTCCGGTCTTCCTTGGTAATCTGACAGATCGTGTTTTAAGACCTCCCTTGTTGATGCCTTATATGTTAGGTGGTTGAGAGGTGCGTGGAGGACCGATCCGAGTATGGGGTACCCGGATACTAAGCGAGGTACTAGTTGCGGGGTACCGGGTACCAAGTACGGGGTATAGAGTATAGGGAGCGGGAGCGGGAGCGGGAGCGGGGTACCAGGTACCAGGTACCAGGCGGGATACCGGGTACCGAGTATAGGGTACCGGGATACCGATGTGGCACGACATCAAGATACTGTGTATTATGGATCTTACGATAGCGGGGTACCGAGATTGTATGGTGACACGCCCAAACCGGTTCTACAAATGCTACAGTAAATTACGCTATTCTAAGGGGCGCGTGGGTGGTTCACCCTTCGCAAGTGTACGAGTCGTGTGAGTAGTAAAGGGTAACGAGTAAGGGTTGTCGTTCCCACGAGGAATAATTAGCTACGTGAGTCTAGGTTATCATTACTTATCTATTTCTAATTTCTAAACAAGTTAACTAATTAATGTTTTCTAAAGCAATTATTCTAAGCTTGCAATTAACTAATGATTAAAGCTAGATTAAGATGATTAAGCTAGACTAAAAATGTTAGGGGATTGACTCATTCAAGTAACTACCATATCATTAATCAATCATTCATTTAACACATTCACAACATTCTAAGGCATGTATTTCATTTATCAATAATGTTAAGAACAAAATCCATCATCTAACACATAATCTAATATCATAGATAAGTGATTAAGAGAGAATTTAGAAATAGTGATGTAAAGATTTTCTAATTAACCCAATCATGAATTACTTAGATATATCTCTATGAAATAGTTAGTTAAACATCCATACATATTGTGGGACACTTTATGCATGAAATCAACTACTAAGTGTGTATTAATAGATGTACATGCAACATATCATTCACATATCATATCATTAGAGTTCATAATACACACATACAAGCCTTAGAGAGTGAAGTAACACATAGATTGATTAAATCAATAGTATAATTACAAGAATTACATCAATCCCTTAACAAAATAGTTTAGTTACCCATAGAATTATATAAGCATGAAAATACAAAAGAAAAGCTAAACAAACCCATCCGGATTCGTTTCTTGCGCAAGAAGGCTCCTCCTAGAAATCCAAGCACAATATCCTTCTAGAGCAACTCCAAAGGATCAAGTCTAGGTAACTCAAGGTGGTGTTTGGCTACCTAGAAAGTGATGGAAAATGATGAGAAAACTACACTAAAGTTGAGAGAGTTATTCTCTCTCTTAAAACTAAACTAAAGTAAATTACCAACTAATAATATCTAAAATGGTTACTAGTTACTAAGTGTAGTGTGTAGTATATGTGGTGTAGTAACTTACTAACTAAGATAGATATGATAGATATTTTATCTAAGATAATTATATGGAAAATATATCAAAAATATCTAAGTGGGAAGGGTTTTTGGGCAAGCTAATGTGATTGGAGAGCAAGTGGGACGAGTTGCCTTTCTTCCAGGCGTTCCGGCGAGTTCATACACTCTGGCTCGAGGGTTTGTTCTCGCCGGCGTGAAGTCGCCGTGAAAACGGAAGGTTTTCAGTGAGTTCTAACCTTCGGGACTGCGGGCTTGATTCCGCCACATGAACTCGTCGAGTTTCCGCGGGCTTTGACGTGTTTGGAGCGGGAAAGAAGCCGCTGGAAAACCTTGGAGCTCAAGCTCGGCCATGGAGGTTTGAAGACCTTGAAGGTGGGTTGGTGGAGGTGGTAAACACTTGCATGGGAGGTCGGAATTGGTGGCAAACGGATCGGAGGAGCTCCGGAAATCATTCTGGGCGGACGGCCGTTAGAAACGGCGTTGGAAATGGGCCAAATCAAGTCGGGTTGTCGCCGGGTCGACCGGGTCTGAACCGGGTCAGATACGGGTCGGGTCGACCCGGCTGCATGTTGAAGACGAAGTGACGTCATCAATGACGTCATGCTGACGTGGCACCCTTCTGCTGCTTTGGCTGGCGAATATCACAATGCTCCCCTGTATTCTTCCTTAATCACCAAATCTGCAATAAATCCTCCAGAATTGCACTTTGACCCCTAATTCTCCCAAATGACATATTTGCCCTCTTTTGCTCTGATTTTGCTACTTTTCTCCAGTTTGGTCCAAAATACCCCTGATGAGCTAAAATACCTGAAAAACACTTATTTACAATATTAAATACCAGAAAGGGCTCGAAAAACAGTTACAAAAGCTAAGTTAGGGAGCGCTAAATGTAAACATTTGGAGCGTGATCATATGGTAGCGGGATCCTTAAGATCCTGGGTTCATTCTTTCATCAATCAAATGACTTTGACATGGATGGAAAATTCTTCTTTGGTCCCTTGCTAAAAAAGATGGTTAACAGAAGTCCCCCCCTGACTTGAACACCGGTACCTAGTTGGGGTTGGAGTCAGGATCCGAAATGCATGAAGAATTTTTCTCCTTCTTACTAGTAATCATCACTTGAAATGAAAATCGTTCCTAGCATATTTGGCTTAGGCGATCCAATGTACTAGATATTGTAAGGATTCCCGTTTTGTTGATTGGCTTATTTCGTGGTCAAACCACATGTTGGGGTTTTGAATGTAAGGGTAGTCTAAGTGTTTAATGTTGAAGATCAAAGGCCCTTCCATGACCTCAAGATACAAGCACACCAAAGGTATAATCTCTTGTGCTTGGTTTTCTTTGAAGAGATTTAGTAGCACACACACACTTAGCATTCTTGCTATGATTGCATATTTGCTTATTTTTATGTGCATCTCTTCACATGTCACTTTACACACTAGCACTTTGGTTGATATATCTTGTTGTGTGTATATGTGCCTTATAATTCGTTTCCCGACATTGTTCGGAAACGTCCGCGCTTGCACTAATGAGTGCTTGGTTTCACGCGAAGACCGCCTATGGAGAATGCCCTTGGCTTCTCCTTGGTTTTCACCATTGTTGGTGATCGGCGGTTATGATCGGCGGCCTGGCCGCCGAATGAAACCGCCGTTTCAGTCTAGATTGGTCTGAAGCAATTATGTGGTCCAGATCGGCGGTCACCACCGCCGTTCGAAACCGCCGTTCATACCTAATCGATTTTAATCCCTCGGGTTTGATTCGGCGGTTGGATCGGCGGTTGCGAAACCGCCGAATGAAACCGCCATTAATGCTCTGTTCTTCACGAGCTTAATTCGGTGGTCATGATCGGCGGCCTGGCCGCCGATTGAAATCGCCGAACGGTGCATTTCAGGGGCAAAATTGTCTTTTCACATGCCCAATTCTTGATGTCTATAAATATCTTATTTTCTCATTCTCTGATAAAGTTCTTTGAGTTATTAGAACCCTAAACTTTCAAGAGAGATTTTTGAGAAAAAATCAAATCAAGAACTCAACTTTAAACACTCAAATCAAATCCCTTTTGCATCAAATTTCATATTTGATCTTCTATGCCTTCATAGAATTGATCCATGCATGGTTTTGAATCATCACATCTTATTTGGTATGTTCTTCACTAATTTCATATTACTTTAGTGTTTTTCATATTAATACATCTCTTTAATTACTTGTATGCTTTTGATTATATGTTGGATACAAGTTAGAGATTATTTGTGATGAAAATGATTGAGTGTTGATTGTGATAGCTAATTTGGTTTTTAATTAATCTTGATTAGCTAAGCTATTTGACATGTCATTTAGCAATTGATATCTAGGATTGATTTAAATTGATTATCTCATCATCCTAGATAAGCATCTAAGGTTACCTAGCCTTGTTTGTTATTTGAATATTCATATATATTCACATAGGTTGTTTCTCTTCATTGAGAAGTAAGTCTTGAGGCTAAGAGTGCTTAGGCCTCAAGCAAATTGGAATAGGGTTGCTAATAAAGGCCCGCTGGGTAGAAGTGAGGGGTTACAGACCGGAGTGTTAGACGAGGTCTACATAGGTTGTAAACTTCATTTCAATTAGTGATTTCGAGTTTCGAGTGTGGCGCACTAAACAGCCCGTGGTTTTTCCCAGTGGTTGGGTTTCCACGTATACATCAAGTGTTATTTAAATTCCGCACTATATTACACTTGTATGTATTTTTGACTAGTAGGGGCATTTTCATAAAATTGACTTGCATGCGAAAATTGGGTAGTAATTAGATAAAATCTATTCACCCCCCTCTAGCTTTATATATAGAACACGCCTCTAATTTGTTTCAGATATTCCAGCATTAGGAGTCCTGGTGCTTAGGTGAAAAGGTTCTGGTAGGCAACTGAGGCCACTTAAGCACTCGTTCTTCATATGACGAATCTGTGGCATCAAGTATCCCGATAAGCGATCCTGATCCTTAGGTGATCTGTCATAGAGAGGGGTATTTCCCGTCCAAGGCTTCAGGAGTGCCATATAGGCTCTCATGGTCTTCCATTTGGCGAATCTTTGGCGCAAGGCATCCTACTGGGGGATCCTGGTCCTTAGGCAATATGTCCTAGAGGGGGGTATTCCCCGACCGATGCTTCAGGATTGCCGTATAGGCTCTCCTGGTTTGGAGGATGACTCCGCATCCTTAGTCTGGCTAGCAACTATACCATTTAAGCACTTGTGCACCAGATCCTTCCTGGGGGAGGGTATTCCCCGACCAAGGCAGCAGGAATGCCATATGGCTTTTCCTGGTCTTGAGGCGATCAATTATAGAGATCCTCCTGGAGGGGTTGACCCAGTCTAGGGCATCAGGAGTGCTATGTAGCCCTTCTGGTCTTGATTCAGTAATGGAGATCCTCCTGGAGGGGTTAACCCAGTCCAGGGCATCAAAAGTGCTATGTAACCCTCTTGGTCTTGATTCAGTAATGGAGATCCTCCTAGAGGGGTTAACCCGGTCCAGGGCATCAAGAGTGTTATGTAACCCTCTTGGTCTTGATTTAGTAATGGAGATCCTCCTAGAGGGGTTAACCCGGTCCAGGGCATCAAGAGTGTTATGTAACCCTCTTGGTCTTGATTCAGGAATGGAGATCCTCCTGGAGGGGTTAACCCGGTCCAGGGCATCAAGAGTGTTATATAACCCTCTTGGTCTTGATTCAGTAATGGAGATCCTTCTGGAGGGGTTAACCCGGTCCAGGGTATCAGGAGTGTTATATAACCCTTCTGGCTCGTTATGGCGATCCTCCTAGATGGGTTATCCCGGTCCAGGGCATCAGGTATTTCTACACAAGAAATCCCAATCTTTTGGCGTTTTTATCATAGATCAGTAACCCGATCAAATCTCTGAATGTAGGGGTCATTGTCCTTCCTTTGGGGATTGCGAGAGAGAATGGTGAGCTTTCAGTCCCCAAATATAACAGATGGTCTAAGGGCTGGGGCGTCGAGTGGCCTGGCACAAGAAATCAGGAACTGCTAGTCCTCTTTTGATGGTACTGGTCTAGAGGCATGTTTGGGATCCTAGAAGTCCCCAGCAACTGAAATGAGGCTTTAGACTCCACTCGGACGAACCGCAACCTAGGAGGCTTACTTGGGCGTTGAGGGGCCCGGTACAAAAGTGAGAAGCCTCCTACATGATGCTGGTCCAGAGGCTTGCTAGGGTATCAAGAAGTACTCAGCAGCTGAAACGAGGCTTTGGACTTCACTCGGACAAATTGGGATCATAGGTGGCTCACTTGGGCGTTGTCCTGCCCGGTACAAAAGTGAGATGCCTTCTACATTATGCTGGTCCAGAGGCTTGCTAGGTCATCAAGAAGTACCCAGCAACTGAAACGAGGCTCTAGACTCCACTCGGACGAATCTGGATCGTAGGTGGCTCACTTAGGCATTGTACGGACTAGTACCAAAAGTGAGGAGCCTCATACAATATGCAGGTCCAGAGGCTTGCTAGGTCATCAAGAAGTACTCCTAAAACGAGGCTCTGGACTTCACTCGGACAAATCAGGATCGTAGGTGGTTCACTCGGGCGTTGACCGGCCTGGTACAAAAGTGAGGAGCCTCCTACATTATGCTGGTCCAGAGGCTTGCTAGGTCATTAAGAAGTACCCAGCAACTGAAACGAGGCTCTGGACTCCACTCGGACAAATCGGGATCGTAGGTGGCTAACTTGGGCGTTGTCCGGCCCGGTACAAAAGTGAGAAGCCTCCTACATTATGCTGGTCCAGAGGCTTGCTAGGTCATCAAGAAGTACCCAGCAACTGAAACGAGACTCTGGACTCCACTCGGACGAATCTGGATCATAGGTAGCTCTCTTAGGCGTTGTCCGGCCTAGTACAAAAAGTCAGGAGCCTTCTACACGATACTGGTCCAGAGGCATGCTAGGTCATCAAGAAGTACCTGGCAACTGAATGAGACTCTGGACTGCACTCGGACGAATCGGGATCGTAGTTGGCTTACTTGGGCGTTGTCAGACCCGGTACAAAAGTGAGAAGCCTCCTACATTATGCTGGTCCAAAGGCTTGCTAGGTCATCAAGAGGTACCCAGCAACTGAGATAAGGCTTTGGACTTTACTCGGACAAATCGGGATCGTAGGTGGCTCACTTGGGCGTTGTCCGGCCCGGTACAAAAGTGAGAAGCCTCCTACATTATGCTGGTCCAGAGGCTTGCTAGGTCATCAAGAAGTACCCAGCAACTAAAACGAGGCTTTGGACTCCACTCGGACGAATCTGGATCGTAGGTGGCTCAATTAGGCGTTGTCCGGCCTAGTACAAAAAGTGAGGAGCCTCCTACACGATGCTGGTCCAGAGGCATGCTAGGTCATCAAAAAGTACCCGGCAACTGAATAAGACTCTGGACTGCACTCGGACGAATCGGGATCGTAGGTGGCTCACTTGGGCGTTGTCCGGCTCGGTACAAAAGTGAGAAGCCTCCTACATTATGCTGGTCCAGAGGCTTGCTAGGTCATCAAGACGTACCCAGCAACTGAAACGAGACTCTGGATTCCACTCGAACGAATCTGGATCGTAGGTAGCTCACTTAGGCATTGTCCGGCCTAGTACAAAAAGTCAGGAGCCTCCTACACAATGCTGGTCCAGAGGCAGGCTAGGTCATCAAGAAGTACCCGGCAACTGAATGAGACTCTAGATTGCACTCGGACGATTTGGGATCGTAGGTGGCTTACTTGGGCGTTGTCCGACTCGGTACAAAAGTGAGAAGCCTCCTACATTATGCTGGTCCAGAGGTTTGCTAGGTCATCAAGAGGTACCCAGCAACTGAGATGAGGCTTTGGACTTTACTAGGACAAATCGGGATCGTAGGTGGCTTACTTGGGCGTTGTCCGGCCCGGTACAAAAGTGAGAAGCCTCCTACATTATGCTAGTCCAGAGGCTTGCTAGGTCATCAAGAAGTACCCAGCAACTGAAACGAGGCTCTGGACTCTGAAACAAATACGGTGTGTTCTAAATATATTATCTAGAGGGGGGGGGGGGGGTGAATAGATTTTAACTATTATTACCCAATTTTCGCATGCAAGTCAATTTTACGAAAAAACCCTACTAGTCAAAAATACAAGCAAGTGTAATATAGTGCAGAATTTAAATAACACTTGATGTATACGTGGAAACCTAACCACTGGGAAAAACCACGGGCTGTTTAGTGCGCCACACTCGAACCTCGAAATCCATTAATCGAAATGGAGTTTACAACCTATGTAGACCTCGTCTAACACTCCGGTCAATAACCCCCCACTTCTACCACTCGGGCCTTTAAAAGTGGCTCTAGTCCTAATTGCTTAAGGCCTAAGCAACCTTAGCCTCAAGACTTAATTCTCTATGAAGAGATTATGCAACCTATGTGAATATGTATAAATATTCAAATAACAAACAAGGCTAGGTAACCTTAGATGCTTATCTAGGATGATGAAATTATCTGTAAGGATTCCCATTAATTGATTGGCTTATTTCGTGGTCAAACCACATGTTGGGGTTTGGTTGTAAGGGTAGTCTAGGTGATTAAGGTTGAAGATCAAAAACCCTTTCCAAGACCTCAAGAAGACAAGCACCAAAGGTATATTTGTAGTGCTTACTTTGCCTTGAAGAGATATAGTTGCACACACACACAACATGCATAACTCTTATTCTTGAATGTTGTGTTTATATTTTGTGTGCATTGTGCTTTATTGTTTATTCAATGTCTCTTCTTGCAATAAATTGATTGCATCTTGTTATATGAAATGCCATGACATGATAGGCATTAGGATGCATTCAATACCCACACTTGCACTTCATGTATGTTAGCTTTTAGTGTGGAGTAATTCGTTTCCCGAAGGATGTTCGGAAACGTCCGCGCATGCACGTTGATGTGCTTTGTTTTGCGCGATGATCGCCGGTGGAATTGCCTTTGGCTTCTCCTTGGTTTCACCATTTTTGGTGAAACGGCGGTTATGTTCGGCAGCCTGGCCGCCGTTCGAAACCGCCGAATGAGACCTGATTGAAATATATCTCTCGGGTCCAAAACGGCGGTTATGATCGGCGGTTTAGAAACCGCCAAACGAAGTCGCCAAAGTTCCCTTGTTCCGCTCGGGATCCATTCGGCGGTTCAATTTGGTGGCCTGGCCGCCGAATGAAACCACCGATCGTGCGATTTCAGGGGCGAAATTGTATTTTCACCTGCCCTGTTTTTGGTCTCTATAAATACTTTCTTATCTCTGGTTCAGAACTTAAGTCTTTGATGATAAGAACCCTAGAGAGATATTTAGAGAGACTTGAGAGAGAAAGCTTAAAGATCATATCTTTATCTCTCTAAACCCATTCCCACATGCATAAATCTTCATCTAAGCATCATCTAGGATCATCTAGCATATGCTAAAGCATGGGACTTCTTCAACACAAATGGTATGATTTGTTGAACACTTTTATCTTACATAATTAGTGTTTCTACTTATCAATTTTATCTCATATTTTACTTATATGTGTTTAGATTAATTTCTACATATAAGATTGAGATTATGTGTTGATTGGGTTATTATTTGATAGCTAGGCTTTAATGTTTATATGCCATCTAGCTAATTGATCTCATTTGTTGATTGAGATTATTTTTCATAGCTTATTTGATTAGGTCATTATTGCCTAAAAGCTTTGCCATGAACATTCTTGTGTGATGTATTGATAACTAGGTTGATAGATTGTCTTTTAATCAACTAGTTAATCCTTTGAATGTTTGTGGGTTTTATGTGATAGCTTTGTATCTAGGATTAGTTATCCTTTACTTGGCTAAAGTTATATGCCATGACATATAGCTATATGTGATATCTAGGATTGATTATATTGTCATCTTATAATCCTAGGTAAGCATCTAGAGTACCCTAGCTCTTATTGCAATATTTGGATATCATTGCATATTCACATTGGGTTGTGCATCTCTTTTGAGAGATTGAAGTCTTGGTCTAGGGTTGCTATTACAGGCCTGCGGGTAGTAGTGGTGGGTTACAGACCGGGATTAGGCTGTAAACATCATTACAAGTAGCGACTTCGAGGATCGAGCAATTGGACTAGAGCCACTTTTAAAGGCCCGCGTGGTAGAAGTGGGGGGTTATTGACCGTGTTAGACGAGGTCTACATAGGTTGTAAACTCCATTTCAATTAGTGGATTTCGAGGTCCGAGTGTGGCGCACTTAACAGCCCGTGGTTTTTCCCAGTGGTTGGGTTTTCCACGTAAACATCAAGTGTCATTTATTATTTCCGCATCTTATTACACTTGTATGTTTTGTTGACTTGCTAGGGGTATTTTTGTAAAATTGACATGCACACAAAAATTGGGTAATAATTAGATCAAATATATTCACCCCCCTCTAGCTTTATATTATACACACCGTATTCTTTTCATTATCAATTTAATCAACCCTAGATATCAATTGCTAAATAACATGTCAAATAGCTTAGCTAATCAAGATTAAGCAAAAACCTAATTAGCTATCACAATCAACACTCAATCATTTTCATCACAAATAATATCTAACTTGTATCTAGCATATAATCAAAAGCATACAAGTAATTAAAGAGATGTATTAATATGAAAAACACTAAAGTAATATGAAATTAGTGAAGAACATACCAAATAAGATGTGATCATTCAAAACCATGCATGGATCAATTCTATGAAGGCATAGAAGATCAAATATGAAATTTGATGCAAAAGGGATTTGATTTGAGTGTTTAAAGTTGAGTTCTTGATTTGATTTTTTCTCAAAAATCTCTCTTGAAAGTTTAGGGTTCTAATAACTCAAGAAACTTATTCAGAGAATGAGAAAGTAAGATATTTATAGACATCAAGAATTGGGCATGTGAAAAGATAATTTTGCCCCTGAAACGCACCGTTCGGCGGTTTCAATCGGCGACCAGGCCGCCGATCACGACCGCCGAATTAAGCCAGTGAAGAACAGAGCATCAACGGCGGTTTCATTCGGCGGTTTCGTGACTGCCGATCCAACCGCCGAATTAGACCGAGAGATTAAAATCGATCAGGTATGAACGACGGTTTCGAACGGCGGTCGTGACTGCCAATCGTAACCGTATAATTGCTTCAGACCAATCTGGACTGAAACGGCGGTTTCATTCGGCGGCCAGGCCGCCGATCATAACCTCAGATCACCAACAATGGTGAAAACCAAGGAGAAGCCAAGGGCATTCTCCGTGGGCGGTCTTCGCGCAAAACTAAGCACACATATGTGTGAGCGCGGACGTTTTCGAACATTATCGGGAAACGAATTACTAAGCACATATACACGCAACAAGATATCACAATCAAAGTGCTAGTGTGTAAAGTGACATGTGAAGAGTATGCACACAAATGCAAGTATGCTAAGTGTGTGTGTGCTTACTAAATCTCTTTAAAGAAAAATCAAGCACAAGAAATTATACCTTTGGCGTGCTTGTCCCTTGAGGTCTTGAAAGGGCCTTCGAGCATGAAGTTCAAACACCTAAACTACCCTTACATTATCAACCCCAACATGTGGTTTGTCCACAAAATAAGCCAATCAATATATGGGTATCCTTACAATCTCCCCCTTTGGCTATTTCGTGACAAAACCACCACTCACATTGATTCCTCACAACATGATAGAAACTACGGGTCTATTATGATTTTCTACTTTACAAAGAGATATGTAAAAATAATCTTGAAGTCTTCATTCTCAAGTAGAACAATCAATCTCTGAAAGCAAAGTTTCTATACTTTCCAATTCAAGTAAAAAGTGAGATGAATCAAGTGAGAATTAGAACAAGCATTTGCATTCTAAGAATTTAAGCACAACTACAACATCATGTAATAATTGTGAATGCAATGCTCCCCCTCAATGGGTTACTCCTCCTCAATGTATTGTCTCCCCAACATGCATAATTGCAACTCCCCTTACCACCATTCTACTCCCCCTTTTTGTCATGATATAGGAAAAGGAGTAGTCCCCAACCGGGTCACTTAGCAAAGAGAAATGATAGCATTCAAGTCATTTGCATAATCATAAAATGCACTTTATGCAACTCTATCAAATGGAGAGAAACAAGGAGATTTATTTTGAAAATAAATGTGTGAAACAAAACATGCTTTGCATACAAGACATGTAGCATTCAAGTCCAAAATACAATGGTATTTGGCAAAGCAAATGACAAAAGTTTCTAATAAGAATTTAAACCAATTTCACCAATGTCATGAGAGAAGCAAGGATATAGAGTTTTCATTGATTTTAATTTATGAGCAACTATATCCAACTTTATAAGTCAAACATGTCATGAGCAACTTTGCACCCTATTTGATTTTTCCGAGAATGAAACCCGTATGATAGTAGACATGTTCAACAAATAAAGAAAGAGAGATAATTTGGAATATAAATTCCTTTGAACGGATACAAGATCCTTTATTCATTTTGAGTCTCATAAGCTTTTTCACACAATGTTTTGCATTTATAAATTGCAATCATCAATTCATGCTTTTTCATTTGAGCATGTCATTTGAATTTCATGCTTTTCATATGACATTAGCATGTTATAAAAACAACTCACGCTTTTCAATTTTTAAGCATGTCATTAAGAATCATCATGTCATGGAGATAACTATAGGTCATTCATATCATACTTCCTATGTAAATCTCCTAGTCCAAAATGCATGTTTGAACATAAATATGACATGGATTGTAACCAACAGCATGGTTCACACTTATTGAATTGAAAACATATATACATATGTGCAACCAAGCTTACTCAAGCAATTAACAAAGAAGCATAAGATTTTTCAAATATTTGCATGCAACAAGTATGCATAAGCTCTCTTTGCTTGAGTTTCCCATATGGGGTCAATATCATCCTTCATCAAAGAAGGCGATAAGGTCCTATGGACCTACCAAGTCCATTAGACTTAGTTGAACCTATTTGAGACTTGTTAGTCTCGTAGCAAGCGGGTTCATCTTTCCTTATCCACATAGATATGATTTTTTTCTTCTTAGTGGTTAAGGGTTGCATGTCATTCACTAACCTAGGATTATTGACAAAGGATTTCCTAAGCTCATGCAAGTGGGCTCTTCTTAGCCTCTTTTTCTCTATCATGCTATTAATCCTACAATGCTTAATGTACTTAAAACACTTAGGCCTAATATGCCCATAAACACCACAATAATGACAAGTTGGTACAAAGTAAGAATTCATACCATATCCGTGTGAAGTCATTGGAGACTCATCATGCATTTGATGTCTCCTTTGGTGTTGAGCCGGTTCATGTCTTCTATGTGGTTGAACCGGAATGGGTTGCCTCCTTGGATGAGGTAGCATGTTTTGCCTCTTTTCATAGTGAGTCATTTGTTGAGGAGAGTTGACTCGAGAGGCTCTAATCCGTTGAGCTTGGGGTTGCTTTGTTTTCACCACCTTCACTTGTGCATTTTTCGAGCATTGTCCTAGTTCTAACTTCTTTCTAGGAGTTTGCACCGGTGATGCTTCTATCTTACCCAAACTCTTCACAAAGACGGTCTTCTTAGGAATAGAGCAATCCTTGCTCACTTCGAATCCAAGACCTCTTTTGTCACAAGAGCTTTTTCCTACACCAAGTATGTTGTCAAGCTTCTTGGTGCTTGTGGTCATTCTAGTCAATGACTCTTTGGCTTCAACAAGCTCTCTCTTCAAACCCTCTTCATTCCTCTTAGACAAAGGTAGCTCATCTTTTAGCTTGTCTTCTTCCACCATGGATCTTACCACTTCATCATCAGTGATCAACTTGTGTTGAAAGCGCTAAGTAGTTCTTCCTTTAACCTTTGAATCTCTTTTTCATTCTTTAACTTAGAGCTTTCAAAACTTTCAAAGTTGTCCTTAGATCCATCTTCTCCACTTGCTTCCTTAAGAGGTCATTGTATGTTTGAAAGCTCTAGATTTTCTTCCTCTAAAATCCTTAGAAATCTATCTTTCTTCTTCATGGGCTTTCAACATTGACTATAAAGTCATGCACATCCATATTCTCCACATTTCCATTTGTAGAGTTAGATAAGGTCATCTCCACTAGTGTCATCTTCTAGACTCTCCTCTCTCTCTCCTCATGGATCCAATATCCTCATCAAGACCTTCACCTTGATCTCTTGAGTCAATAAGTGTCATATCCAATGTGAAGCAACAACTATCTCCTCTATAGCTACTTCTTCGACTTTCTCTTCTATGGGATCACTAGCAATGGAATTCTTACCAACAACTTCATTTTCTTCATTAGTGGCACCCAATGCCTTGAAGTTATTGATAAGCTCATCATCACTTGATGACTTATCTCCCTCTCCGAGTCATCACTTTCACTCCAAGTGGCGACCATCATTTTTTCTTTCTTGTTCTTCAAATTCCCACAATCGGGTGAGATATGACCTATGCCGCCACACTCATAGCAATTGACCCCTTTCACTTGCCTAGGCTCATGCTTCTTGAAGGGAGCCTTTTTCTTCAAGACTTGGCCTTTGGATCCAAAGCCACGCTTCTCGAACTTGACAAATTTTTTGAATCTTTGAAGCATCAAAATCATGTCTTCGTCCAAGTCACCTTTCTCCTCCTTCCCTACCTTAGAAGCACTCAAAGCAATTCCTTTTTTCTTCTTTGAAGGAGTGGAGCTAGGACCCTTCCTAGACTCGTAGGCGAGAAGTCTACCTATTACCTCGCTCGGCTTCATGTCCTTAAAATCACTGTTTTCTTCTAAAGCCGTCACCTTAGACTCAAACCTCTCGGGAAGCGATCTCATTATCTTTTGCTTGATCCTTCTATCCGAGTAAGGGTCACCAAGTTGATGACTTTGGTTGACAATGTCCATCAACCTAATCTCAAAGTCGTTGAAGCACTCATTCTCCTCCATCCTAAGTGTCTCAAATTGAGTTTGGAGGACTTGAAGTTTGGAGTCCTTCACTACTTCGGTTCCCTCGTGTGCAACCTCTAAGATATCCCATGCCTCATTGGCTATCTTAGTGTTCTGAATCAGTTTGTACTGATTTTCGTCCACTGCACATATAAGGGCGTGCCATGCCTTTTGATTCCACTTAGACAACTCAAACTCGGGTTGTGTCCACTGTGCTTTAGGCTTGAGCACTTCTTCTCCTCCACCCAGAGTCATCATAGGAGGCGAATATCCATCTTCAATGGCCATCCATGCCCTATCATGGATTTGACACACATATGCCTCCATCTTCCCTTTCCATTGGGAGTAATTTATGCCGGTGAGGAGGGGTGGCCTTACGCTCGAAGCACCCTCATTTGAACCACCGATTCCACTCATAGTGTATAATGAATGGATGAAATGAATGCAAAATGTATGAATGATCAAAGAATCACACAAATGCAAAACACACCAAAAATGAGCTAGGATCACCTATGTATGTCTAGGAACCCGCTCTGATACCAATTGAAACAAATACGGTGTGTTCTAAATATATTATCTAGAGGGGGGTGAATAGATTTTAACTATTATTACCCAATTTTCGCATGCAAGTCAATTTTATGAAAAAGCCCCTACTAGTAAAAAATACAAGCAAGTGTAATATAGTGCGGAATTTAAATAACACTTGATGTATACGTGGAAACCCAACCACTGGGAAAAACCACGGGCTGTTTAGTGCGCCACACTCAGACCTCGAAATCCACTAATCGAAATGGAGTTTACAACCTATGTAGACCTCGTGTAACACTCCGGTCAATAACCCCCCCACTTCTACCACTCGGGCCTTTAAAAGTGGCTCTAGTCCTAATTGCTTGAGGCCTAAGCAACCTTAGCCTCAAGACTTAATTCTCTATAAGAGATTATGCAACCTATGTGAATATGTATAAATATTCAAATAACAAACAAGGCTAGGTAACCTTAGATGCTTATCTAGGATGATGAAATTATCAATTTAATCAACCCTAGATATCAATTGCTAAATGACATGTCAAATAGCTTAGCTAATCAAGATTAAGCAAAAACCTAATTAGCTATCACAATCAACACTCAATCATTTTCATTACAAATAATCTCTAACTTGTATCTAGCATATAATCAAAAGCATACAAGTAATTAAAGAGATGTATTAATATGAAAAACACTAAAGTAATATGAAATTAGTGAAGAACATACCAAATAAGATGTGATGATTCAAAACCATGCATGGATCAATTCTATGAAGGCATAGAAGATCAAATATGAAATTTTATGCAAAAGGGATTTGATTTGAGTGTTTAAAGTTGAGTTCTTGATTTGATTTTTTCTCAAAAATCTCTCTTGAAAGTTTAGGATTCTAATAACTCAAGAAACTTATTCAGAGAATGAGAAAGTAAGATATTTATAGACATCAAGAATTGGGCATGTGAAAAGACAATTTTGCCCCTGAAACGCACCGTTCGGCGGTTTCAATCTGTAGGGAAAAATACGGTCAAAGCAGCGGAAGCGAGACTAAAAACGAGTTTAGTATAGTTTAAAATTTTTCCATAATTTGAACCTTAACCCTCTAATTAATTAACATATAAAAGTGCACCAATGATGCACGCCTAAAAAAATATATTGCGGCACACTGTCTGCATGCCTATATAATTAATATATGTTCCACCAATTACTTGCCCATATCAAAGTATTAGTACTCCTATTAAACTGCACTCACAAATCAATATATATATATATATATATATATATATATATATATATATATATATACGGCCAAGTGCCATCACTCTTTTATATCATATTATATATATATTAGCTATATATATATCATGTTGCCGAAAATCTTCTACCATGTAGGATTTGTGTCTTTTGACCTAAATCCTAACTCTAGGTAGATTTCCTTAGAATTTCAAACCCTAATCCAACTCTTTAGTGTATTTGTGACTATATCACTCTTTTATATCATATTATATATATATTAGATAGATATATATCATGTGGCCGAAAATCTTCTACCATGTAGGATTTGTGTCTTTTGACCTAAATCCTAACTCTAGGTAGATTTCCTTAGAATTTCAAACCCTAATCCAACTCTTTAGTGTATTTGTGACTATATCAAAGACTTCCTAATTTGACTAAATAAATAAATTCCCTTTATTTATCTACTTACCAAATAAAGTCTTTAATATTTAATATACTACTACCAATAGTATAACTCTAGGAAACATATTTCCTGATCAGAAAAAGATTTTGATTCTCAATGAAATGATTAACTAATAAATTAATTAATTTCCATTTAATCAATCAATAAAATAAAATAATATTTTAGACTATTATTCTAGTCTTGCTGCCCACACCATATACATGGGCCTAATATTATTTTCTTATTTTATTTAATCCATTAGATTTTAATTAAAAAGCCCACATGTGAACCAGACCCATTCTTACTAAAATAAACAAGCCTACATGCCTTTCATTAATATATTAATATAATTGATCAGCCCATTAAATAAATAATGTGCAAATTATATTCTTAATATATTAAATACAATTCTAGATGGACCTATAAATTGGTCCGGTAGAATATATCAAGTGATCCATGCAAGTCCGTGTGGATTGGGGATCTTGGCGGGCCTATCTAAATTTAAGCTCCAATAGACATAACCCAATCACAATCAACAAATGATTCACTTAGGTTCAATCTATTAATTTTAGTTCATTCCACTAAAGAACTAAAATTGCACTCTTAAATAAAGATGGAATAAGTAAATGATTCTCATTCATACCCTAGACAACCTTATAGGAGATGGTGTATCCTCGTGAAGAATATCAGTAATCGCCAAGAGCTCATAGACCGTCTATAGCTCTTCAAGTTACCATATTTCCTCATATGACCACATTTTGAACTTAGATATTTTGACTTGTCCAGAAGCCATGTTTCAATAGACACTATTGAAAACTTAACGTTAAGATTTAATATCTAATACCTCAAAACATCCATATGATGATATTCTACTCTCATTTAATAAATGGAGCCACGATGTCCATATCTATAAATGAAGTCCTCTATCGATTAACAAATGAATACCACCAAACTATCGAGGATAGACTATGCTATATAATCGTACTCATTGATAACTCAAATGATACCACTTGCAACCATAAGTCCATCATTTATCTCAGGATTAAGATAGACTCTCCGATTGTCCTGATAATGAAAAGACTATTATCTATTGACGGTTCTAGATAAAGTATTTCATTGTGATCCAGTTCAATGCACCCAGTGCACTAGATTCTTTTACTCGAAGACCCTCCGATGATTTTAGACTCATCATAACACATTTGATCCCACTCAAATGCTAGTAAAAGAATTCTACAACTTTAACAAGATAAAGGTGCCCAACCTTTAACCTAAGTTGTGAACATTATTCAAGACTAACTAAAGAATTGTGTCTACCTCATACATATCCAGATGTACGAACAATTCTTCTTTTCTCATAGTCTTTTGACCTTATGATTATTTACTTTTGACAATTATAATAATTAAACTATAAATGCTATAAGATTTGTTAAACCAGAAATCACATTATGAATATGAATAGATTGTCAAAAACACTATTACACTCTTGCTATTGAGCATAATCCTAACACAATCTGCAGCCAGGCCGTCAATCACGACCACCGAATTGAGCCCGTGAAGAACAAAGCATCAATGGCGGTTTCGTGACCGCCGATCCAACCGCCGAATAAGACCAAGAGATTAAAATTGATCAAGTATGAATGGTGGTTTCGAACGGCGGTCGTGACCGCCGATCGTGACCGCATAATTGCTTCAGACCAATCTGGACTGAAACGGCTGTTTCATTCGGCGGTCAGGCCGTCGATCATAACCGCCGATCACCAACAATGGTGAAAACCAAGGAGAAGCCAAGGGCATTCTCCGTGGGCGGTCTTCACGCAAAACTAAGCACACATATGTGTGAGCGCGGACGTTTCCGAACATTATCGGGAAACGAATTACTAAGCACATATACACACAACAAGATATCACAATCAAAGTGCTAGTATGTAAAGTGACATGTGAAGAGTATGCACACAAATGCAAGTATGCTAAGTGTGTGTGGGCTTACTAAATCTCTTCAAAGAAAAATCAAGCACAAGAAATTATACCTTTGGCGTGCTTGTCCCTTGAGGTCTTGAAAGGGCCTTCGAGCATGAAGTTCAAACACCTAAACTACATTTACATTATCAACCCCAACATGTGGTTTGTCCATGAAATAAGCCAATCAATATATGGGAATCCTTACAGACTCCACTCGGACGAATCTGGATCGTAGGTGGCTCAATTAGGCGTTGTCCGGCCTAGTAAAAAAAGTGAGGAGCCTCCTACACGATGCTGGTCCAGAGGCATGCTAGGTCATTAAGAAGTACCCGGCAACTGAATGAGACTCTGGACTGCACTCGGACGAATCGGGATCGTAAGTGGCTCACTTGGGCGTTGTCCGGCCCGGTACAAAAGTGAGAAGCCTCATACATTATGCTGGTCCAGAGGCTTGCTAGGTCATCAAGAAGTACCCAGCAACTGAAACGAGGCTCTGGACTCCACTCGGATGAATCTGGATCATAGGTGGCTCAATTAGGCGTTGTCCGGCCTAGTACAAAACGTGAGGAGCCTCCTAAATCATGCTGGTCCAGAGGCTTGCTAGGTCATCAAGAAATACCCAGCAACTGAAATGAGGCTCTGGACTCTGCTCGGACAAATCGGGATCGTAAGTGGCTCACTTAGGCTGAAACAAATTATAACACGGTGTGTATAAAACTATCTAGAGGGGGGGTGAATAGATTTTAAGCTTTTTACCCAATTTTTCGTGTTAGTCAAAATTATGAAATTACCCATAAATAGATAAAGCAATAAATCAAGTATAAAATGCGGAAATTAAATAACACTTGATTTTTACGTGGAAACCCTCACGGGAAAAACCACGGGCTAGTAAGTAAGCCACACTCGAACCTCGAATCCACTAAATGTGTAAACAATTACAACCTAATCCCGGAAGTAATCACACACCTACCTAATCCCGGTATGAGTGAACCTAGTCCAATTTGCTTGCGATCTAAGCAACCTAATCCCGGATGCTACACACAAGACTTACTTTCTCTATGAAGAGAATACAACCCTAAGTGAATATATGTGAATATCCAAAATGCAACATAGAGCAAGGGAAACCCTATATGCTTATCTAAGATGATTAATATGCAATTAGAACAATCCTAGATATCAAAACTAAATGACATGTCAAATAGTTTAGCTAATCAAGATTAAGCACAAAACTTAATTAGCTATCACAAAAAAAAAAACTTTCTCAAACATACATCATACTAATCTCAAACTTGTATTCAAAGTATATAAAAACATAACTACAAGTAATTAATTGAGATTGCTAGCTAAGAGAAACACAAAATAGTAAGATATTAGTGAAAAGCTTACCAAGCAAAGTATGATGAAGAATCCATGCAAGATGACATCTAGAAGATCAAGGATGATGCTAGATGATGATTGATGATCATGAAAAAGTGTTTGAGTAATAAAAAAATGAGTTCTTGGAATTTTTCTTCTCTTTGAAAAATATCCTAAGTATGAATTCTGAATATGAACTCTCTTAATTGACCTAAAGACAAAATGGCATATATATAGGGGGCCAAATCAAAGTGTGGTCGTTTAAGTAAGTTTCAAAGAAACGCGCCGATCGGCGGTTTCAATCGGCGGCCAAGCCGCCGATCATGACCGCCGAATTGAGCTCGTGAAGAACAGAGCATAAACGGCGGTTCATTCGGCGGTTTCGTGACCGCCGATCCCAACCGCCGAATCAAACCCTGAGAGATTAAAATCAATCAGGTATGAACGGCAGTTTCGTGACCGCCGATTCAACTGCCGAATTAGACTGAGAGATAAATCAATCAGGTCTTGAATCGGCGGTTTCGAACGGCGGTCGTGACCTCTGATCTTAACCGCAAAAATGCTTCAGACCAATTTGGACTGAAATGGCGGTTTCATTCGGCGGCCAGGCCGCCGATCATAACCGCCGATCACCTAGAAAGGTGAAAACCAAGGAGAAGCCAAGGGCATTCTCCATAGGCAGTCCTCGCGCTAAACCAAGCACATTCTAGTGCATGCACGGACGTTTCCGAAAGTTATCGGGAAACGAATTACACGACAACATGACACAATTACACACAACAAAATATAATAAATAAGTGCAAGTGTGAAATGTGACAAGTGAAGAGAATGCACACATATGCAATGAATGTTAAGTGTGTGTGTGCAACTAATCTCTTCAAAGAAAAGTAAGCACAAAGAAATTTACCTTCGGTGCTTATCAACACGAGGTCTTCAAAGGGCTTCGAACAATAAGACCGATACTTAGGCTACCCTTACAAAGAACCCCAACATGTGGTTTGTCCACGAAATGAGTCAATCACGAAACCACCACTCACGTTGATTCCTCACAAAGAAATAGAAACTACGGGACAACTATGATATTCTACAACACAAAGAGATAAGAAAATAAAACTTCAAGTCTTCAATCTCTTGTAGAATAATCAAGCCCTGTAAATAAGATTTCTATGTTTTCCAATACAAGTGAAATGTGAGATTAATCAAGTGATATCAAAACAAGCATTTGCATTTTTAGAATTTAGGCACAACATTACAAAATATATGCAATGTATGATAAATGCAATGCTCCCCCTCAAAGGGTTACTCCCCCTCAATGTGTTATCTCCCCAATGTGCACAATTGAAACACCAATTTGCATCTCCCCTTACCATATACTACTCCCCCTTTTTGTCATGATATAGGCAAAGGAGTAGTCCCCAACCGGGTCACTCATAGTAACGAGAGATAGTAGCATGCAAGATTTGCATAATTAATATAAGTCACTTTATGCATCTCAATTAATCGGAGAGAAACAAGGAGATTTATTTGAGAGAAAAATGTGTGACTCAAACATGCTTTGCATACAAGACATGTAGCATCCAAGTCCAAAATACAATGGTATTTGGCAAAGCAAATGACAAAGGTTTCTAATAGGAATTCAAACCAATTTCACCAATGTCATGAGTAAAGCAAGGATATAGAATACATTGATTTCAATATAAGAGCAACTATATCCAACTTTATAAGCGAAATATGGCATGAGCAACTTTGCACCCTTTTTGATTTTTCTGGATAAGATATCTGTATGATAGTAGCCATGTTCAACCAATAAAGAAAGAGAGACATGTGTAATATAAATTCCTTTGAACAGATACAAGATCCTTTATTCATTTTGAGTCTCATTAGCTATCACACAAGTTTTGCATTTTTAAGAATATGTAATCATCAATTCATGCTTTTCATGTGAGCATGTTATATGAATTTCATGCTTTTTCATTTGACATTAGTATGTTATTAAAGAATCATCATGTCATGGAGATAATCATAGGTCATTCAAATCATACTTCCTATATACATTTCCTAGTCCAAAAATGCATGTTTGAACATAAATATGACATGGATTGTAAACAAGCAAGGTTCACACTTATTGAATTGAAAACATATATACATATGTGCAACCAAGCTTACTCAAGCAATTAAAAGAAGAGGCATAAGATATTTCAAATTTTTTGCAAGTGACAAGAATGCAAACTAGCTCTCTTTGCTTGAGTTCCCCATATGGGGTCAATCATAGAACATTGAAAGTAATTAAATACTCGAGGTGTGTTTTATATATAAAGCTAGAGGGGGGGTGAATAGATTTTATCTAATTATTACCCAATTTTCGCGTGCATGTCAATTTTACGAAAATACCCCTAGCAAGTCAACAATACATACAAGTGTAATAAGATGCGGAAATAATAAATGACACTTGATGTTTACGTGGAAAACCCAACCACTGGGAAAAACCATGGGCTGTTAAGTGCGCCACACTCGGACCTCGAAATCCACTAATTGAAATGGAGTTTAAAACCTATGTAGACCTCGTCTAACACTCCGGTCAATAACCCCCCACTTCTACCACGCGGGCCTTTAAAAGTGGCTCTAGTCCAATTTGCTTGATCCTCGAAGTCACTATTTGTAATGATGTTTACAGCCTAATCCCGGTCTGTAACCCACCACTACTACCCAGCGGGCCTGTAATAGCAACCCTAGACCAAGACTTCAATCTCTCAAAAGAGATGCACAACCCTATATGAATATGTATGAATATTCAATTAATGCAATAAGAGCTAGGGTTCTCTAAATGCTTACCTAGGATTATAAGATGACAATATAATCAATCCTAGATATCACATATAGCTATATGTCATGACATATAACTTTAGCTAAGTAAAGGATAACCAATCCTAGATACAAAGCTATCATATAAAACCCACAAACATTCAAAGGATTAACTAGTTGATTAAAAAACAATCTATCAACCTAGTTATCAATACATCACACAAGAATGTTCATGGCATATCTTTTAGGCCATAATGACCTAATCAAATAAGCTATGAAAAATAATCTCAATTAACAAATGAGATCAATTAGCTAGATGACATATGAACATTAAAGCCTAGCTAACAAATAATAACCCAATCAACACATAATCTCAATCTTATATGTAGAAATTAATCTAAACACATATAAGTAAAATATGAGATAAAATTGATAAGTAGAAACACTAATTATGTAAGATAAAAGTGTTCAACAAATAATACCATGTGTGTTGAAGAAGACCCTGTAGGGAAAAATACCGTAGTACACGCAGCGGAAGCGAGACTAAAAATAAGATTTAGTGACTTTTAAAATTTTTCCTTTATGAACCTTAAACCCTTTAATTAATTAAACATGCATATACAATAACCAAAAAGTAGAATACCTTTTGTCGCGTGATCCGATTGACTTACGTCGATGGTAATCCGCAAGATCTTCAATCCTAGCACGAACGTGGATCACCTAGGAGCGTGGTCTCCCTTTTTCTTTGAATTGCAAACATGTGAATGGACAAAACAAACTTTATTTTCTTTGTTAGTCACAAAAACAATCAAAAGAATGACTGAGATTATTCCGGTCACTTTTGAGTTCTCAATCTAATGATCGAAACTCGCGTGAACCTAGATCGATATCGTATACACAAGCTTATTGATGATTAAGCAAATAGTATACTATCAAAGAATAATCTAACACTCCTATTTGTTTTTGTAGAATAAAAGCTTTCTTATGAATTGAGAAGAAGAAGAAAAATTGTCTCCAGAACAACTTGTGTGGCCGAAATCTATATGTGGGAATATATAGGTGGCCGAAATTTTCCTCTCCCTGTCTTTTAGGGTTGCCGAAATCTCTCTCCTTTTTACACTAGGGTTGCCGCAAATCACCACCTCTAAAGGTTTGTGTTGCACCCTAATTTCCATAAAAGAATAGACTTCTAACCCTAATCTAACTCATAGTTATTTTATTCTTTTTAATGACTAAATTAAAAGACTTCTTATTTGAATAAATAAAATTAATTATTTGTTTTCTTACCAAATAAGTCTTTTACTTTTAGTATACTACCAACAATAGTATAACATTAGGAATCATATTTCCTAATCAGAAAAATTTGTTTATTAATTAACAATTAATTAATAAATTAATTAATTCTTATTTAATTAAAACAAATGAAACAAATAATATATTAGGTTAAAACTTAACCTTGCCGCCCCACTTGAATAAATGGGCCAAAATATTATTTTCTTATTTCATTTAATCCATTGGACTTTAAATAAAAAGCCCACATGTGAACCAGACCCATTCTTACTAAAAGAAACAAGCCCACATGTCTTTCATTAATATATAAATATAATTGAGCAGCCCATTACTTAAATAATGTGCAAATTATATTCTTATATATTAAATGCAATTCTAGATGGACCCTTAAATTGGTCCGGTAGAATATATTAAGTGATCCATGCAAGTCCGTGTGGATTGGGATCTTGGCGGGCCATCTAAATTTAAGCTTCAATAGACATAACCTAATCACAATCAACAAATGATTCACTTAGGTCCGATCCATTAATTTTAACTCATTCCACTAAAGAGCTAAAATTGAACTCTTAAATAAAGATAGAAAAGGAAGATGCTCCTCATTCATACCCTAGACAATCATATAGGAGATAGTGTATCCTTGTGATTAATATCAGTAATCGCCAAGAGTTCATAGACCGCCTATAACTCTCCAAGTTACCATATTTACTCATATGACCACGTTTTTGAACTTGGATATTTTGACTTGTCCAGAAGCCATGTTTTCAATAGACACTATCGAAAACTCAACGTTGAGATTTAATATCCAATTACCTCAAAACATCCATATGATGATATTATACTCTCATTTAATTAAATGGAGCCACGATGTCCATATCTATAAATGAAGTCCTCTATCGATTAACAAATGAATATCACCAAACTATCGAGGATAGACTATGCGATATAATCGTACTCATTGATAACTCAAATGATATCACTTGCAACCATAAGTCCATCATTTATCTCAGGATTAAGATAGACTCTCCGATTGTCCTGATAATGAAAAGACTATTATCTATTGATGGTTCTAGATAAAGCTTTTCATTGTGATCCTGTTCAATGCACCCAGTGCACTAGATCCTTTTGCTCGAAGACACTCCGATGATTTAGACTCATCATATCTCATTTGATCCCACTGAAATGCTAGCAAAAGAATTCTACAACTTTAACAAGATAAAGGTGCCCAACCTTTAACTTAAGTTGTGAACATTATTCAAGACTAACTAAAGAATTGTGTCTACCACATACATATCCAGATGTACGAACAATTCTTCTTTTCTCATAGTCTTTAGACCTTATGATTATTTACTTTGACAATTATAATATTAAACTATAAATGCTATACGATTTGTTAAACCAGAAATCACTTTATTAATATGAAAAGATTGTTAATTACAACATTACACTCTTGCTATTGAGCATAATCCTAACAATCTCCCACTTGCACTATAGCAAATGTGTCATATCTCTCAAGCCCATGTTCTCTAGATGCCATCGAAACTCTTCTGAGGTAGAGCCTTTGTGAAGGGATCCGCTAGATTTTCTGCTGACGCGATTTTGGTAATCGTCACGTCACCTCTTTGAACAATCTCCCTTAAAAGATGATACTTTCTTTCAATGTGTTTACCTCTCTTGTGACTTCTTGGTTCTTTCGAATTAGCCACTGCTCCACTGTTGTCACAGTAGATAGTGATCTGCTTATTCGCACTAGGAACCACTTCCAAGTCAATCAAGAATTGGCGGAGCCAAGCAGCCTCTTTGGCAGCCTCGCATGCAGCAACATACTCAGCTTCCATGGTGGAATCAGCAATACAAGATTGCTTGATACTCCTCCATATAACTGCTCCTCCTCCAATAGTAAACACAGCCCCTGATGTGGATTTTCTGGAGTCAGAATCTGATTGGAAATCAGAATCTGTATACCCAACGGGAATCAAATCCCCTCCAGAGTATACAAGCATATTATCTCTCGTTCTCTTAAGATACTTGAAATATGCTTGACTGCCGTCCAGTGATCAGGACCAGGTTTCGATTGAAACCTGCTAACTATGCCAACAGCAAAACAAATATCTGGTCTAGTACAGAGCATTGCATACATGAGACTTCCAACTGCCGAGGCATATGGAACTCTACTCATGAATTGCTCTTCATGCTCATTCTTAGGAACTTGTTCCTTAGAAAGCTTGATTCCATGTCTGAAAGGTAACATACCTTTCTTGGAATCCTGCATGGAAAACCTAGACAAGATCTTGTCTATGTATGAAGCTTGGGATAATGCAATCGTTCTATTCTTTCTATCCCTTATTACTTGGATACCTAGAATAAAACTTGCTTCTCCTAAGTCCTTCATATCAAATTGTTTTGCTAACCATTCTTTTACTGATGTCAATACACCTACATCGTTTCCAATGAGTAGTATATCATCAACATAAAGAATCAGGAAAACCAACTTGTCGCCCTTAATCCTTTTGTATACACAAGGTTCGTCAGGATTCTGAATAAATCCAAAACCTTTGACAGCTTGATCAAACCTTATGTTCCAGGATCTGGATGCTTGCTTCAATCCATATATGGATTTCTGCAACTTGCATACCTTTTCCATTTGGCCCTTTTCAATGAATCCCTCTGGTTGCATCATGTAGATGCTTTCGTCAAGACTTCCATTAAGGAAAGCTGTCTTGACGTCCATTTGCCAAATCTCTAGATCTAAAGATGCTGCAATGGATAAGAGTATCCTAATGGATTTAAGCATGGCCACAGGAGAGAAGGTTTCCTCGTAATCGATACCTTCTTTCTGTGTATACCCTTTAGCTACCAATCTAGCTTTAAAGGTTTCCACCTTACCATCCATACCTCTTTTCCTCTTGTATACCACTTGCACCCAATGGGTTTTATCCCTTTAGGCAAGTCTACAAGGGACCAGACTTTGTTATCGAACATAGATTCAATCTCAGATTGCATTGCCTTTTGCCAATGGCGACTATCAACATCCTCCATAGCTTCCTTGTACGTGTAGGGATCATCGTCGTCCGGGAGATTCTCCACTGATTCTCCCAGACCGATGTATCTTTCGGTTTGTGTTCTAACCCTCCCACTACGACGAGGAATGGTAGGTTGTTGATCTTGTGTTGGATCGGAACTTACAATTGGGTTAGGTTGTGTAACCTCTCGTGGAATTGTATCTCCTGACATCTCATTCAGGACAATTCTACTTCTAGGCACAAAATCATTCATATAGTCCTTTTCCAGAAATTTAGCATTTGTCGAAACAAATACTTTAAGATCTGAAGGACTATAGAAATAATATCCTTTAGTTTCTTTTGGATACCCTACAAATATACATGTTTCTGAACGGGACTCCATCTTTTCTGTCTTTCCTTTTAACACATGCGCAGGACAACCAAATATCCTTAAGTGTTGTAAACTAGGCTTGCGCCCAGTCCACAACTCATGCGGTGTTTTAGGAACAGACCTAGATGGTACATCGTTTAGAATGTATATAGCAGTTTGTAAAGCATATCCCCAAAAAGAATAGGAAGTGTTGAATAACTCAACGTAGACCTAACCATATCCAAAAGAGTTCTATTTCTCCTTTCTGCTACCCCATTCTGTTGAGGTGTACCTGGTGCAGAAAACTGAGAAACAATCCCATTATCAATAAGATATTGCTGAAACTCACCAGATAGATATTCTCCACCACGATCAGATCTCAAGATTTTTATGTGTTTCTCAAGCTGATTTTCCACTTCAGCTTTGAATGCTTTGAACATGTCAAAAGCATCCGACTTATGTCGCATGAGATACACATAACCAAATCTCGAGTAATCATCTGTGAAGGTGATGAAGTACTCATATCCACCTCTAGCTTGAATGCTCATAGGTCCACATACATCAGTGTGTATCAATCCTAAACATTCAGTGGCTCTTGCACCTTTGGCAGAGAACGTCCTTTTGGTCATTTTACCTTCCAAACAAGATTCACAAGTTGGTAGATCATCAACCTTTAAGTCACTCAAAGGTCCGTCACATACCAATCTTTTAATCCTATTAAGGTTAATATGACCTAAGCGTAAGTGCCAAAGGTAGGTTTCATCTGTTGATAATTTTACTCTTTTATGATTAGGTTCCGTTTTTCTGTGTCTAACGAGTGAGAGATATTTCTATGCAAAAATATAGACCGTTTTCCAATGTACCTTGGCAAATAATTTTGTCATTCTTACTAATAATAAAAACTTTATTAAAAGTAACCGAATATCCAAATTTATTTAAACAAGAAACTGAAATTAAATTCCTCTTGAATTGAGGTACATAATAAACGTCTATCAAATCTAAATGCCTTCTAGAATCCAAATAAACTCTAATATCTCCCACTGCACTTGCAGACACTAACGTTCCGTTGCCCAAGCGCAAATTGATTTCATTCTTACTCAGCTTCTTCTCCTTTCTTGGAACCCCTGCAAGGAATAACAAACATGATTAGTGGCTCCTGAGTCTATGATCCAAGAATCTGTAGAATCAGCCAAAAAACATGTTTCAAGATAATTCACATTACCTTCTTCCTTCTTATTCTGGGACTTTGGGCAATTTCTCTTCCAATGTCCCTTTTCACCACAAAGGAAGCATTTCCCTTTGATCTTGGTTACTTTCTTGGTATCCTTCTTGATAGGCCCAAGTGCTTTTTCTTCTGTTGTTTCTTGACCTTTTGACGGCCTTAACAGTAGCAACTTTACCAACCATATGAATCTCTTGACCTTTGCCTTTCACAAGGATCTTTTCAGCACTTTGAACATCTTGCATCAGGCCTTGTAAGGTGTATTCCTTTTTGTTCAAAGTGTAGTCCAATTTGAACTGATCAAAGGAATCTGACAATGAATTGACAACCATATCAATCTTTGTCTCACCATCTATCTCAGCGCCATGCAGTTCAGCAATGTTGAGATGTGCTATGACTTTCATCATGTGATCTTTCACAGCCTGTCCAGGTTTCATCCTAAGATTCATAAAAGCAGTCACTGCCTCTCTCTTAGTCGTCCTAGACTTCATAGCAAACATCTCCTCTAGAGACATCATAATATCAGCAGCGGACTCCATTCCTTCATGCTGCGGTTGCAACACGTCGGAGATAGTGGCCATAATGTAACATTTTGCCATATCATCTGAAGTCTTCCACTGCTCATACTCATCTCTATACATTATGCTTGATTCATTATTAGGAGCAGGTGGTTTAGGAGTAGTTAGAACAAACTTATGTTTTTCACTTTGCAGCAACAACCCATTTTCCTTTCCATGTGACATAATTATCTCCAGTATTAAAGTGTTATCTTTCAGGATGTTCATAAGTGATGGGGTCATGATTTCTGAATAAAACAAAACATATATAAGTAAATAATCATGATAAAGCACTTTTAAATATTTATCTTGAATTAAATAAATAACTCAATCATAAAATTCAACGGTGATCCAACACCCATAAATGTTACGCCTCCTTTGGGAGTTCGCACCATTTACTAGTTAGACTAGGTCCCACCTAATTCTTAACATAACAACCAGCGTTTTTAATTTTAGCCTTGCAATTTTACTGACAAGAACTCTTGGGAGGATATCAATAAAATTACATTGAGTGTGTTACCAAGATATCGACCCTCAGTTTTCTCTCACGAATATCCCTCCTTGGGGAGTAGATCTCGTTTGAGTCCATTGTCTAGTCTATCCTTGTAAGGAAGTATGTTGCTAAATTCCATTCATGGACGCCCCTTGGGGGGATTACCATAAATAATAAAGCTCAACCAACCTTGGAGGCCATAGGTGTTACAAAAACACCTTCTCTCACTCAATTATTTAAGGCGTGTGATTAAATCCCATAGAATGATTTACCAAGTTATCTAGATGCCAATTTAGATACCTAAATCATTCAATGCATGTTCATACCAAAAGAGATATATGAGTGGCACTCCTATTCTATATGTCATGTTATCATATACAATAACAAATATTGTAATATTTAAAGCATAAATTAAATAGCAACAATTTTGGCCCATCCTAGAAAAACAAGTAAATTACAATTTGTTTTAGGAACACAAGATCTTCAGGTGGTCCATCAACCATACGTTCATCCTTCGGCCCAAACCCCATGGGCGTGCACAACCCACAACCCCACAAAGGGGCTGCTGTGCGCAGCCCATGAAGACTCCCAGGGCTGCCGTGCGCAGCCCACCAAGCTTGGGCTTGCCATGCGCAGCCCAATCCACTCCTAGGGTGCGCACGGTGCTCGTTCTCGGTTCCGGTTGCTTCGTTTTTCTTCGTGCCTTCGAATCTTCATTACCCGAATACATTACGGCAGTATAAATAATAAAATACTGCAGTATTAATTTTTTTTTTTTTTTATTCACTGCAGTACTTTTTACAAATAAAATACTGCACTAAAACTTAAAAAAAAAAACTGCTGCAGTAATAAAAAAAAAAAATACTGCACATATAAAAAAAAATAAAATAAAACCTAGCAACTACCAAGAAGGAATTATGGCGATGATAGACCACCCTTCTTGTTACAACTCCGAAACAATAATTACATTGAAAATCTAGGACCAAAATCGAGCAACAACAATCCACATAAAACATATATAAATCCATACATCACATGTAATTATATATGCGAATACCTAGAGTGCCATCTCTTTCTAAACATGCATAATCACAATAAAAAGAAATAGATCCACGTATATATACGTTAATTAATTAAGAGGGTTCAACCTAGGCTCTGATACCAATTGTAGGGAAAAATACCGTAGTACACGCAGCGGAAGCGAGACTAAAAATAAGATTTAGTGACTTTTAAAATTTTTCCTTTATGAACCTTAAACCCTTTAATTAATTAAACATGCATATACAATAACCAAAAAGTAGAATACCTTTTGTCGCGTGATCCGATTGACTTACGTCGATGGTAATCCGCAAGATCTTCAATCCTAGCACGAACGTGGATCACCTAGGAGCGTGGTCTCCCTTTTTCTTTGAATTGCAAACCTGTGAATGGACAAAACAAACTTTCTTTTCTTTGTTAGTCACAAAAACAATCAAAAGAATGACTGAGATTATTCCGGTCACTTTTGAGTTCTCAATCTAATGATCGAAACTCGCGTGAACCTAGATCGATATCGTATACACAAGCTTATTGATGATTAAGCAAATAGTATACTATCAAAGAATAATCTAACACTCCTATTTGTTTTGTAGAATAAAAGCTTTCTTATGAATTGAGAAGAAGAAGAAAAATTGTCTCCAGAACACTTGTGTGGCCGAATCTATATGTGGGAATATAGGTGGCTGAAATTTTCCTCTCCTTGTCTTTTAGGGTTGCCGAATATCTCTCTCTTTTTTACACTAGGGTTGCCGCAAATCACCACCTCTAAAGGTTTGTGTTGCACCCTAATTTCCATAAAGAATAGACTTCTAACCCTAATCTAACTCATAGTTATTTTATTCTTTTTAATGACTAAATTAAAAGACTTCTTATTTGAATAAATAAAATTAATTATTTATTTTCTTACCAAATAAGTCTTTTACTTTTAGTATACTACCAATAATAGTATAACATTAGGAATCATATTTCCTAATCAGAAAAAATTTGTTTATTAATTAAACAATTAATTAATAAATTAATTAATTCTTATTTAATTAAAACAAATGAAACAAAATAATATATTAGGTTAAAACTTAACCTTGCCGCCCCACTTGAATAAATGGGCCAAAATATTATTTTCTTATTTCATTTAATCCATTGGACTTTAAATAAAAAGCCCACATGTGAACCAGACCCATTCTTACTAAAAGAAACAAGCCCACATGTCTTTCATTAATATATAAATATAATTGAGCAGCCCATTACTTAAATAATATGCAAATTATATTCTTAATATATTAAATGCAATTCTAGATGGACCCTTAAATTGGTCCGGTAGAATATATTAAGTGATCCATGCAAGTCCGTGTGGATTGGGATCTTGGCGGGCCATCTAAATTTAAGCTTCAATAGACATAACCTAATCACAATCAACAAATGATTCACTTAGGTCCGATCCATTAATTTTAACTCATTCCACTAAAGAGCTAAAATTGAACTCTTAAATAAAGATAGAAAAGGAAGATGCTCCTCATTCATACCCTAGACAATCATATAGGAGATAGTGTATCCTTGTGATTAATATCAGTAATCGCCAAGAGTTCATAGACCGCCTATAACTCTCCAAGTTACCATATTTACTCATATGACCACATTTGAACTTGGATATTTTGACTTGTCCAGAAGCCATGTTTTCAATAGACACTATCGAAAACTCAACGTTGAGATTTAATATCCAATTACCTCAAAACATCCATATGATGATATTATACTCTCATTTAATTAAATGGAGCCACGATGTCCATATCTATAAATGAAGTCCTCTATCGATTAACAAATGAATATCACCAAACTATCGAGGATAGACTATGCGATATAATCGTACTCATTGATAACTCAAATGATATCACTTGCAACCATAAGTCCATCATTTATCTCAGGATTAAGATAGACTCTCCGATTGTCCTGATAATGAAAAGACTATTATCTATTGATGGTTCTAGATAAAGCTTTTCATTGTGATCCTGTTCAATGCACCCAGTGCACTAGATCCTTTTGCTCGAAGACACTCCGATGATTTAGACTCATCATATCTCATTTGATCCCACTCAAATGCTAGCAAAAGAATTCTACAACTTTAACAAGATAAAGGTGCCCAACCTTTAACTTAAGTTGTGAACATTATTCAAGACTAACTAAAGAATTGTGTCTACCACATACATATCCAGATGTACGAACAATTCTTCTTTTCTCATAGTCTTTAGACCTTATGATTATTTACTTTGACAATTATAATATTAAACTATAAATGCTATACGATTTGTTAAACCAGAAATCACTTTATTAATATGAAAAAGATTGTTAATTACAACATTACACTCTTGCTATTGAGCATAATCCTAACAGACCCATGCATTAGCATATTCTAGATGAACCTAGATGATGCCAAGATGATGATTTGTGCATGTGGGAATGGGTTTAGAGAATTAAAGATGTGATCTTTAAGCTTTTTCTCTCAAGTCTCTCTAAATATCTCTCTAAGGTTCTTGGGATGCAAGACTTGTATTGTGAACCAGAGATAAGGATGTATTTATAGAGACCAAAAATAGGGAAGGTGAAAATACAATTTTGCCCTTGAAACGCACCGATCGGCGGTTTCAATTGACGGCCAGGCCGCAGAATGGCTCCCGAGCGAAACAGGGGAACTTCGGCGACTTCGTTCGGCAGTTTAGAAACTGCTGATACCAACCGCCGTTTTGGACCCGAGAGATATATTTCAATCAGGTCTCATTTGGCGGTTTCGAACGGCGGCTCGGCCGCCGAACGTAACCACCGTTTCACCAAAAATGGTGAAACCAAGGAGAAGCCAAAGGCATCTCCACCGGCGATCATCGCGTAAAACAAAGCACATCAACGTGCACGCGCGGACGTTTCCGAACATCCTTCGAGAAACGAATTACACCACACTAAAAGCTAACATACATGAAGTGCAAGTGTGGGTATTGAATGCATCCTAATGCCTATCATGTCATGGCATTTCATAAAACAAGATGCAATCAATTTAATGCAAGAAGAGACATTGAATAAACAATAAAGCATAATGCACATAAAATATAAACACAACATTCAAGAATAAGAGTTATGCATGTTGTGTGTGTGTGCAACTATATCTCTTCAAGCCAAAGTAAGCACAAGATATACCTTTGGTGCTTGTCCTCTTGAGGTCTTGGAAAGGGTCTTTGATCTTCAACCTTAATCACCTAGACTACCCTTACAACCAAACCCCAACATGTGGTTTGACCATGAAATAAGCCAATCAATTAATGGGAATCCTTACAAACATCACTCCACAAGACATATCCCAATAGATCTACTAAGAATTTTAAATAGAGTAGCATCTAAGGGTTTAGTAAATAGGTCCGCAAGTTGATCATTAGTACCTACATGTTTAAGTACTATGCATTTATTTTCAACAAGCTCTCTAATGAAGTGATGGCGGATGTCAATATGCTTAGTTATAGAATGTTGCACCGGATTCTTGGAAATATTAATGGCACTCATGTTATCACAAAAGAGAGTGAGAGTACCTTGGTTGAATCCGTAATCTACTAGCATTTGCTTCATCCATATAAGTTGAGTGCATCCACTCCCCACGGCTATGTACTCGGCTTCCGCCGTGGACAAGGAAATCGAGTTTTGCTTCTTGCAAAACCAAGACACCAAGTTGTTGCCTAGAAAGAAGCACCGCCCGATGTGCTCTTCCTATCTCATCACAATTTCCTGCCCAATCCGCATCACTATATCCTACAAGACTAGGATTAGTGTCAAATGAGTACCAAATCCCATAGTTGGAAGTCCCATTCACAAAGCGAATGACTCTCTTAACCGAAGAGAGATGGGACTCCTTGATCGGATTGGTACCTAGCACAAACTCCTACACTAAATGATATATCGGCCTACTTGCGGTCAAATAGAGCAAGCTCCCTATCATGCCACGATATAAGGTTTGGTCCACACTTTTACCGCTAGCATCCTTGCTTAGCTTCAAAGTGGTGCTCATAGGAGTGTCACAATGTTGGCTTTTCAAGACCAAACTTCTTCATAAGGTTTTTGGCATATTTGGCTTGGGTTATGAAAATCCCATTATCTAGTTGCCTAATTTGCAAACCTAGGAAGTAATTAAGCTCACCACAAGACTCGTCTCAAATTCATGAGACATAACATCAACAAATTGTTGGACTTGTGTTGTTGGTGGAGCCAAACACTATGTCATCGACATATATTTGAGCTATGAAAAGCTCATCATTGTCTCTCTTGATGAATAGTGTCTTGTCAACACTACCTCTTGTGTAGTTATTGTCAACAAGAAATTGAGTGAGGCGCTCATACCAAGCCCTCGGTGCTTGTTTCAACCCATATAGTGCCTTCTTGAGGCGATAGACATGGTTGGGGTGTGAGCATCCACAAACCCCTTGGTTGTTCAACAAACACTTCCTCTTGCAAGAACCATTGAGGAAGGCACTCTTGACATCCATTTGGTGCAATTTGAACTTGTGCACACAAGAAATGGACAAGAGAAGCCTAATGACTCTAAACGGGCAACGGGAGCAAATGTCTCCTCAAAGTCGATACCCTCAATTTGAGAGTACCCTTGTGCTACAAGTCTAGCCTTGTTCCGCACTATGTTGCCATCCTCATCGGATTTGTTCCTAAATATCCATTTAGTGCCTATGACATTAGTGGTCTTAGGCCTAGGAACTAGAGTCCAAACCTCATTCCTTTCGAATTGGTTTAGCTCTTCTTGCATGGCAAGAACCCAAAATTCATCATTTAAGGCTTCTTTAACCTTTTTGGGTTCAATTTGAGAGGTGTAGCATGTGTAGCTAATAAGATTAGCAAGTTGACGTCTAGTCCTAACACCCTCATTAACCTCTCCAATGATATCTTCTTTATCATGGAGTCTTCTAACCCATGGAGCGGGTTCATTAGAGTCTAAGAGAGGGACTCTAGTAGTGGGTTGTTTGACTTCATCATTTTCATTAGATGTCCCAACATTGGGAGTCACCACAACCCTTTCCAAAGGAGAGTCATCACTAAAAATAACCTCCTCCTTATGATCATTAGACTTGAGCCTAGTGTCATCAAATACGACATTGGATAATTCCATAACACTTAGAGTCTTTAAATTGAAAACTCTATAGGCTCTACTATTCAAGGCATAGCCAATAAAAATACCCTCATCAATCTTAGCATCGAATTTGCCAAGTTGATCACGGTCATTCAAAATGTAGCATTTGCTTCCAAAAGTGTGGAAGTAGCTAACATTTGGCCTCTTCCCTTTCCATAACTCATATGAGGTGTTTCTAGTACCGGGCCTTAGGAAAAATCTATTTCCTATATAGCAAGCCGTATTGATGGCTTCGGCCCATAGGTTCCTAGGGACATTGCTGCTAAGCAACATCACACGGGCCATCTCTTAAAGGACCCTATTTTTCCTCTTAATAACTCCATTTTGTTAAGGTGTCGTAGGAGCCGAAAACTCATGGGAGATGCCTAAACCATTACAAAAGGTTTCAAAGGTAGCATTCTCAAATTCCCTCCCATGGTCACTTCTAATCCGTTTTATGCTTTTAATATTAGAGTTCATCTCATTTTGTATTTTATTACAAAGCATTTTAAACTTATCAAAAGTTTCGGATTTTTCTCTAAGAAAATATGTCCATGTGAACCTAGAGAAATCATGAACACAAACAAAAATGTATCTCTTTCCACCCAAACTTTCAGTTTGCATGGGACCCATAAGGTCCATGTGGAGAAGCTCAAGTGGCTTCTTGGTGGTGAGATACTTACCCTTTTTGTGCATGCTTTTAGTTTGCTTTCCTTGTTGGCAAGGTCCACAAACACCATTGGCTTTCTTCCCAAGCTTAGGGAGGCCACGCACACAATTGAACTTTCCAAGGGTCCGTAGATCCCTAAAGTTCATGTGGCCAAGTCTTTCATGCCACAACTCAATTTGCTCATCCATGGACACATGATTAGATACAATACTAGCTTCAAGACAATAACAATTGTCGCTAGATCTCATGCCCTTCAACAAGGTTTGTCCATCGGGTTTTAGGATAGAGCAATAATCTTTAGAAAACAAGACGGAATATCGTTCATCACTAAGATGTGAAATGCTTATTAAATTGGCTTTCAAGCCATCAACAATAAAGCATTGGATAAGGAGGGTAATCTGGGAACGGAAATGGTTCCTTTCCCTACAACATTTCTTTTGGATCCATCACCAAAAGTGACATTTCCACCTTCCTCCATAACAAGAGTCTCGAGAAACTCTTGTTTCCCGTCATGTGCCTAGAGCACCCACTATCCAATACCAAAAATTAGAAGAATTTGCCTTCAAGGCTATTTGTGCACATGGCAAACATTTTCATTCTTTCTAATCCACTTAGCAACAATTTTAGCTTTCTTAGTGGTCTTTGGTACATGGGCTCTAGATGTCCTAGGATCATGCAAAGTAAAATTATCATTCCTAGGAACATGCATCTTGGCTCTATTCTTTCTCTTTTCAATCATGCTTCGTGTTCTACACATTTTATATATTGAAAGCAATTTGGTCTAATATGACCATCACAACCACAAAATGACAATAGGATGAAAAAAGGAATCATACCTTGTCTTTGTGCACGTATGGGAGCTCGTCCATGTCTTTGTGGATAAGTGGGTTCAATCCATCTTCGTTGTTGAACCGGTTTAGGTTGCTTCCAAGCTTGAGGTTGCATGATTGGTCTCTTTCCTTTGTGAGCCAATTGTTAAGGAAAGTTGGCTTGAGGGACCCTAGGGGGTTGAGCTTGAGGTTGCCTTCTTGGTCCCATCTTCACTTGAGCATTTGAACTTTGTCCTATTTCTAACTTCTTCCTAGGAATTTGCACAAATGAAGTTTCTTCTTTCTTCAAGCTCTTGACAAACACGGTCTTGTTAGAGGTAGAGATCTTCTTGTCATCTTCATACCCAAGACCCCTCTTGTCACACCAAGCATATGGTCAAGCTTCTTGGTGCTAGAATCTATCCTAGCCAAGGACCCTTTAACTTCTACAAGTTCCCTCTTCAAGCCTTCTTCACTTCTCTTGGATAAGTCTAACTCCTCAATTAACTTATCCTCTCTCCTCTTCAATCTTTCCACTTGTTCACTTAAGTGGTCATTGTGAGCCGAAAGTTCAAGGTTCTCTTCTCTCAACCTCTCAATCTTTCTTGTGCTTTTAATTGCTAAATCATTGAACTCGGCATGGTATTTAGCAAGCACCTTTTGCTCCACAAATTTCTTTATGGACTTAGAAGAGGAGTCACTTTCTACTTCACTAGAGTCAATTTCCTCTTGACTCATTTCCTCTCTCTCACTAGCACTTTTGCTCTTGTGAGATGAGGCAAAAGCTAGGAAGTAGCCATGAGCTTTTCTTCACTTGAGACTCATCTTCCTCATTTGAGCTATCACTACTCCCACTCCAAGTGGCGGCCATCACTTTGCTCTTCTTCTTTTCATTGTGATTAGCACATTCGGGGGCAAAGTGACCAATCCCACCACATTCAAAGCATCAGACCCCTTTCCTTTCGGGTCCTCTCTTGTCTAGGCTCAAACTTCTTGAAGGAACCTTTTTTCTTCAAGTCTGTCCTCTTGACCCAAATCCCTTCTTCTTCTTGAACCCCATAACCTTATTAAACCTTTTCACGAATAAGGCAAGGTCTTCATCCGAGTCATGCTTTGCCTCCTTTGCATCCTTAGATGCTTTCAAAGCTATTCTTTAGACTTTTTAGGAGGAGTAGTGGTGCTAGGAGCCTTCCTAACTCATATGCAAGGAGACGTCCAATCACCTCACTTGGCTTCATATCCATGTAGCCACTATTTCTCTATAGCCGTCACCTTTGATTCAAACCTATCGGGGAGAGATCTCATAATTTTTTGCTTGACTCTCCTATCCGAATACGGGTCTCCGAGTTGATGGCTTTGATTTACAATGTCTATCAATTTGATTTCGAAGTCATTGAAGCATTCATCCTCCCATCCTAAGTAGCTCAAATTGAGTTTGGAGGACTTGAAGCTTGGACTCCTTCACCACCTCGTTTCCCTCATGTGCAACTTGAAGGATGTCCCATGCCACTTTTGCAATCTGAGTATTCTGAATAAGCTTGTATGATTCTCATCCATTGCACACATGATGGCATGCATAGCCTTCCTATTCCACTTGGAAGCCTCAAACTCTTGCGCGTTCCATTGTGCCTTAGGCTTCAAACTTCTTCTCCTCCACCACCGGGAGTCATCATGGGTAGATCATATCCGTCTTCCACCCGCCATCCATGCACGGTCATGAATTTGGCATATGTAGATTCCATCTTCCCTTTCCATTGGGAATAATTTAAACCGGTAAGAAGTGGAGGCCTTGTGCTAGAAGCACCTTCGTGGCCACCACCATTTCCACCGTTTCCACTCATAGTGTTTATGAATGAATGAAATGAATGCAAATGTATGAATGATCAAAAATCACACAAAATGCAAAGCACACCAAAAAAACAAGGATCACCTATGTATGTCTAGGAACCCGCTCTGATACCAATTGAAACAAATTATAGCACGGTGTGTATAAAACTATCTAGAGGGGGGGTGAATAGATTTTAAGCTTTTTACCGAATTTTTCGTGTTAGTCAAAATTACAAAATTACCCCTAAATAGATAAAGCAATAAATCAAGTATAAAATGCGGAAATTAAATAACACTTGATTTTTACGTGGAAACCCTCACGGGAAAAACCACGGGCTAGTAAGTAAGCCACACTCGAACCTCGAATCCACTAAATGTGTAAACATTACAACCTAATCCCGGAAGTAATCACACACCTACCTAATCCCGGTATGAGTGAACCTAGTCCAATTTGCTTGCGATCTAAGCAACCTAATCCCGGATGCTACACACAAGACTTACTTCTCTATGAAGAGAATACAACCCTAAGTGAATATATGAATATCCAAATGCAACATAGAGCAAGGGAAACCCTATATGCTTATCTAAGATGATTAATATGCAATTAGAACAATCCTAGATATCAAAACTAAATGACATGTCAAATAGTTTAGCTAATCAAGATTAAGCACAAAACTTAATTAGCTATCAAAAAAAAACTTCTCAAACATACTCATACTATCTCAAACTTGTATTCAAAGTATATAAATAACATACAAGTAATTAATTGAGATTGCTAGCTAAGAGAAACACAAAATATGTAAGATATTAGTGAAAAGCTTACCAAGCAAAGTATGATGAAGAATCCATGCAAGATGACATCTAGAAGATCAAGGATGATGCTAGATGATGATTGATGATCATGAAAAAGTGTTTGAGTAATAAAAAATGAGTTCTTGGAATTTTTCTTCTCTTTGAAAAATATCCTAAGTATGAATTCTGAATATGAACTCTCTTAATTGACCTAAAGACAAAATGACATATATGTAGGGGGCCAAATCAAAGTGTGGTCATTTAAGTAAGTTTCAAAGAAACGCGCCGATCGGCGGTTTCAATCGGCGGCCAGGCCACCGATCATGATCGCCGAATTGAGCTCGTGAAGAACAGAGCATAAACGGCGGTTCATTCGGTGGTTTCGTGACCGCCGATCCCAACCGCCGAATCAAACCCTGAGAGATTAAAATCAATCAGGTATGAACGGTGGTTTCGAACGGCGGTTTCGTGACCGCCGATTCAACCGCTGAATTAGACTGAGAGATAAATCAATCAGGTCTTGAATCGGCAGTTTCAAACGGCAGTCGTGACCGCCGATCTTAACCGCAGAAATGCTTCAGACAAATCTGGACTGAAACGGCGGTTTCATTCAGCGGCCAGGCCGCCGATCATAACCGTCGATCACCTAGAAAGGTGAAAACCAGAAGCCAAGGGCATTCTCCATAGGCGGTCCTCGCGCTGAACCAAGCACATTCTAGTGCATGCATGGACGTTTCCGAAAGTTATCGGGAAACGAATTACACGACAACATGACACAATTACACACAACAAAATATAATAAATAAGTGCAAGTGTGAAATGTGACAAGTGAAGAGAATGCACACATATGCAATGAATGTTAAGTGTGTGTGTGCAACTAATCTCTTCAAAGAAAAGTAAGCACAAAGAAATTTACCTTCGGTACTTATCAACACGAGGTCTTCAAAGGGCTTCGAACAATAAGACCGATACTTAGGCTACCCTTACAAAGAACCCCAACATGTGGTTTGTCCACGAAATGAGCCAATCAACAAATGGGAACCTTACATGGGCGTTGTCCGGCCCAGTACAAAAGTGAGAAGCCTCCTACATTATGCTGGTCCAAAGGCTTGCTAGGTCATCAAGAGGTACCCAGCAACTGAGATGAGGCTCTGGACTTTACTCGGACAAATCGGGATCGTAGGTGGCTCACTAGGGCGTTGTCCGGCCCGGTACAAAAGTGAGAAGCCTTCTACATTATGCTGGTCCAGAGGCTTGCTAGGTCATCAAGAAGTACCCAGCATCTGAAACGAGGCTCTGGACTCCACTCGGATGAATCTGGATCGTAGGTGGCTCACTTAGGCATTGTCCGGCCTAGTACAAAAAGTGAGGAGCCTCCTACATCATGCTGGTCCAGAGGCTTGCTAGGTCATCAAGAAATACCCAGCAACTAAAATGAGGCTCTGGACTCTGCTCGGACAAATCAGGATCGTAAGTGGCTCACTTGGGCGTTGTCCGGCCCAGTACAAAAGTGAGAAGCCTCCTACATTATGCTGGTCCAGAGGCTTGTTAGGTCATCAAGAAGTACCCAGCAACTGAAACGAGACTCTGGACTCCACTCGGACGAATCTGGATCATAGGTGGCTCAATTAGGAGTTGTCCGGCCTAGTACAAAAAGTGAGGAGCCTCCTACACGATGCTGGTCCAGAGGCATGCTAGGTCATCGAGAAGTACCTGGTAACTGAATGAGACTCTAGACTACACTCGGATGAATCGGGATCGTAAGTGGCTCAATTGGGCGTTGTCCGGCCCGGTACAAAAGTGAAAAGCCTCCTACATTATGCTGGTCCAGAGGCTTGCTAGGTCATCAAGAAGTACCCAACAACTGAAACGAGGCTCTGGACTCCACTCGGATGAATCTGAATCATAGGTGGCTCACTTAGGCATTGTCCGGCCTAGTACAAAAAGTGAGGAGCCTCCTACATCATGCTGGTCCAGAGGCTTGCTAGGTCATCAAGAAATACCCAGCAACTAAAATGAGGCTCATCTTCATAATGGCGTTGTGAATGGACGGACAGGTCAACCTCCGTGTATGGCGCATACTTCTTTCTGTAGCATGGTTCGATCTGACCTTAGTAATTGACAGATAGGTACAGACCTCCTTGTTAATGCCTTCTATGTTAGGTGGTTGAGAGGTGCTTGGAGGACCGATCCGAGTATGGGGTACCCGGATACTAAGCGAGGTACTAGGTGCGGGGTACCGGGTACCAAGTACGGGGTACGGAGTACAGGGAGCGGGAGCGAGGTATCGGGTACCAGACGGGATACCGGGTACCGAGTACAGGGTACGGGGATACTGATGTGGCACGACATCAAGATACTGTGTATTATGGATCTTACGGTAGCGGGGTACCGAGATTGTATGGTAGCGGGATCCTCAAGATCCTGGGTTCATTCTTTCATCAATCAAATGACTTTGACATGGATGGAAATTCTTCTTTGGTCCCTTGCCAAAAAAGATGGTTAACAAATTCCTTTGAACAAATACAAGATCCTTTATTCATTTTGAGTCTCATAAGTTTTCACACAAGTTTTGCATTTTAAGAATATGCAATCATCAATTCATGCTTTCATATGAGCATGTTATATGAATTTCATGCTTTTTCATTTGACATTAACATATTATTAATGAATCATCATGTCATAGAGATAACCATAGGTAATTCAAATCATACTTCCTATATACATCTCCTAGTCCAAAAATGCATGTTTGAACATAAATATGACATGGATTGTAAACAAGCAAGGTTCACACTTATTGAATTGAAAACATATATACATATGTGCAACCAAGCTTACTCAAACAATTAAAAGAAGAGGCATAAGTTATTTCAATTTTTTTGCAAGATACAAGAATGCAAAATAGCTCTCTTTGCTTGAGTTTCCCATATGGGGTCAAATACAAAACTCATCACTCCACAAGACATATCCCAATAGATCTACTTAGTGTTTTAAATCGAGTAGAATCTAAGGGTTTAGTAAATAGGTCCGCAAGTTGGTCATTAGTACCTACATTTTCAAGTACTATGCATTTATTTTCAACAAGCTCTCTAATGAAATGATGGCGGATGTTAATATGCTTAGTTCTAGAATGCTGCACCGGATTCTTGGAAATATTAATGGCACTCATGTTATCACAAAAGAGAGTGAGAGTACCTTGGTTGAATCCGTAGTCTACTAGCATTTGCTTCATCCATAGGAGTTGTGTGCATCCACTCCCCGCGGCTACGTATTCGGCCTCGGCCGTGGACAAGGAAATTGAGTTTTGCTTCCTGCAAAACCAAGACACCAAGTTGTTGCCTAGGAAGAAGCAACCGCCCGATGTGCTTTTCCTATCATCACAATTTCCTGCCCAATCCGCATTACTAAAGCCTACAAGACTGTTAGGATTATGCTCAATAGCAAGAGTGTAATGTTGTTATTAACAATCTTTTTCATATTAATAAAGTGATTTCTGGTTTAACAAATCCTATAGCATTTATAGTTTAATATTATAATTGTCAAAGTAAATAATCATAAGGTCTAAAGACTATGAGAAAAGAAGAATTGTTCGTACATCTGGATATGTATGAGGTAGACACAATTCTTTAGTTAGTCTTGTAATGTTCACAACTTAAGTTAAAGGTTGGGCACCTTTATCTTGTTAAAGTTGTAGAATTCTTTTGCTAGCATTTGAGTGGGATCAAATGAGATATGATGAGTCTAAAATCATTGGAGTGTCTTCGAGTAAAAGAATCTAGTGCACTAGGTGCATTGAACAGGATCACAATGAAAAGCTTTATCTAGAACCGTCAATAGATAATAGTCTTTTCATTATCAGGACAATCTGAGAGTCTATCTTAATCCTGAGATAAATGATGGACTTGTGGTTGCAAGTGATATCATTTGAGTTATCAATGAGTATGATTATATAGCATAGTCTATTCTCGATAGTTTGGTGATATTCATTTGTTAATCGATAGAGGACTTTATTTATAGATATGGACATCGTGGCTCCATTTATTAAATGAGAGTATAATATCATCATATGGATATTTTGAGATAATTGGATATTAAATCTCAACGTTGTGTTTTCGATAGTGACTATTGAAAACATGGCTTCTGGACAAGTCAAAATATCTAAGTTCAAAACGTGGTCATATGAGTAAATATGGTAACTTGGAGAGTTATAGGCGGTCTATGAACTCTTGGCGATTACTGATATTAATCACGATGATACACTATCTCCAACATGATTGTCTAGGGTATGAATGAGGAACATCTTCTTATTCTATCTTTATTTAAGAGTTCAATTTTAGCTCTTTAGTGGAATGAGTTAAAATTAATGGATCGGACCTAAGTGAATCATTTTGATTGTGATTAGGTTATGTCTATTGAAGCTTAATTTAGATAGCCCGCCAAGATCCTCAAATCCACACGGACTTGCATGGATCACTTGATATATTCTACTACCGGACCATTTATGGGTTCATCTAGAATTACATTTAATAATTAAGAATATAATTTGCACATTATGTTTAAGGGCTGATCAATTATATTAATATATTAATGAAAGCATGTGGCATGTGGGCTTTTTCTTTAGTAAGAATGGGTCTGGTTCATATGTGGGCTTTTTATTTAAGTCCAATGGATTAAATAAAATAAGGAAATAATATTTTGGCCCATATATTTAATATGGGGCGGCAAGCTCTATTATCTCAAAATATTATTTTTTTTTATTGTTTGATTAAATGAGAATTAATTAATTTATTAATTAATTATTTAATTAAGAAACAAAATCTTTTTCTGATCAGGAAATATATTTCCTAGAGTTATACTATTGGTAGTAGTATACTAAAGGTAAAAGACTTATTTGGTAAGAAAATAAATAATAAGTTTTATTTATTTAATCAAATAGGAAAGTCTTTTATTAAGTCAATTAAAAGAATAAAAACACTTATGAGTTGGATTAGGATTAGGAGTCTAAAGTTGATGGGAATTAGGGTAAAGCACAAATCCTTTTTTGTAGAGGATTTTCGGCCAACCCTAATAGAATCACATGTAGATTTCGGCAACCCTAAAGGAAAGGAGAAGTAAAATTCGGCCACCCTATATAATACAAGCTATAGGGTTCGGCCACCCTATATAATACAAGCTATAGGGTTCGGCCACCCCTTAGTGTTTACTGGATCAATTTCTTCTTCTTCTCATACTCATAGAAAAGTGTTTGATTATTCTACCAAGACAAAAAAGAGAGAAGAGATTATTCTTTTGATAGTACACTAATTGCTTGTGTGTACAACATCGAATTAGGTTCACGCGAGTTTCGATCATTAGATTGAGAACTCAAAAGTGACCGGAATAATCTTTGTTGTCTTTTGGTTGTTTTGTGACTAACAAAAAGAAAAAGAAAGTTTGTTTATCCATTCTAAGGTATGCAATTCAAAGAAAAGGGAGACCACGCTCCTAGGTGATTCACGTTCGTGATTGTATTGGAAGATCTTGCGGATTACCATCGACGCAATGTCAATCGGATCACGCGACAAAGGTATGATACTTGAAAAGAATACTCGAGGTGTGTTCTATATATTATCTAGAGGGGGGGTGAATAGATTTTAACGATTATTACCCAATTTTCGCATGCAAGTCAATTTTACGAAAATGCCCCTACTAGTCAAAAATACATACAAGTGTAATAAGATGCGGAATTTAAATAACACTTGATATATACGTGGAAACCCAACCACTGGGAAAAACCACAGGCTGTATAGTGCGCCACACTCGGAACTCGAAATCACTAATTGAATGAAGTTACAACCTATGTAGACCTCGTCTAACACTCCGGTCTGTAACCCCTCCACTTCTACCCAGCGGGCTTTATTAGCAACCCTATTCCAATTTGCTTGAGGCCTAAGCACTCTTAGCCTCAAGACTTACTTCTCAATGAAGAGAAACAACCTATGTGAATATATATGAATATTCAAATAACAAACAAGGCTAGGTAACCTTAGATGTTTATCTAGGATGATGAGATAATCAATATAAATCAATCCTAGATATCAATTGCTAAATGACATGTCAAATAACTTAGCTAATCAAGATTAATTAAAAACCAAATTAGCTATCACAATCAACACTCAATCTTTTTCATCACAAATAATCTCTAACTTGTATCTAGCATATAATCAAAAGCATACAAGTAATTAAAGAGATGTATTAATATGAAAAACACTAAAGTAATATGAAATTAGTGAAGAACATACCAAATAAGATGTGATGATTCAAAACCATGCATGGATCAATTCTATGAAGGCATAGAAGATCAAATATGAAATTTGATGCCAAAGGGATTTGATTTGAGTGTTTAAAGTTGATTCTTGATTTGTTTTTTCTCAAAAATCTCTCTTGAATGTTTAGGGTTCTATGGTCTCAAAGAACTTAATCAGAGAATGAGAAAATAAGATATTTATAGACATCAAGAATTGGGCATGTGAAAAGACAATTTTGCCCCTGAAACGCACCGTTCGGCGGTTTCAATCGGCGGCCAGGCCGCCGATAACGACCGCCGAATTGAGCTCGTGAAGAACAGAGCATCAATGGTGGTTTCATTCGGCGGTTTCGTGACCGCCGATCCAACCGCCGAATCAAACCCGAGAGATTAAAATCGATCAGGTATGAACGGCGGTTTCGAACGGTGGTTTCGAACGGTGGTCGTGACCGCTGATCTGGACCGAATAATTGCTTCAGACCAATCTGGACTGAAACGGCGGTTTCATTCGATGGCCAGGCCGTCGATCATAACCGCCGATCACCAACAATGGTGAAAACCAAGGAGAAGCCAAGGGCATTCTCCATAGGCGGTCTTCGCGCAAAACCAAGCACTCATTAGTGCAAGCGCGGACGTTTCCGAACAATGTCAGGAAACGAATTATAAAGCACATATACACACAGCAAGATATATCAACCAAAGTGCTAGTGTGTAAAGTGACATGTGAAGAGATGCACATAAAAATAAGCAAATATGCAATCATAGCAAGAATGCTAAGTGTGTGTGTGCTACTAAATCTCTTCAAAGAAAACCAAGCACAAGAGATTATACCTTTGGCGTGCTTGTATCTTGAGGTCATGGAAGGGCCTTTGATCTACAACATTAAACACTTAGACTACCCTTACATTCAAAACCCCAACATGTGGTTTGACCACGAAATAAGCCAATCAATTAAACGGGAATCCTTACAATACTTTTGATTATATATGTTTAATTAATTAGAGGGTTAAGGTTCAAATTATGGAAAAAATTTAAACTATGCTAAACTTGTTTTTAGTCTCGCTTCCGCTGCGTTGACCGTATTTTTCCCTACAAAGACTAGCATTAGTGTCAAAAGAGTACCAAATCCCATAGTTGGATGTCCCATTCACATAGCGAATGATTCTCTTTACGGAAGAGAGATGGGACTCCTTGGGATCCGCTTGGTACCTAGCACACACACCCACACTAAAAGAGATATCGGGCCTACTTGCGGTCAAATAAATCAAGCTACCAATCATGCCACGATATAACGTTTATTCCACACTTTTACCACTAGCATCCTTGTTAGCTTCAAAGTGGTACTCATGGGTGTATCACAATGTTTGGCATTTTCAAGACCAAACTTCTTCACTAGGTTTTTAGCATACTTGGCTTGGGTTATGAAAATCCCATCATCTAATTGCCTAATTTGCAAACCTAGGAAGTAACTAAGCTCACCAACAAGACTCATCTCAAATTCATGAAACATGACATCAACAAATTGTTGGACCTTAGTGTTGTTGGTGGAGCCAAACACTATATCATCAACATATATTTGAGCTATGAAAAGCTCATCATTGTCTTTCTTGATGAATAGTGTCTTGTCAACACCTCTTGTGTAGTTATTGTCAATAAGAAATTGAGTGAGGCGTTCATACCAAGCCCTCGGTGCTTATTTCAACCCATATAGTGCCTTCTTGAGGCGATAGACATGGTTGGGGTGGTGTGCATCCACAAACCCCTTGGGTTGTTCAACGAACACTTCCTCTTGCAAGAAGCCATTGAGGAAGGCACTCTTGACATCCATTTGGTGCAATTTGAACTTGTGTACACAAGAAATGAACAAGAGAAGCCTAATGGACTCTAACCGGGCAACGGGAGCAAATGTCTCCTCAAAGTCGATACCCTCAATTTGAGAGTACCCTTGTGCTACAAGTCTAGCCTTGTTCCGCACTATGTTGCCATCCTCATCGGATTTGTTCCTATAAATCCACTTAGTGCCTATCACATTAGTGCTTTTAGGCCTAGGAACTAGAGTCCAAACCTCATTTCTTTCGAATTGGTTTAGCTCTTCTTGCATGGCAAGAACCCAAAATTCATCATTCAAGGCTTCATCAACCTTTTTGGGTTCAATTTGAGAGGTGTAGCATGTGTAGCTAATTAGATTAGCTATTTGACGCCTAGCCTTAACACCCTCATTCACATCTCCAATAACATCCTCTTTGTTATGGAGTCTTCTAACCCATGGAGCGGGTTCATTAGAGTCCAAGAGAGGGACTCTAGTAAGAGGTTGTGTGACCTCATTATTGTCATTGGATGTTCCAACATTGGGAGTCACCACAACCCTCTCCAAAGGAGAGTCATCATCTAAAACTTCCTCCTCATGGTCATTAGACTTGAGCCTAGAGCTTTCATCACAAGTTGACCAATTAAGTGAAGAAGTAGTGAGATCCACAAAGAATGAAGATAAGCTAAGAGAAGAGTTAGTCTTATCTAAGAGGAATGAAGAAGGTTTGGAGAGGGAGCTTGATGAAGCTATAGAGTCATTATCTAGGATGGCTTCTAGCACCAAGAAGCTTGACCACATGCTTGGTGTTGGAAAGAGTCCATGCGACAAGAGGGGTCTAGGGTATGAAGATGGTAAGGAGATCTCAACCTCTAACAAGACTGTGTTTGTCAAGAGCTTGGGCAAACAAGTAGCTTCACCGATGCAAATTCCTAGGAAAAAGATTGATCTAGGACAATGTTCACATAGTGCACAAGTGAAGGTGGCTTCAAGAAGACAACCCCAAGCCAACATTCCTCAACATTTGGCTCATCAAGCAAAGAGACCAATCATGCAAACTCATCCAAGGAAGCAAGTTAGACCGGTTAAAAAACGAAGATGGATTGAACCCACTCAACCACAAAGACATGGGAAAGCTCCCTTGTACGTACAAGGACAAGGTATGATTCCTTATTTTATTCCTACATTTCTATTTTGTGGTCTTGATGGTCATACTAGACCAAGATGCTTTCGTTATATTAAAATGTACAAAACTAGAAGCATGATTGAGAAGAAAAGAATAGAGCCATGATGCATGTTCCTAGGAATGAAAAAATTGATTTGCATGATCCTAGGACCTCTAGAGCCCATATACCAAAGACCACTAGGAAATAGAAGGTTTTACCTAAGTGGATTAGAAAGGATGAAAATGTTTGCTATGTTGCTCAAATTGCCTTGAAGGCAAATTCTTCTAATTTTTGGTATGTAGATAGTGGGTGCTCTAGGCACATGACGGGAAACAAGAGTTTTGTAAGTGCCTCACTTTTGATTGGCGTATTTTGTTGGCAAAATCACAATGGGGTTCTATATGTAAAGATAGCTTAGGATGGAAGAAAACCTCATTGCATGATCAAGAGCTTCAAGGAAGGTAGATTTCTTGACTTACTCTATTTTGAAGAGATGTAGTTGCACACACTCACATTTTGCATATTTTGATGATTACATTTTGTATTCCCAAAGCCTTGCCATGCATTATTCCTAGGTATACACTTGTTGCAAAGGGCGCTGTTCCAAGCGCCCTACAAGGCGCTGTACGAACAGCGCCCCCTTCAGACCCGATGAGAATGGGTCATTTTTGCATCAGACCTGATGCATTTTTTATGTAGGCGCTGTACGGGCGCTATATGAAAGCGCTGTACGTACAGCGCCCTACCTTGGCCGAGCAGTTCAGAATCTTGGCGCTGTTCAGGCGCTGTTCAAAAGCGCTCTTCTGAACAGCGCCCATGTAGAAGACGTTTCATCTTCTCATTCAGGTGCTGTTCAGGTCGCTCTACGTACAGCGACCTGTACAGCGCCCAAGGCATTTTCAGGCCATTTTTTCAAAACGATGTCACTTCACTTGGATGCCATTTATATATGTCTTGATAGTCTTGGCTCGTTTTCTAGAGCAAAAATTACACTTTTGAGAGCATGATTGAGTATCTTCAAGCCAAGGTATCAAGACTTCATCTTTAAGCTTCCAAATCACAAAACCCTTCATCTTGCATCTTTCATTTATCATCTAGCATAATTCTAGGTTGATTTCATCTAGGGTTTTTAGTTTTGCTCACATGACTTGTATCTAGAACATCATTCTCATATCTATATGTTCTTGCTTTACAAGATAGCTTCTTTATCACTTGAATTGATTCAAGATTGCATCTTTATGACTTGACTTAGTTTCAAGATTGTTTTATTGTGGTTTGTGAGTTGTATTGTGATAGATAATGCATATAGGATTTGGTTGCTTATTTAGTGTTGTTTTATGCATGTCATCTAGTAATATGATATCTAGGATTGTCTAACATGTTCATCCTTGCCTAGATAAGCTTAAATGTCTAACCTTGCATTTTTAGCATCTTGAGTATTTCACATATTCACCTTAGGTTGTGCTATCTCTTCACCTTAGAGACAAGTCTTGTATTTACCTCTTAGGTAGTTTGCAAGCAAGGGACTAGAGTCACTATTAAAGGCCCGCGGGTAGCAAAGACGGATTAGTAAATTTAGGTGTGATGTGGTCAACCTAATTTGTAATCGTATTTGTAAATAGTGGATTCGAGGTTCTCGTGTGGCGCACATAACAGCCCGTGGTTTTTTCCCGTGTGGGTTTCCACGTAAATATTGTGTGTCCTCTAATTTCCGCACTTGTATGTTTTTTATTGACTAGATTGGGGCTTTTTCGTAATTTGGACTAATCTCGAAAAATTGGGTAAAATTGTTTAAAATCTATTCACCCCCCCTCTAGATTACTTTAGGACACGTTTATTATTTATTTTCAATTGGTATCAGAGCGGGTTCCTTAACATAATTAGGAGATCCCTTGCTCTTGTTAAAGTCTCTTGCATTGTTTGCATTGTGGTGTGTGCTTAGTTTGTTTGTGTGCATTCATTTCATTCAAACCCAAACACAATGAGTGGAAATGGAATGGGAGGTGAGGGTGCCTCTAGCACAAGACCCCCCTTGCTCACCGGGGTCAATTACGCCTCATGGAAGGGCAAAATGGAAGCTTATGTGAGTCAAATTCATGACCGGGCATGGATGGCGATTGAAAATGGATACACTCCACCTATGATGACTCCTACGGGAGGTGGAGAGGAAGTCCTCAAGCCGAAGGCACAATGGACTCCACAAGAATTTGAGGCTTCAAAATGGAACAACAAAGCCATGCATGCAATCCTATGTGCCATGGATGACAACCAATACAAGCTCATTCAAACTACAAGGATAGCAAAGGAAGCTTGGGATATATTAGAGTCGGCTTATGAAGGAACCGATGTGGTTAAGGATTCCAAGCTTCAAGTTCTCCAAACGCAATTTGAGACCATAAGGATGGAGGATGATGAGTGCTTCAATGACTTCCAAGTGAAGCTCATGGATATAGTAAACCAAAGTCACCAACTTGGTGATCCCTACTCGGATAGAAGAATTAAGCAAAAGATCATGAGGTCACTTCCCGAGAGGTTTGAATCCAAAGTGACGGCATTGGAGGAAAATAGTGACTACTCAAGAATGAAGCCAAGTGAAGTCATTGGAAGGCTCTTGGCGTATGAATCTAGGAAAGGTCCTACAACTACACCTCCAAAGAAGCAAAAGAGTCTTGCCTTGAAGAGTGTCAAGGTTGAGAAAGATGAAGAAGACTCGGATGAAGAAATTGCTTTGATGGCAAAAAAGTTCAAGCAATTCATGAGATTTGAGAAGAGAGGGTTTGGCTCAAGGGAAAGTTTGTAAAGAAGAAGGCTCCTTTCAAGAAAGTGGAGCAAGCTCAAGAGAAAGACCATAAGAAGAGTGTCCAATGCTATGAGTGTAGTGGGTTTGGACACATTGCTCCCGAATGTGCAAATTTGAAGAAGAAGAAAGGAAGAGCCATGGCGGTTACTTGGAGTGATAGTGATGACCTAGAAGATGAAGACAAGTCTTCGGATGATGAGGAAGACCAAGTTGCCAACTTCATTGCTTTCTCATCCTCTCACAATAGCAATGAAGTTATGAGTGATAAAGAAGAGGAAGATGACAAGCAAGAAGAAGTGGATGAAAATGACTCAAATGGTGGGAGTAACTCTTCAACGTCAAATTTTGAGTTTGATGAAGAGATGGACTATGATGACTTCATGAGATTCTTTGAGAACTCAATATTGAAGAAGAAAAAGGAGATACAAAAGTTGAAAGGGGAGAAGCTTGAGTTGACATCCAAAGTGACTCATTTGAGCAAGGAAATGAGTAAGGCAAAAGAGATAGAAGAAGGGTTGAAGATGGAGTTAGTCTTGGTCAAGAAAAGTGAACAAAGCTTGGGGAAAGAGCTCATGGAAGCAAAAGAGTTGATTGCTAAGATGACTTCCGGAACCGAGAAGCTTGACAAGATGCTATCTTGTGGGAAGAGTCCTAGTGACAAGAAGGGGTTAGGATATGTGGAAGAAATGGAAGCCACATCCTTGAAGAAGACAACTTTTGTCAAGAGCAAGAAGGTTGAGAATGCTCAAACCCCTCAACAATCAACCAAGTGGGTTGAAGTCGGTGAATCCTCCAAGCAAGCACAGGCAAGGATTCCAACAAGAGCTCCTCCTCAACTTAGAGCTCCACAACCAAGACCTCCACAACAAAGGATCCCACAAGCTCAACATGGGGTCTTTCATGCTCAACCTAGAAGACATGCCAACTTGGCTCAACCACAAAGGAGAGAGTTGCCTCAACATCAAATAGCAACTCAAAATAGAAGGAGGCCTGATACTCGCTTTTTCCGTCGTTAAGAAATCGCAAGGATCAAAAGATTAATTCATTTAAAAAGGGTTTCCTACGCAATATGCTCTAAACTAGCAAAAGACTAGTAAAGCGGTAAGCGAGGGTATCATTCCGCAGGGAGGTGTGATTCGTCAACCATATCAAGTTCTAGAGTTTATTGTAAGCATGTAAATAGAATGTGGAAAGGTAAGAATGATGTGTGTGAAATGTATGTACAATGCGGTGTGTGTGTATAGAAAATGAAAATGAAAATAAATAAAAACAAAGAGAATATGGAAGGGTGAGAATGATGTTTAAAGTGATAAATAAAATGGTGGATAGGAGAGATGCATGAAAATGGCCACACAAGGTTCAACAAGTTCACCATACATAAGTGCACAAATAGTTGGTTGTTAGACATTAAGGACATCCAATTTTAGTTAAGGGTTCGTTCTTGCCTCAATCCGATTTATACCCACTCATAGAGCTAACGGTTGAAGAGTGTGCCGAGAACCTCTCAAACACGAAACCGCAACCAACATATGTGAACTGATTCTACAAACAAAACTACATTGAGCCCCAATAATAGATTCGTAATGTAAAATGGCAACGTGAAGGTCTAATGAATGTGGAAAGAGTGATTGTATCTCCGACCATAACTCACCTAGAGCCCCTAGCATGAGAAATAGCCAAAGACCAATAATTGTAACTCTAACCATGACTCACCTAGAGCCCCTAGAGTGAGAAATAGCTAAAGTCCAATTGTTTACAAGAACAATGAACCAAACCCTTCTAATATGACAATTTATAGGTTCACCCACTCTTCCTAGCTAATTAGCCAAAACTATGCCCGAAGAGCCCTCCTAAAGCACAATCCTAACTCTAATTCACTCAAACCAATTCATGACATGCAATTTCGACCTTCCAAAGACATACATACACAAATGGGATATTTGATTACAACTACTCCTACAATTAAGTTAATCTACTCCTAATCCCATCTATGAACACATATCAATTTCCAATCATCCATAAACATGCATTTCAAGATAAGAGATATATTCAATGACAATCAAGAATGAATCAAAACACAAATTGGATATAAAAACAACCATATATATATTGAGCACAAAATAGGTTTACAAATATTCCCAAGTGGGGATTACACATTCAAGAAAACAAGAAATACAAAGAGAATGAGATAAAAGAGAAAACCCAAGTGGAGAGCCCCTCCAAAATGTGCTAATCTCCTTTGATCCATGCTTGGCTCGAAATTGGTCCAAAGACCCTCCTTTCTCCTTGCAATCTACTCCTAAATGTGGTGGAGGATGTGTAGAAGGTGAGATGGGGAGCATCCATGGAGGAAAAACCTCCATGGATGCTCTTGAAAGCTTCTCTCTCTCTTATTAGGTGAAGAAGATGAAGATGAAGATGAAGATGAAGAGGAAGTGGTATGGGGTGTGTGGATTCTGAAAGAATGAGGCAAAAAGGGTGTTTATATAGTGTTGGGAGTTTTAGGGCTGAAATGGGGATGAATTGACGAGTTTGCCCCTCTCATTTCGCCCAAAATCGGCCTCTCGCTGGGCGATCGGCGGTTTAATCGGCGGCCTGGCCGCAGATTCCAAACCGCAGAAAGGAAAAGTGACATTCTGGAATTGATCGGCGGTTGAATCGGCGGTTGAACTGTGGCCGCCGAATTTGCTTCTGGACTCACTGATGTTGATCGGCGGTTTCAATTCTGCGGTCTGGCCGCAGATGTTGACCACCGAATTTGGATTTTCTACACTTCATCCGTAAGCTGCTAGAATTCCGAGGGGGTTCTGCCGCAGTCTCGTTGTCGCATTCTATCTCGACGACGGATCAACCGTGGGTACGGCTAGGCTTAGATCACGTCGTTGTCTGTGTCGACGGAGAGGCACGACACTCAACATATACTCCATTTAATCCATTTTTGGCTCATTTTGCTTCCCTAACGTTCCTTTATGCTCAAACACCTATTGTAGGGAATATGTACCTACACATAGCTCAAACAAAACATTATATGCAAAAATACGCTCGAAAACGAGACAAACGATCGGAAATGGGGGACCTCAAATAGGTATAAAATAGTCCGATCAAGGCCACAAATGTTTGCTCAAGGCTATGGTATGAATTCCTACTTTACTCCTACTTGCCATTTTTGTGGAATTGAAGGCCATATTAGGCCTAATTGCCTTAAGTATATTAAATTGTGTAGAAGAGAAAGTATGATTGAGAAAAATATGCTTAGAAGAGCCACAATGCATGCACCTAGGAATTTTAGAGCTAATGGACCAATGGCTCCTAGGAATGACCATGTTTCACCTAGGATGAGTAGACATGATGACTATTATTGCTATGTGGCCCAAGTTGCCTTAAAAGCAAATGCCTCTAACACTTGGTACCTTGATAGTGGGTGTTCTAGGCACATGACCGGAAACAAGAGTTTCTTTGAATCTCTTGTGATGGAGGATGGTGGGTATGTCACCTTTGGTGATGGATCTAAGAAAAAGGTCATAGGGAAAGGTAATATATCTATTCCCGGTTTACCCTCCTTGCCCAATGCTCTCTATGTTGATGGCTTGCAAGCCAATCTCATTAGTATATCACACTTAAGTGATGAAGGGCTTTCGGTTATGTTTGGAAAAGTTGATTGCTCTATTCTTAAGGAAAATGGGCAAGCTTTGTTGAAAGGCAAGAGATCAAGTGACAATTGTTATTGTCTTGAGTCTAATCTCATCTCTTGTAACTTGTCTACTAGTGAGCAAATTGAGGTGTGGCACCAAAGACTTGGCCATATGAACTATAGGGACTTGAAAGTCCTTGATAGGTTGAATATTGTTAGGGGCCTTCCCAAGTTTGGGAAAAAGGTTGAGGGAGTTTGTGGACCTTGTCAACAAGGAAAGCAAACTAAGAGTGTGCACAAGAAAGGCAAATACCTCTCCACCAAAGAGCCATTGGAGCTCATCCATATGGACCTTATGGGTCCCATTCAAACCGAAAGTTTAGGTGGTAGAAGGTACATTCTTGTTGTTGTTGATGACTTCTCTAGGTTTACTTGGACTTACTTCCTTAGAGAAAAGTCCGAAGCCTTTGAGAAATTCAAAATGCTTTGTGTCAAAATTCAAAATGAGAAAACTTCTCACATTAAAAGCATTAAGAAATTAGAAGTGATCATGGGAAAGAATTTGAAAATGCTAAGTTTGAAAATTTTTGCAATAGCTTAGGCATTTCCCATGAATTTTCGGCCCCTAGGACTCCTCAACAAAATGGTGTTGTTGAGAGGAAGAATAGAGTCCTCCAAGAGATGGCCCGTGTGATGTTGCTTAGCAACAAAGTCCCTAGAAATCTTTGGGCCGAAGCCATCAATACGGCTTGCTACATAGGGAATAGAGTTTTCCTTAGGCACGGGACTAAACAAACATCCTATGAGTTATGGAAGGGTAGAAAACCCAATGTGAGCTACTTCCACATCTTTGGGAGTAAGTGCTATATACTAAATGACCGGGATCAACTTGGCAAGTTTGATGCCAAGAGTGATGAGGGTATTTTCATTGGGTATGCACTTAATAGCAAGGCCTATAGAGTTTTTAATCTAAAGACTCAAAGTGTTATGGAATCATCAAATGTTGTCTTTGATGATTGTAGGCCCAAACATGATGACCATGAGGAGGATGTTTGTGAGGTGAATGACTTTCCTTTGAAGGAAAGTGGTGAGACTTCTAGTGGTGTGAAGTCAAACCAAGATGAAGAGGATGATTTGCCTCTTAATAGAGTTCCCCCTTTGGACTCTAATGAACCCGCTCCTTGGGTTAGAAAGTTCCATGATAAGGATGATATCATTGGAGAAGTTAGAGAAGGTGTTAGGACTAGGCGTCAAATAGCTAATCAAATTAGCTACACTTGTTACACCTCTCAAATAGAACCCAAAAAGGTTGATGAAGCCTTGGAAGATGAGTTTTGGGTTCTTGCCATGCAAGAAGAGCTAAACCAATTTGAGAGAAATGAGGTTTGGACTCTTGTTCCTAGACCCAAAAACACCAATGTCATAGGAACTAAATGGGTGTTTAGGAACAAATCCGATGAGGATGGCAACATTGTGCGAAACAAGGCAAGGCTTGTTGCACAAGGATACTCTCAAATTGAGGGTATTGACTTTGAGGAGACTTTTGCTCCCGTTGCCCGTCTTGAGTCCATAAGGCTTCTCTTATCCATTTCTTGTGTGTACAAGTTCAAGTTACACCAAATGGATGTCAAGAGTGCCTTCCTCAATGGCTTATTGCATGAGGAAGTGTTTGTTGAGCAACCCAAGGGGTTTATGGATCCACACCACCCCTCTCATGTCTATCGCCTCAAGAAGGCTCTATATGGGTTGAAACAAGCACCGAGGGCTTGGTATGAGCGCCTCACTCTTTATCTTGTTGACAATGGCTACTCAAGAGGTAGTGTTGACAAGACTTTGTTCATCAAGTGCACTAAAGATGAGCTATTCATAGCTTAAATTTATGTTGATGACATTGTATTTGGTTCCACCAACCAATCCAAAGTTAGACAATTTGTTGATGTCATGTCTCATGGGTTTGAAATGAGCATGGTTGGTGAACTAAATTATTTCCTAGGCTTGCAAATCAAGCAAATGCATGATGGGATCTTCATATCCCAAGCTAAGTATGCTAAGAGCCTAGTGAAAAAGTTTGGCCTTGAGAATGCCAAACATTGTGACACACCCATGAGCACCACCTTGAAACTTAGCAAAGATGCTAGTGGAAAGGATGTGGAACAAAGTCTATATCCTGGCATGATAGGTAGCTTGCTTTACTTGACCGCAAGTAGGCTCGATATTTGTTTTAGTGTGGGTGTTTGTGCTAGGTACCAAGCTAATCCCAAAGAGTCTCACCTTGTGGCGGTGAAGAGGATCATTCGGTTTGTGAATGGTACCTCAAATCATGGGATATGGTACTCCTTTGACACTAATCCAAGTCTTGTTGGATTTAGTGATGCCGATTGGGCGGGAAATTGTGATGATAGGAAGAGTACATCGGGCGGTTGCTTCTTCCTTGGGAACAATTTGGTTTCTTGGTTTTGCAAGAACAAAACTCAATTTCCCTATCCACGGCCGAGGCGGAATATATTGCCGCCGATAGTGCTTGCACTCAATTGATATGGATGAAACAAATGCTAGCCGATTATGGCCTGGAGCAAGGTACTCTTACTTTATTTTGTGATAACATGAGTGCCATTAACATTTCTAAGAATCCCGTCCAACATTCTAGGACAAAGCACATTGACATTAGACACCATTTCATAAGAGAGCTAGTTGAGAGCAAAACCATTGCATTGGAACATGTGGGAACAAATGACCAACTAGCGGATTTGTTTACAAAGCCTTTAGACACCATTAGATTTGGGAACCTTAGCAAGTCTATTGGGATTTGTCAATTGGGTTGATTTGGTGTGTCTTGACCCCATATGGGGAGCTCAAGCAAAGAGAGCAAAGTTGCATGATCATACATTGTGCCACATTGATATATTTTATGCCTCTTAGTTAATTGCTTGAGATGATTGGTTGTACATACTTATATGTATTTTTCTAAATAAGTGTGCTACATTGCCTTGCTTGCAATCCATGTCATATCTATGCTCAAACATGCATTTTTGGAATAGGAGATGTACTTCGGAAGTACTTTTTGAATGACCTTTAATTGATCTCCATGACATGATGATTCTTTTTAAATGACATACCTAAGTTGAAAAGTATGAAATGAAAATGTGAAATGTTTGATTGCAAATGGTGTATGCAAATTTGTGTGCAAAAGCAATGTTGAGACTTAAATCAATAAGGATCTTAATATCCAAAGTCTCTCTTTCTTTATTTGTAGAACAAGGCTACTATCATACGGGTATCTTACCCGGAAAAATCAAATAGGGTGCAAAGTCGCTTATGTCTTGTTTTGCCTATAAAGTTGGATATAGTTGCTCTTTATTTTAGAAATTCTAAAATTCTATATCCTTGCTTTTTCCATGACAAAGGGTGAAATTGGTTTGAATTCTATTGGAAACCTTTGTTGTTTGCCTTGCCAAATACCATTGTTTTGGTCTTAGATGCAACATGTCTTGCATGCAAAGCATCATTGTCACACATTTTTTTAAAATAAAACTCCTTGAATCTCTCTTACTTGGTTGAGGTGCATAAAATTGCCTATATGATTGCACATGTGGTCGTGCTTCAAGCTCTCCTTGCTAATGCTTACCTATTAGGGGAGACTCCCTTTGCCTATCTCATGACAAAAAGGGGGAGTAAGGTTTGGGAAGAATTTGTGCTTCTAGGCATTGCATTTAGGGGGAGTTGAGAATTTGTGCTTCTAGGCATTGCATTTAGGGGGAGTTGAGAGTGAGTAACCCATGTTGGGAGATGATTGCATTGAGTGGAAGTTGCATTGCTTGTTTGATTTTTTTTTGAAACCTTTTGAAATGACATTTCTTTTGTTATTAGCATCTCTCCCACACTTGTTCTTGGAAGGTATTTTTCTTGTTGATTGTGTGTAGGTTGGATTTTTTTCTACAAGCTTGGATTTGACTTGAAGATATTCAAGACTTAGACTAGGAGCTTAATTGAAATGTAGAAAACTTTTGTTGACCAATCTTTTTGAAACAAATTATAGCACGGTGTGTATAAAGCTATCTAGAGGGGGGGTGAATAGATTTTACGCTTTTTACCCAATTTTTCGTGTTAGTCAAAATTACGAAAATGCCCTCAAGATAATATAACCAAGCAATTGTAATATGGTGCGGAAATTAAAACAACACTTGGTTTTTACGTGGAAACTCTCACGGGAAAAACCACGGGCTATGTAAGTAAGCCACACTCGAACCTCGAATCCACTAAATGTGCAAATGATTACAACCTAATCCCGGAAGTAATCACACACCTACCTAATCCCGGTATGAGTGAACCTAGTCCAATTTGCTTGCGTTCTAAGCAACCTAATCCCGGATGCTACACACAAGACTTACTTTCTCTATGAAGAGAATACAACCCTAAGTGAATATATGTAAATATCCAAAATGCAACATAGAGCAAGGGAAACCCTATATGCTTATCTAAGATGATTAATATGCAATTAAGAACAATCCTAGATATCAAAACTAAATGACATGTCAATTAGTTTAGCTAATCAATATTAAGCACAAAACCTAATATGCTAGCACAATACAACTTCTCAAACATACATCATACTCATCTCAATATTGTATCCAAAGCATACAAAATAATCAACAAGTAATTAATTGAGATTGCTAGATAAGAGAAACACAAAACATGTAAGATATTAGTGAAAAACTTACCAAGCAAAGTATGATGAAGATTCCATGCAAGATGATATCTAGATGATCCAAGATGATGCTAGATGATGATTGATGATCATGAAAAAGTGTTTGAGTGATTAAAATTGAGTTCTTTGTGTATTTTTCTTCTCTTGAAAAATATCCTAAGTATAGAATATGAATATGAACTCTCTTGGCTGACCTAAAGTCAAAGTGTTATATATATAGGGGCCATAAGTGAAGTGTGGTCGTTTTGAAAAAGGCACCAAAAATTGCTCTGTGCGCTGGTGGCCTTGCGCTGGACGACAGGCGCAAGACCAGCGCACACGCACATTTTTACATTGGCGCTGGACGACATGCGCTCACACAGGCGCCAGACCAGCGGAGCCACACTAGGCGATCAGCGCTGGTGACCTTGTGCTGGTGTAGACCAGCGCACGACCGGCGACAGAGAACTGGACGATCTGCGCTGGTGTGGACCAGCGCACGACCAGCGGCACGCCACTGGGCGTTTTGCACCGGTGAGCGGCTCTGGACGTCAGGCGCAGGTGGACCAGCGCACAGCCCACAACTTTGAACCCCACAAGCAATCATGCAAGGGGAACAAAGGTAAACTAAGATGCATCCTAAAAGCCTAAATGCTATGATGTTATAAACACAAGATGCAATCATTATACCAAGCAAGAAGAGATGTAAATAGGCATTGATGCACAACAAAAAGAAACACAACATACAAAGATTAAACATATGCATGAGTTGTGAGTGTGTGCAACTATCTCTTCAAGACAAGTAAGCACTTAGAGTATTACCTTTGGTGCTTGTCAATTATGAGGTCTTCAAAGGGCCTAAGCAAAAACAACAACATCTAAACTACCCTTACAAAGAATCCCCACATATGGTTTGATCACGAAATAAGCCAATTAAAAACAACGGGAATCCTTACAGTTTTTAATTGGCTTATTTCGTGATCAAACCATATGTGGGGATTCTTTGTAAGGGTAGTTTAGATGTTGTTGTTATTGCTTAGGCCCTTTGAAGACCTCATAATTGACAAGCACCAAAGGTAGTACTCTAAGTGTTTACTTGTCTTGAAGAGATAGTTGCACACACTCACAACTCATGCATATGTTTAATCTTTGTATGTTGTGTTTCTTTTTGTTGTGCATCAATGCCTATTTACATCTCTTCTTGCTTGGTATAATGATTGCATCTTGTGTTTATAACATCATAGCATTTAGGCTTTTAGGATGCATCTTAGTTTACCTTTGTTCCCCTTGCATGATTGCTTGTGGGGTTCAAAGTTGTGGGCTGTGCGCTGGTCCACCTGCGCCTGACGTCCAGCGCCACTCACCGGCGCAAAACGCCCAGTGGCGTGCCGCTGGTCGTGCGCTGGTCCACACCAGCGCAGCCCACCAGCGCAGATAGTCCAGTTCTCTGTCGCCGGTCGTGCGCTGGTCTACACCAGCGCAAGGTCACCAGCGCTGATCGCCCAGTGTGGCTCCGCTGGTCTGGCTCCTGTGTGAGCGCATGTTGTCCAGCGCCAATGCAAAAATGTGCGTGTGTGCTGGTCTTGCGCCTGTCGTCCAGCGCAAGGCCACCAGCGCACAGAGCAATTTTTGGTGCGTTTTTCAAAACGACCACACTTCACTTATGGCCCCTATATATATAACACTTTGACTTTAGGTCAGCCAAGAGAGTTCATATTCATATTCTATACTTAGGATATTTTTCAAGAGAAGAAAAATACACAAAGAACTCAATTTTAATCACTCAAACACTTTTTCATGATCATCAATCATCATCTAGCATCATCTTGGATCATCTAGATGTCATCTTGCATGGAATCTTCATCATACTTTGCTTGGTAAGTTTTTCACTAATATCTTACATGTTTTGTGTTTCTCTTATCTAGCAATCTCAATTAATTACTTGTTGATTATTTTGTATGCTTTGGATACAATATTGAGATGAGTATGATGTATGTTTGAGAAGTTGTATTGTGCTAGCATATTAGGTTTTGTGCTTAATATTGATTAGCTAAACTAATTGACATGTCATTTAGTTTTGATATCTAGGATTGTTCTTAATTGCATATTAATCATCTTAGATAAGCATATAGGGTTTCCCTTGCTCTATGTTGCATTTTGGATATTTACATATATTCACTTAGGGTTGTATTCTCTTCATAGAGAAAGTAAGTCTTGTGTGTAGCATCCGGGATTAGGTTGCTTAGAACGCAAGCAAATTGGACTAGGTTCACTCATACCGGGATTAGGTAGGTGTGTGATTACTTCCGGGATTAGGTTGTAATCGTTTGCACATTTAGTGGATTCGAGGTTCGAGTGTGGCTTACTTACATAGCCCGTGGTTTTTCCCGTGAGGGTTTCCACGTAAAAACCAAGTGTTGTTTTAATTTCCGCACCATATTACAATTGCTTGGTTATATTATCTTGAGGGCATTTTCGTAATTTTGACTAACACGAAAAATTGGGTAAAAAGCGTAAAATCTATTCACCCCCCCCTCTAGATAGCTTTATACACACCGTGCTATAATTTGTTTCAATTGGTATCAAAGCGGGTTCCTAGACATACATAGGTGATCCTTGCTTATTTTGGTGTGTTTTGCATTTTGTGTGATTTTTGATCATTCATACATTTGCATTCATTTCATTCATTCATAAACACTATGAGTGGAAACGGTGGAAATGGTGGTGGCCACGAAGGAGCTTCTAGCACAAGGCCTCCACTTCTTACAGGATTGAACTATTCCCAATGGAAAGGCAAGAGGCCAAATGTTAGCTACTTCCACACTTTTGGAAGCAAATGCTACATTTTGAATGACCGTGATCAACTTGGCAAATTCGATGCTAAGAGTGATGAGGGTATCTTTATTGGCTATGCCTTGAATAGTAGAGCCTATAGAGTTTTCAATTTAAAGACTCTAAGTGTTATGGAATCATCCAATGTCGTATTTGATGATACTAGGCTCAAGTCTAATGATCATGAGGAGGAGGTTATTTTTAGTGATGGTTCTCCTTTGGAGAAGGTTGTGGTGCCTCCTAATGTTGGGACATCTAATGTCAACAATGATGACACACAACCTATTGCTAGAGTTCCTCTCTTGGACTCTAAAGAACCCGCTCCATGGGTTAGGTGTTAGGATTATGCTCAATAGCAAGAGTGTAATGTTGTAATTAACAATCTTTTTCATATTAATAAAGTGATTTCTGGTTTAACAAATCTATAGCATTTATAGTTTAATATTATAATTGTCAAAGTAAATAATCATAAGGTCTAAAGACTATGAGAAAAGAAGAATTGTTCGTACATCTGGATATGTATGTGGTAGACACAATTCTTTAGTTAGTCTTGAATAATGTTCACAACTTAAGTTAAAGGTTGGGCACCTTTATCTTGTTAAAGTTGTAGAATTCTTTTGCTAGCATTTGAGTGGGATCAAATGAGATATGATGAGTCTAAAATCATCGGAGTGTCTTCGAGCAAAAGGATCTAGTGTACTGGGTGCATTGAACTGGATCACAATGAAATACTTTATCTATAACCGTCAATAGATAATAGTCTTTTCATTATCAGGACAATCGGAGAGTCTATCTTAATCCTGAGATAAATGATGGACTTATGGTTGCAAGTGATATCATTTGAGTTATCAATGAGTACGATTATATCGCATAGTCTATCCTCGATAGTTTGGTGATATTCATTTGTTAATCGATAGAGGACTTCATTTATAGATATGGACATCGTGGCTCCATTTATTAAATGAGAGTATAATATCATCATATGGATGTTTTGAGGTAATTGGATATTAAATCTCAACGTTGAGTTTTCGATAGTGTCTATTGAAAACATGGCTTCTGGACAAGTCAAAATATCCAAGTTCAAAACGTGGTCATATGAGTAAATATGGTAACTTGGAGAGTTAAAGGCGGTCTATGAACTCTTGGCGATTACTGATATTAATCACGAGGATACACTATCTCCTATATGATTGTCTAGGGTATGAATGAGGAGCATCTTCCTTTTCTATCTTTATTTAAGAGTTCAGTTTTAGCTCTTTAGTGGAATGAGTTAAAATTAATGGATCGGACCTAAGTGAATCATTTGTTGATTGTGATTAGGTTATGTCTATTGAAGCTTAAATTTAGATGGCCCGCCAAGATCCCCAATCCACACGGACTTGCATGGATCACTTGATATATTCTACCGGACCAATTTAAGGGTCCATCTAGAATTGCATTTAATATATTAAGAATATAATTTGCACATTATTTATGTAATGGGCTGCTCAATTATATTAATATATTAATGAATGACATGTGGGCTTGTTTCTTTTAGTAAGAATGGGTCTGGTTCACATGTGGGCTTTTTATTTAAAGTCCAATGGATTAAATGAAATAAAGAAAATAATATATAGCCCATTTGTTTAAGTGGGGCGGCAAGAAGGTTTTATAACCTAATATATTATTTTGTTTCATTGTTTTAATTAAATAAGAATTAATTAATTTATTAATTAATTGTTTAATTAAGAAACAAATCTTTTCTGAATAGGAAATATATTTCCTAGAGTAATACTATTGTAGTAGTTTACTAAAATTAAAAGACTTGTTTGATAAGAAAATAAATAATTAATTTTATTTATTTAATCAAATAAGAAGTCTTTTTATTTAGTCAAAATAAAAAAGGAATAAAATATCTATGAGTTGGATTAGGGTTTGAAGTCTTAAACTAGATGGAAATTAGGGTGCAACACAAGCCTATTTTGGCTAGTGATTTGCAGCAACCCTAGTTGTTTTTAGGTAAGGATTTCGGCAACCCTAATAGAAAGAAGGAAAGAAAAATTGGCCACCTATATATATGTACTTATAGAATTCGGCCAACCTAAGGTTTGGTGCTTGAGATTCTATTTTCTTCTTCTTCTCAATTCATAGAGAGATTAATTTATTTCTTCTAAAACATAAAAGAGTGTAAGATTATTCTTTGATAGTATACTATTTGCTTAATAATCAATAAGCTTGTGTATACGATATCGATCTAGGTTCACGCGAGTTTCGATCATTAGATTGAGAACTCAAAAGTGACCGGAATAATCTCAGTCATTCTTTTGATTGTTTTTGTGACTAACAAAGAAAAGAAAGTTTGTTTTGTCCATTCACAGGTTTGCAATTCAAAGAAAAAGGGAGACCACGCTCCTAGGTGATCCACGTTCGTGCTAGGATTGAAGATCTTGCGGATTACCATCGACGTAAGTCAATCGGATCACGCGACAAAAGGTATTCTACTTTTTGGTTATTGTATATGCATGTTTAATTAATTAAAGGGTTTAAGGTTCATAAAGGAAAAATTTTAAAAGTCACTAAATCTTATTTTTAGTCTCGCTTCCGCTGCGTGTACTACGGTATTTTTCCCTACAATTGGTATCAGAGCCTAGGTTAAACCCTTTTTAATTAATTAACGTATATATACGTGGATCTATTTCTTTTTATTGTGATTATGCATGTTTAGAAAGAGATGGCACTCTAGGTATTCGAATATATAATTACATGTGGATGTATGGATTTATATATGTTAATGTGGATTGTTATTGCTCGATTTTGGTCCTAGATTTTCAATGTAATTTTTGTTTCGGAGTTGTAACAAGAAGGGTGGTCTATTATCGCCATAATTCCTTCTTGATAGTTGCTAATTTTTTTTTTATTTGTTTGTATTAAATTTAATGTGCAGTTTTTATTATTATTTTTAGTGCAGTATTTTTATGTATAAAAAAGTACTGCAGTGATTAAAAAAAAAAAAAAAAAAAAAAAAACTGCAGTATTTTATTATTTAATTAAAGTTGTAATACGTTCTAACATCGAAGATTCGAAGACACGAAGAAAAACGAAGCAACCGGAACCGAGAACGAGCACCGTGCGCACCCTAGGAGTGGATTGGGCTGCACACGGCAAGCCCAAAACAAGGTGGGCTGCGCACGGCAGCCTTGGAGGCCTTATGGGCTGCGCATGGCAGCCCCTTTGTGGGGTTGTGGGTTGTGCACGCCCATGGGGTTTGGGCCGAAGGATGAGCGTATGGTTGATGGGCCACCTGAAGATCTTGTATTCCTGACAATTGTAATTTACTTGTTTTTCTAGGATGGGCCAAAATTGTTGCTATTTAATTTACGCTTAAATATTACAATATTTGTTATTGTATGATAACATGACATATAGAATAGGAGTGCCACTTATATATCTCTTTTGGTATGAACATGCATTGAATGATTTAGGTATCTAAATTGGCATCTAGATAACTTGGTAAATCATTCTATGGGATTTAATCACACGCCTTAAATAATTGAGTGGGAGAAGGTGTTTTTGTAACACCTATGGCCTCCAAGGTTGGTTGAGCTTTATTATTTATGGTAATCCCCCCAAGGGGCGTCCATGAATGGAATTTAGCAACATACTTCCTTACAAGGATAGACTAGACAATGGACTCAAACGAGATCTACTCCCCAAGGAGGGATTTTCGTGAGAGAAAATTGAGGGTCGATATCTTGGTAACACACTCAATGTAATTTTATTGATATCCTCCCAAGAGTTCTTGTCAGTAAAATTGCAAGGCTAAAATTGAAAACGCTGGTTGTTATGTTAACAATTAGGTGGGACCTAGTCTAACTAGTAAATGGTGCGAACTCCCAAAGGAGGCGTAACATTTATGGGTGTTGGATCACCGTTGAATTTTATGATTGAGTTATTTATTTAATTCAAGATAAATATTTAAAAGTGCTTTATATGATTATTTACTTATATATGTTTTGTTTTATTCAGAAATCATGACCCCATCACTTATGAACATCCTGAAAGATAACACTTTAACTGGAGATAATTATGTCACATGGAAAAGGAAAATTGGGTTGTTGCTGCAAAGTGAAAAACATAAGTTTGTTCTAACTACTCCTAAACCACCTGCTCCTAATAATGAATCAAGCATAATGTATAGAGATGAGTATGAGCAGTGGAAGACTTCAGATGATATGGCAAAATGTTACATTATGGCCACTATCTCCGACGTGTTGCAACAGCAGCATGAAGGAATGGAGTCCGCTGCTGATATTATGATGTCTCTAGAGGAGATGTTTGCTATGAAGTCTAGGACGACTAAGAGAGAGGCAGTGACTGCTTTTATGAATCTTAGGATGAAACCTAGACAGGCTGTGAAAGATCACATGATGAAAGTCATAGCACATCTCAACATTGCTGAACTGCATGGCGCTGAGATAGATGGTGAGACAAAGATTGATATGGTTGTCAATTCATTGTCAGATTCCTTTGATCAGTTCAAATTGGACTACACTTTGAACAAAAAGGAATACACCTTACAAGGCCTGATGCAAGATGTTCAAAGTGCTGAAAAGATCCTTGTGAAAGGCAAAGGTCAAGAGATTCATATGGTTGGTAAAGTTGCTACTGTTAAGGCCCGTCAAAAGGTCAAGAAACAACAGAAGAAAAAGCAACTTGGGCCTATCAAGAAGGACACCAAGAAAGTAACCAAGATCAAAGGGAAATGCTTCCTTTGTGGTGAAAAGGGACATTGGAAAAGAAATTGCCCAAAGTCCCAGAATAAGAAGGAAGAAGGTAATGTGAATTATCTTGAAACATATTTTTTGGCTGATTCTACAGATTCTTGGATCATAGACTCAGGAGCCACTAATCATGTTTGTTATTCCTTGCAGAGGTTCCAAGAAAGGAGAAAGCTGAGTAAGAATGAAATCAATTTGCGCTTGGGCAACGGAACGTTAGTGTCTGCAAGTGCAGTGGGAGATATTAGAGTTTATTTGGATTCTAGAAGGCATTTAGATTTGATAGACGTTTATTATGTACCTCAATTCAAGAGAAATTTAATTTCAGTTTCTTGTTTAAATAAATTTGGATATTCGGTTACTTTTAATAAAGTCTTTATTATTAGTAAGAATGACAAAATTATTTGCCAAGGTACATTGGAAAACGGTCTATACTTTTTGCATAGAAATATCTCTCACTCGTTAGACACAGAAATAACGGAACCTAATCATAAAAGAGTAAAATTATCAACAGATGAAACCTACCTTTGGCATTTACGCTTAGGTCATATTAACCTTAATAGGATTAAAAGATTGGTATGTGACGGACCTTTGAGTGACTTAAAGGTTGATGATCTACCAACTTGTGAATCTTGTTTGGAAGGTAAAATGACCAAAAGGACGTTCTCTGCCAAAGGTGTAAGAGCCACTGAATGTTTAGGATTGATACACACTGATGTATGTGGACCTATGAGCATTCAAGCTAGAGGTGGATATGAGTACTTCATCACCTTCACAGATGATTACTCGAGATTTGGTTATGTGTATCTCATGCGACATAAGTCGGATGCTTTTGACATGTTCAAAGCATTCAAAGCTGAAGTGGAAAATCAGCTTGAGAAACACATAAAAATCTTGAGATCTGATCGTGGTGGAGAATATCTATCTGGTGAGTTTCAGCAATATCTTATTGATAATGGGATTGTTTCTCAGTTTTCTGCACCAGGTACACCTCAACAGAATGGGGTAGCAGAAAGGAGAAATAGAACTCTTTTGGATATGGTTAGGTCTATGTTGAGTTATTCAACACTTCCTATTTCTTTTTGGGGATATGCTTTACAAACTGCTATATACATTCTAAACGATGTACCATCTAAGTCTGTTCCTAAAACACCGCATGAGTTGTGGACTGGGCGTAAGCCTAGTTTACAACACTTAAGGATATTTGGTTGTCCTGCGCATGTGTTAAAAGGAAAGACAGAAAAGATGGAGTCCCGTTCAGAAACATGTATATTTGAAGGGTATCCAAAAGAAACTAAAGGATATTATTTCTATAGTCCTTCAGATCTTAAAGTATTTGTTTCGACAAATGCTAAATTTCTGGAAAAGGACTATATGAATGATTTTGTGCCTAGAAGTAGAATTGTCCTGAATGAGATGTCAGGAGATACAATTCCACGAGAGGTTACACAACCTAACCCAATTGTAAGTTCCGATCCAACACAAGATCAACAACCTACCATTCCTCGTCGTAGTGGGAGGGTTAGAACACAACCCGAAAGATACATCGGTCTGGGAGAATCAGTGGAGAATCTCCCGGACGACGATGATCCTACACGTACAAGGAAGCTATGGAGGATGTTGATAGTCGCCATTGGCAAAAGGCAATGCAATCTGAGATTGAATCTATGTTCGATAACAAAGTCTGGTCCCTTGTAGACTTGCCTAAAGGGATAAAACCCATTGGGTGCAAGTGGATATACAAGAGGAAAAGAGGTATGGATGGTAAGGTGGAAACCTTTAAAGCTAGATTGGTAGCTAAAGGGTATACACAGAAAGAAGGTATCGATTACGAGGAAACCTTCTCTCCTGTGGCCATGCTTAAATCCATTAGGATACTCTTATCCATTGCAGCATCTTTATATCTAGAGATTTGGCAAATGGACGTCAAGACAGCTTTCCTTAATGGAAGTCTTGACGAAAGCATCTACATGATGCAACCAGAGGGATTCATTGAAAAGGGCCAAATGGAAAAGGTATGCAAGTTGCAGAAATCCATATATGGATTGAAGCAAGCATCCAGATCCTGGAACATAAGGTTTGATCAAGCTGTCAAAGGTTTTGGATTTATTCAGAATCCTGACGAACCTTGTGTATACAAAAGGATTAAGGGCGACAAGTTGGTTTTCCTGATTCTTTATGTTGATGATATACTACTCATTGGAAACGATGTAGGTGTATTGACATCAGTAAAAGAATCGTTAGCAAAACAATTTGATATGAAGGACTTAGGAGAAGCAAGTTTTATTCTAGGTATCCAAGTAATAAGGGATAGAAAGAATAGAACGATTGCATTATCCCAAGCTTCTTACATAGACAAGATCTTGTCTAGGTTTTCCATGCAAGATTCCAAGAAAGGTATGTTACCTTTCAGACATGGAATCAAGCTTTCTAAGGAACAAGTTCCTAAGAATGAGCATGAAGAGCAATTCATGAGTAGAGTTCCATATGCCTCGGCAGTTGGAAGTCTCATGTATGCAATGCTCTGTACTAGACCAGATATTTGTTTTGCTGTTGGCATAGTTAGCAGGTTTCAATCGAAACCTGGTCTTGATCACTGGACGGCAGTCAAGCATATTTTCAAGTATCTTAAGAGAACGAGAGATAATATGCTTGTATACTCTGGAGGGGATTTGATTCCCGTTGGGTATACAGATTCTGATTTCCAATCAGATTCTGACTCCAGAAAATCCACATCAGGGGCTGTGTTTACTATTGGAGGAGGAGCAGTTAAATGGAGGAGTATCAAGCAATCTTGTATTGCTGATTCCACCATGGAAGCTGAGTATGTTGCTGCATGCGAGGCTGCCAAAGAGGCTGTTTGGCTCCGCCAATTCTTGATTGACTTGGAAGTGGTTCCTAGTGCGAATAAGCAGATCACTATCTACTGTGACAACAGTGGAGCAGTGGCTAATTCGAAAGAACCAAGAAGTCACAAGAGAGGTAAACACATTGAAAGAAAGTATCATCTTTGAAGGGAGATTGTTCAAAGAGGTGACGTGACGATTACCAAAATCGCGTCAGCAGAAAATCTAGCGGATCCCTTCACAAAGGCCCTACCTCAGAAGAGTTTCGATAGGCATCTAGAGAACATGGGCTTGAGAGATATGACACATTTGCTATAGTGCAAGTGGGAGATTGTTAGGATTATGCTCAATAGCAAGAGTGTAATGTTGTAATTAACAATCTTTTTCATATTAATAAAGTGATTTCTGGTTTAACAAATCGTATAGCATTTATAGTTTAATATTATAATTGTCAAAGTAAATAATCATAAGGTCTAAAGACTATGAGAAAATAAGAATTGTTCGTACATCTGGATATGTATGTGGTAGACACAATTCTTTAGTTAGTCTTGAATAATGTTCACAACTTAAGTTAAAGGTTGGGCACCTTTATCTTGTTAAAGTTGTAGAATTCTTTTGCTAGCATTTGAGTGGGATCAAATGAGATATGATGAGTCTAAAATCATCGGAGTGTCTTCGAGCAAAAGGATCTAGTGTACTGGGTGCATTGAACTGGATCACAATGAAATACTTTATCTATAACCGTCAATAGATAATAGTCTTTTCATTATCAGGACAATCGGAGAGTCTATCTTAATCCTGAGATAAATGATGGACTTATGGTTGCAAGTGATATCATTTGAGTTAACAATGAGTACGATTATATCGCATAGTCTATCCTCGATAGTTTGGTGATATTCATTTGTTAATCGATAGAGGACTTCATTTATAGATATGGACATCGTGGCTCCATTTATTACATGAGAGTATAATATCATCATATGGATGTTTGAGGTAATTGGATATTAAATCTCAACGTTGAGTTTTCGATAGTGTCTATTGAAAACATGGCTTCTGGACAAGTCAAAATATCCAAGTTCAAAACGTGGTCATATGAGTAAATATGGTAACTTGGAGAGTTGCAGGCGGTCTATGAACTCTTGGCGATTACTGATATTAATCACGAGGATACACTATCTCCAACATGATTGTCTAGGGTATGAATGAGGAACATCTTCCTTTTCTATCTTTATTTAAGAGTTCAGTTTTAGCTCTTTAGTGGAATGAGTTAAAATTAATGGATCGGACCTAAGTGAATCATTTGTTGATTGTGATTAGGTTATGTCTATTGAAGCTTAAATTTAGATGGCCCGTCAAGATCCCCAATCCACACGGACTTGCATGGATCACTTGATATATTCTACCGGACCAATTTAAGGGTCCATCTAGAATTGCATTTAATATATTAAGAATATAATTTGCACATTATTTATGTAATGGGCTGCTCAATTATATTAATATATTAATGAATGACATGTGGGCTTGTTTCTTTTAGTAAGAATGGGTCTGGTTCACATGTGGGCTTTTTATTTAAAGTCCAATGGATTAAATGAAATAAAGAAAATAATATATAGCCCATTTGTTTAAGTGGGGCGGCAAGAAGGTTTTATAACCTAATATATTATTTTGTTTCATTGTTTTAATTAAATAAGAATTAATTAATTTATTAATTAATTGTTTAATTAAGAAACAAATCTTTTCTGAATAGGAAATATATTTCCTAGAGTAATACTATTGTAGTAGTTTACTAAAATTAAAAGACTTGTTTGATAAGAAAATAAATAATTAATTTTATTTATTTAATCAAATAAGAAGTCTTTTTATTTAGTCAAAATAAAAAAGGAATAAAATATCTATGAGTTGGATTAGGGTTTGAAGTCTTAAACTAGATGGAAATTAGGGTGCAACACAAGCCTATTTTGGCTAGTGATTTGCGGCAACCCTAGTTGTGTTTAGGTAAGGATTTCGGCAACCCTAATAGAAAGAAGGAAAGAAAAATTGGCCACCTATATATATGTACTTATAGAATTCGGCCAACCTAAGGTTTGGTGCTTGAGATTCTATTTTCTTCTTCTTCTCAATTCATAGAGAGATTAATTTATTTCTTCTAAAACATAAAAGAGTGTAAGATTATTCTTTGATAGTATACTATTTGCTTAATAATCAATAAGCTTGTGTATACGATATCGATCTAGGTTCACGCGAGTTTCGATCATTAGATTGAGAACTCAAAAGTGACCGGAATAATCTCAGTCATTCTTTTGATTGTTTTTGTGACTAACAAAGAAAAGAAAGTTTGTTTTGTCCATTCACAGGTTTGCAATTCAAAGAAAAAGGGAGACCACGCTCCTAGGTGATCCATGTTCGTGCTAGGATTGAAGATCTTGCGGATTACCATCGACGTAAGTCAATCGGATCACGCGACAAAAGGTATTCTACTTTTTGGTTATTGTATATGCATGTTTAATTAATTAAAGGGTTTAAGGTTCATAAAGGAAAAATTTTAAAAGTCACTAAATCTTATTTTTAGTCTCGCTTCCGCTGCGTGTACTACGGTATTTTTCCCTACAATAGGAAACTCCATGATAAAGAAGATATCATTGGAGAGGTAAATGAGGGTGTTAGGACTAGACGTCAACTTGCTAATCTTATTAGCTATACTTGCTACACCTCTCAAATTGAACCCAAAAAGGTTGAAGAAGCCTTACATGATGAATTTTGGGTTCATGCCATGCAAGAAGAGCTAAACCAATTCGAAAGGAATGAGGTTTGGACTCTAGTTCCTAGGCCTAAGACCACTAATGTCATAGGCACTAAATGGATATTTAGGAACAAATCCGATGAGGATGGCAACATAGTGCGGAACAAGGCTAGACTTGTAGCACAAGGGTACTCTCAAATTGAGGGTATCGACTTTGAGGAGACATTTGCTCCCGTTGCCCGTTTAGAGTCTATTAGGCTTCTCTTGTCCATTTCTTGTGTGCACAAGTTCAAATTGCACCAAATGGATGTCAAGAGTGCCTTCCTCAATGGCTTCTTGCAAGAGGAAGTGTTTGTTGAACAACCCAAGGGGTTTGTGGATGCTCACCACCCCAACCATGTCTATCGCCTCAAGAAGGCACTATATGGGTTGAAACAAGCACCGAGGGCTTGGTATGAGCGCCTCACTCAATTTCTTGTTGATAATAACTACACAAGAGGTACTGTTGATAAGACACTATTCATCAAGAGAGACAATGATGAGCTTTTCATAGCTCAAATATATGTCGATGACATAGTGTTTGGCTCCACCAACAACACCAAGGTCCAACAATTTGTTGATGTTATGTCTCATGAATTTGAGATGAGTCTTGTTGGTGAGCTTAATTACTTCCTAGGTTTGCAAATTAGGCAACTAGATAATGGGATCTTCATAACCCAAGCCAAATATGCCAAAAACCTTGTGAAGAAGTTTGGTCTTGAAAAAGCCAAACATTGTGACACTCCTATGAGCACCACTTTGAAGCTAAGCAAGGATGCTAGCAGTAAAAGTGTGGACCAAACCTTATATCGTGGCATGATAGGGAGCTTGCTCTATTTGACCGCAAGTAGGCCCGATATATCTTTTAGTGTAGGAGTTTGTGCTAGGTACCAATCCGATCCCAAGGAGTCCCATCTCTCTTCGGTTAAGAGAGTCATTCGCTTTGTGAATGGGACTTCCAACTATGGGATTTGGTACTCATTTGACACTAATCCTAGTCTTGTAGGATATAGTGATGCGGATTGGGCAGGAAATTGTGATGATAGGAAGAGCACATCGGGCGGTTGCTTCTTTCTAGGCAACAACTTGGTGTCTTGGTTTTGCAAGAAGCAAAACTCGATTTCCTTGTCCACGGCGGAAGCCGAGTACATAGCCGCGGGGAGTGGATGCACTCAACTTATATGGATGAAGCAAATGCTAGTAGATTACGGATTCAACCAAGGTACTCTCACTCTCTTTTGTGATAACATGAGTGCCATTAATATTTCCAAGAATCCGGTGCAACATTCTAGAACTAAGCATATTGACATCCGCCATCACTTCATTAGAGAGCTTGTTGAAAATAAATTCATAGTACTTGAACATGTAGGTACTAATGATCAACTTGCGGATCTATTTACTAAACCCTTAAATGCTACTCGATTTAAAACTCTTAGTAGATCTATTGGGGTATGTCTTGTGGAGTGATGTTCTATGATTAACCCCATATGGGGAACTCAAGCAAAGAGAGCTAGTTTGCATTCTTGTCACTTGCAAAAAATTTGAAATATCTTATGCCTCTTCTTTTAATTGCTTGAGTAAGCTTGGTTGTACATATGTATATATGTTTTCAATTCAATAAGTGTGAACCTTGCTTGTTTACAATCCATGTCATATTTATGTTCAAACATGCATTTTTGGACTAGGAGATGTATATTGGAAGTATGATTTGAATGACCTATGATTATCTCCATGACATGATGATTCTTTAATAACATGCTAATGACAAATGAACAAGCATGAATTCATATAACTGCTCACATGAAAAGCATGAATTGATGATTGCATATTCTTAAAATGCAAAACTTGTGTGAAAGCTTATGAGACTCAAAATGAATAAAGGATCTTGTATCCATTCAAAGGAATTTACATTCCAAATGTCTCTCTTTCTTTATTAGTTGAACATGGTTACTATCATACGGATATCTTATCCGGAAAAATCAAATAGGGTGCAAAGTCGCTCATGCCATGTTTCGCTTATAAAGTTGGATATAGTTGCTCGTAAATTGAAATCAATAATCTCTATATCCTTGCTTTTCCCATGACATTGGTGAAATTTGTTTGAATTCTTATTAGAAACCTTTGTCATTTGCTTTGCCAAATACCATTGTATTTTGGACTTGAATGCTATATGTCTTGTATGCAAAGCATGTTGGATTCACACATTTTCTAAAAATAAAATCTCCTTGTTTCTCTCAAATTAATTGAAGTGCATAAAGTGACTTATATGTATATGCAAATCTTGCATGCTTCTATCTCTCGTTGCTATGAGTGACCCGGTTGGGGACTACTCCTTTGCCTATATCATGACAAAAAGGGGGAGTAGGATATGGTAAGGGGAGGTGCAAAATATAGAAGCTATTGTACACTTTGGGGAGAACATACATTGAGGGGGAGTAACCCGTTGAGGGGGAGCATTGCATTTATCATACATTGCATACATTTGGTAATGTTGTGCCTAAATTCTAAAAATGCAAATGCTTGGTATTGTTCTCACATGATTAATCTCACACTTTTCTTGTATTAGAAATGTTAGAAACTCTTTTCAGGGATTGATTATTCTACAAGAGGATTGAAGACTTCAAGTTGCATTTCTTATCTCTTTGTAATGTAGAATATCATTGTAGTCCCGTAGTTTCTATTTTTTTGTGAGGAATCAATGTGAGTGATGGTTTGTCACGAAATAGCCAAAGGGGGAGATTGTAAGGATTCCCGTTGTTTTTAATTGGCTTATTTCGTGATCAAACCATATGTGGGGATTCTTTGTAAGGGTAGTTTAGATGTTGTTGTTTTTGCTTAGGCCCTTTGAAGACCTCATAATTGACAAGCACCAAAGGTAATACTCTAAGTGCTTACTTGTCTTGAAGAGATAGTTGCACACACTCACAACTCATGCATATGTTTAATCTTTGTATGTTGTGTTTCTTTTTGTTGTGCATCAATGCCTATTTACATCTCTTCTTGCTTGGTATAATGATTGCATCTTGTGTTTATAACATCATAGCATTTAGGCTTTTAGGATGCATCTTAGTTTACCTTTGTTCCCCTTGCATGATTGCTTGTGGGGTTCAAAGTTGTGGGCTGTGCGCTGGTCCACCTGCGCCTAACGTCCAGCGCCGCTCACCGGCGCAAAACGCCCAGTGGCGTGCCGCTGGTCGTGCGCTGGTCCACACCAGCGCAGATCGTCCAGTTCTCTGTCGCCGGTCGTGCGCTGGTCTACACCAGTGCAAGGTCACCGGCGCTGATCGCCCAGTGTGGCTCCGCTGGTCTGGCGCCTGTGTGAGCGCATGTCGTCCAGCGCCAATGCAAAAATGTGCGTGTGCGCAGGTCTTGCTCCTGTCGTCTAGCGCAAGGCCACCAGCGCACAGAGCAATTTTTGGTGTGTTTTTCAAAACGACCACACTTCACTTATGGCCCCTATATATATAACACTTTGACTTTAGGTCAGCCAAGAGAGTTCATATTCATATTCTATACTTAGGATATTTTTCAAGAGAAGAAAAATACACAAAGAACTCAATTTTAATCACTCAAACACTTTTTCATGATCATCAATCATCATCTAGCATCATCTTGGATCATCTAGATGTCATCTTGCATGGAATCTTCATCATACTTTGCTTGGTAAGTTTTTCACTAATATCTTACATGTTTTGTGTTTCTCTTATCTAGCAATCTCAATTAATTACTTGTTGATTATTTTGTATGCTTTGGATACAATATTAAGATGAGTATGATGTATGTTTGAGAAGTTGTATTGTGCTAGCATATTAGGTTTTGTGCTTAATATTGATTAGCTAAACTAATTGACATGTCATTTAGTTTTGATATCTAGGATTGTTCTTAATTGCATATTAATCATCTTAGATAAGCATATAGGGTTTCCCTTGCTCTATGTTGCATTTTGGATATTTACATATATTCACTTAGGGTTGTATTCTCTTCATAGAGAAAGTAAGTCTTGTGTGTAGCATCCAGGATTAGGTTGCTTAGAACGCAAGCAAATTGGACTAGGTTCACTCATACCGGGATTAGGTAGGTATGTGATTACTTCCGGGATTAGGTTGTAATCGTTTGCACATTTAGTGGATTCGAGGTTCGAGTGTGGCTTACTTACATAGCCCGTGGTTTTTCCCATGAGGGTTTCCACGTAAAAACCAAGTGTTGTTTTAATTTCCGCACCATATTACAATTGCTTGGTTATATTATCTTGAGGGCATTTTCGTAATTTTGACTAACACGAAAAATTGGGTAAAAAGCGTAAAATCTATTCACCCCCCCTCTAGATAGCTTTATACACACCGTGCTATAATTTGTTTCAAAAACAACGGGAATCCTTACACTTTTGTTTTGTGAGGATGCTATGTGAGTGGTGATTTTGTCACGAAATAGCCAAAGGGGGAGATTGTAAGTGCCTCACTTTTGATTGGCGTATTTCGTTGGCAAAATCACAATGGGGTTCTATATGTAAAGACAGCTTAGGATGGAAGAAAACCTCATTGCATGATCAAGAGCTTCAAGGAAGGTAGATTTCTTGACTTACTCTATTTTGAAGAGATGTAGTTGCACACACTCACATTTTGCATATTTTGATGATTGCATTTTGTATTCCCAAAGCCTTGCCATGCATTATTCCTAGGTATACACTTGTTGCAAAGGGCGCTGTTCCAAGCGCCCTACAAGGCGCTGTACGAACAGCGCCCCCTTCAGACCCGATGAGAATGGGTCATTTTTGCATCAGACCTGATGCATTTTTTATGTAGGCGCTGTACGGGCGCTGTACGAAAGCGCTGTACGTACAGCGCCCTACCTTGGCCGAGCAGTTCAGAATCTTGGAGCTGTTCAGGCGCTGTTCAAAAGCGCTCTTCTGAACAGCGCCCATGTAGAAGACGTTTCATCTTCTACTTCAGGCGTTGTTCAGGTCGCTCTACGTACAGCGACCTGTACAGCGCCCAAGGCATTTTCAGGCCATTTTTTCAAAACGATGTCACTTCACTTGGATCCCATTTATATATGTCTTGATAGTCTTGGCTCGTTTTCTAGAGCAAAAATTACACTTTTGAGAGCATGATTGAGTATCTTCAAGCCAATGTATCAAGACTTCATCTTTAAGCTTCCAAATCACAAAACCCTTCATCTTGCATCTTTCATTTATCATCTAGCATAATTCTAGGTTGATTTCATCTAGGGTTTTTAGTTTTGCTCACATGACTTGTATCTAGAACATCATTCTCATATCTATATGTTCTTGCTTTACAAGATAGCTTCTTTATCACTTGAATTGATTCAAGATTGCATCTTTATGACTTGACTTAGTTTCAAGATTGTTTTATTGTGGTTTGTGAGTTGTATTGTGATAGATAATGCATATAGGATTTTGGTTGCTTATTTAGTGTTGTTTTATGCATGTCATCTAGTAATATGATATCTAGGATTGTCTAACATGTTCATCCTTGCCTAGATAAGCTTAAATGTCTAACCTTGCATTTTTAGCATCTTGAGTATTTCACATATTCACCTTAGGTTGTGCTATCTCTTCACCTTAAAGACAAGTCTTGTATTTACCTCTTAGGTAGTTTGCAAGCAAGGGACTAGAGTCACTATTAAAGGCCTGCGGGTAGCAAAGACGGATTAGTAAATTTAGGTGTGATGTGGTCAACCTAATTTGTAATCGTATTTGCAAATAGTGGATTCGAGGTTCTCGTGTGGCGCACATAACAGCCCGTGGTTTTTCCCCGTGTGGGTTTCCACGTAAATATTGTGTGTCCTCTAATTTCCGCACTTGTATGTTTTTTATTGACTAGATTGGGGCTTTTTCGTAATTTGGACTAATCTCGAAAAATTGGGTAAAATTGTTTAAAATCTATTCACCCCCCCCTCTAGATTACTTTAGGACACGTTTATTATTTATTTTCAAGTTTCTTTGATACTCTTGTCATGGAGGAAGGTGGAAGTATTACCTTTGGTGATGGATCCAAGAAAAGTGTAAGAGGGAAAGGAACCATTTCCATTCCCGGATTACCTTCCTTGTCTAATGCTTTATTTGTTGATGGCCTAAAAGCCAATTTGATAAGCATTTCACATCTAAGTGATGAAGGACTTTTCGTCTTATTTTCTAAAAATGATTGCTCCATCCTATTGCCCAATGGACAAACCTTGTTGAAAGGTATGAGATCTAGCGACAATTGCTATTGTCTTGAAGCTAGAATAGTCTCAAACATTGTGTCCTTGGAAGAGCAAATTGAGTTGTGGCATGAAAGACTTGGCCACATGAACTTTCAGGATTTATGAATCCTAGGCAAGTTCGATTGTGTGCGTGGCCTTCCCAAGCTTGGGAAGAAAGCCAATGGTGTTTGTGGACCTTGCCAATAAGGAAAACAAACCAAGAGCATGCATAAAAAGGGCAAGTATCTCTCCACCAAGGAGCCCCTAGAGCTTCTCCACATGGATCTTATGGGTCCGATGCATACCGAGAGTTTAGGTGGAAAGAGATACATTTTTGTTTGTGTAGATGATTTCTCTAGGTTCACATGGACATATTTTCTTAGAGAAAAATCCGAAACTTTTGAGAAGTTTAAAATGCTTTGTACTAAAATACAAAATGAAATGAATTCTAACATTAAAAGCATTAAACAGATTAGAAGTGATCATGGGAGAGAGTTTAAGAATGCCCTCTTTGAAAGCTATTACAATAGCTTAGGGATCTCCCATGAGTTTTTGGCTCCTAGGATACCTCAACAAAATGGAGTTGTTGAGAGGAAAAATAGGGCCCTTCAAGAGATGGCCCATGTGATGTTGCTTAGCAACAATGTCCCTAAGAACCTACGGGCTGAAGCCGTCAATACGGCTTGCTATATAGGGAATAGAGTTTTCCTAAGGCCCGGATCTAGGAATACCTCCTATGAGTTATGGAAAGGGAGGAAGCCAAATGTTAGCTACTTCCACACCTTTGGAAGCAAATGCTACATTTTGAATGACCGTGATCAACTTGGCAAGTTTGATGCTAAGAGTGATGAGGGTATATTTATTGGATATGCCTTGAATAGTAGAGCCTATAGAGTTTTCAACTTGAAGACTCGAACCGTGATGGAATCATCTAATGTTGTCATGGATGATACAAGGCTCAAGTCTAATGACCATGAGGAGGAGGTAGTTTTAGATGATGATTCTCCATTGGAGAAGGTTGTAGAGACTCCTAATGTTAGGACGTCCAACCTTGATGAATAGGCCACTCAACCTCTTAATAGAGTTCCTCTCATGGACTCTAATGAACTCGCTCCATGGGTTAGAAGACTCAATAACAAAGAAGATGTTATTGGAGATGTGAATGAGGGTGTAAGGACTAGACATCAAATTGCTAATCTCATTAGCTTTACATGCTACACCTCTCAAATTGAACCCAAAAAGGTTGATGAAGCCTTGAATGATGAATTTTGGGTTCTTGCAATGCAAGAAGAGCTAAACCAATTCGAAATGAATGAGGTTTGGACTTTAGTTCCTAGGCCTAAAAGCACACATGTCATATGCATTAAGTGGATTTATAGGAACAAATCCGATGAGGATGGCAACATAGTTCGGAACAAGGCTAGACTTGTAGCACAAGGATACTCTCAAATTGAGGGTATCGACTTTGAGGAGACATTTGCTCCCGTTGCCCGTTTAGAGTCCATTAGGCTTCTCTTGTCCATTTCTTGTGTGCACAAGTTCAAATTGCACCAAATGGACGTCAAGAGTGCCTTCCTCAATGGCTTCTTACAAGAGGAAGTGTTTGTTGAACAACCCAAGGGGTTTGTGGATGCTCACCACCCCAACCATGTCTATCGCCTCAAGAAGGCTCTTTATGGGTTGAAACTGTAAGGATTCCCATATCTTGATTGGCTTATTTCGTGGACAAACCACGTGTTGGGGATTGTGTAAGGTAGTTTAGGTGATTGAACTTCAAGCTCGAAGGCCCTTCCAAGACCTCAAGGGACAAGCACGCCAAAGGTATAATCTCTAGTGCTTGGTTTCCTTTGAAGAGACTTAGAATGCACACACACACTTAGCATACTTGCATTTGTGTGCATACTCTTCACATGTCACTTTACACACTAGCACTTTGATTGTTATATTCTATTGTGTGTATATGTGCCTTGTAATTCGTTTCCCGACATTGTTCGGAAACGTCCGCCATGCACTAGAATGTGCTTGGTTTTGTGCGAAGACCGCCCACGGAGAATGCCATTGGCTTCTCCTTGGTTTTCACCTCTGTTGGTGATTGGTGGTTATGATCGGTGGCCTGGCCGCTGAATGAAATCGCCGTTTGTATCCAGAAGTGTCTGGAGTAATTCTGCAGTCACGATCGGCGGTCATGACCACCGTTCAAAACCGCCGTTCATACCTGATCGATTTAATATCTCGGGTTTGATTCGGCGGTTATGAAACCGCCGAATGAAATCGCCATTGATGCTCTGTTCTTCACGGGCTCAATTCGGCGGTCGTGATCGGTGGCTTGGCCGCCGATTGAAACCGCCGATCGGTGTGTTTTAAGGGCAAACTTGTATTTTCACATGCTCTATTTTTCATGCCTATAAATATATCTCTTTCTCTTGTTCTAAACAATGACTCTTTGATCATCAAGAACCCTATATTTTAAAGAGAGATTTTGAGAGAAAAAGCAACCAAGTTTGCTCATTTAAACACTCAAATACATACCTTTATGCATCAAAGTTCATCTTGCATTCATCCATGAATGGGTTTGCATCATCACAACTTGCTTGGTAAGATTTTGATTAATTTCATCTTATTTTAGTATTTTACTATCAAGCTATTCTCTTTTAATTTACTTGTATGTTTTTGATCATATGATAAATACAAGAATAGAGAATTAATTGTGATGAATTGATTGAGTGTTGTATTGTGATAGCTAATTAGGTTTTTGCTTAATCTTGATTAGCTAAGCTATTTGACATGTCATTTAGCTCTTGATATCTAGGATTGATTTAATTGATTATATCACCATCTTAGATAAGCATCTAAGGTTCTCTAGCCTTGTTTATTATTTGAATATTCATACATATTCACATAGGTTGCATAATCTCTTCATTGAGAATTAAGTATTGAGGCTAAGATTGCTTAAGCCTTAAGCAATTGGACTAGAGCCATTTTTAAAGGCCCGCGTGGTAGAAGTGGGGGGTTATTGATCGGAGTGATAGACGAGGTCTACATAGGTTGTAAACTCCATTTCAATTAGTGGATTTCGAGGTTCAAGTGTGGCGCACTATACAGCCCGTGGTTTTTCCCAGTGGTTGGGTTTCCACGTATACATCAAGTGTTATTTAATTTCCGCACTATATTACACTTGTTTGTATTTTTGACTAGTAGGGGCATTTTCATAAAATTGACTTGCATGCGAAAATTGGGTAATAAAGCTTAAAATCTATTCACTCCCCCCCCCCCCCCCCCCCCCCCCTCTCGATATATTTATCATATACACTGAGAGTTTATTCGTTCCTTTCAGAAACAAGCACCGAGGGCTTGGTATGAGCGTCTCACTCAATTTCTTATTGACAATAACTACACAAGGGGTAGTGTTGACAAGACTTTATTCATCAAGAAAGACAAGGATGAGCTCTTTAAAGCTCAAATCTATGTTGATGATATAGTGTTTAGCTCCACCAACAACACCAAGGTCCAACAATTTGTTGATGTCATGTCTCATGAATTTGATATGAGTCTTGTTGGTGAGCTAAGTTACTTCCTAGGTTTGCAAATTAGGCAATTAGATGATGGGATATTCATTACCCAAGCCAAATATGCCAAAAACCTAGTGAAGAAGTTTGGTCTTGAAAATGCCAAACATTGTGATACACCCATGAGTACCACTTTGAAGCTTAGCAAAGATGCAAGTGGAAAAAGTGTGGAACAAACTCTATATCGGGGCATGATAGGTAGCTTGCTTTATTTGACCGCAAGTAGGCCCGATATATCTTTTAGTGTGGGTGTGTGTGCTAGGTACCAAGCGGATCCTAAGGAGTCCCATCTCTCTTCCGTAAAGAGAATCATTCGCTATGCGAATGGGACTTTCAACTATGGGATTTGGTACTCGTTTGACACTAATGCTAGTCTTGTAGGCTTTAGTGATGCGGATTGGGCAGGAAATTGCGATGATAGGAAGAGCACATCGGGCGGTTGCTTCTTTCTACGCAACAACTTGGTGTCTTGGTTTTGCAAGAAGCAAAACTCAATTTCATTGTCCACGGCCGAGGCCAAGTACACAACCGCGGGGAGTGGATGCACACAACTCCTATGGATGAAGCAAATGCTAGTCGACTACGGATTCAATCAAGGTACTCTAACCCACTTTTGTGATAATATGAGTGCTATAAATATTTCCAAGAATCCGGTGCAACATTCTAGAACTAAGCATATTTACATCCATCATCATTTCATTAGAGAGCTTGTTGAAAATAAATGCATAGTACTTGAACATGTAGGTACTAATGATCAACTTGTGGACCTATTTACTAAACCCTTAGTGTAGGGAAAAATACCGTAGTACATGCAGCGGAAGCGAGACTAAAAAAATAGATTTAGTATGTTTTAAAAATTTTCCTTTTTATGAACCTTAACCCTTTAATTAATTAAACATATATATAATCAACAAAAGAAGAATACCTTTTGTCGCGTGATCCGATTGACTTACGTCGATGGTAATCCGCAAGATCTTCAATCCTAGCACGAACGTGAATCACCTAGGAGCGTGGTCTCCCTTTTTCTTTGAATTGCAAACCTGAGAATGGACAAACAAACTTTTCTTTTCTTTGTTAGTCATAAAAACAATCAAAAGAAGACTAAGATAATTCCGGTCACTTTTGAGTTCTCAATCTAATGATCGAAACTCGCGTGAACCTAAATCGATGTTGTACACACAAGCTTATTGATGAACAAGCAATTAGTGTACCATCAAAGAATAATCTATTCGCTCTTTTATGTTTTTTAATAGAATAAAAATTAATTCTTTCTATGAATTGAGAAGAAGAAGAAAATTGAATCAAGCACCACAAAACCCTAGAGTGGCCGAATTCTATAAGTCCACATATATAGGTGACCAAATTTTCTTTCTCTCTTTTTATTAGGGTGGCCGAAAATCCTACACTCAAAGGGACTAGGGTTGCCGCAATACACAAGCCAAAAAAGAGTTTGTATTGCACCCTAATTCCTATCTAGTTTAAGACTTCAAACCCTAATCCAACTCATAGATCTTTTATTCTTTTATTTGACTAACTAAAAAGACTTCTTATTTGATTAAATAAATAAAATTAATTATTTATTTTCTTATCAAACTAGTCTTTTAATTTTAGTATACTACTACCAATAGTATAACTCTAGGAATCATATTTCCTAATCAGAAAAGATTAGTTTCTTAATTAAACAATTAATTAATAAATTAATTAATTCTTATTTAATTAAACAATGAAACAAAATAATATATAGGCTAATATATTAACCCTTGCCGCCCCACTTGTCTAAAATAGGGCCTTATATTATTTTCTCATTTCATTTAATCCATTGGACTTTAAATAAAAAACCTACATGTGAACTAGACCCATTCTTACTAAAAGAAACAAGCCCACATGCCATTCATTAATATATAAATATAATTGAGCAGCCCATTACATAAATAATGTGCAAATTATATTCTTAATATATTAAATGCAATTCTAGATGGACCCTTAAATTGGTCCGGTAGAATATATCAAGTGATCCATGCAAGTCCGTGTGGATTGGGGATCTTGGCGGGCTATCTAAATTTAAGCTTCAATAGACATAACCTAATCACAATCAACAAATGATTCACTTAGGTCCGATCCATTAATTTTAACTCATTCCACTAAAGAGCTAAAATTGAACTCTTAAATAAAGATAGAAAAGGAAGATGTTCCTCATTCATACCCTAGACAATCAAGTTGGAGATAGTGTATCCTCGTGATTAATATCAGTAATCGCCAAGAGTTCATAGACCGCCTATAACTCTCCAAGTTACCATATTTACTCATATGACCACGTTTTGAACTTGGATATTTTGACTTATCCAGAAGCCATGTTTTCAATAGACACTATCGAAAACTCAACGTTGAGATTTAATATCCAATTACCTCAAAACATCCATATGATGATATTATACTCTCATTTAATAAATGGAGCCACGATGTCCATATCTATAAATGAAGTCCTCTATCGATTAACAAATGAATATCACCAAACTATCGAGGATAGACTATGCGATATAATCGTACTCATTGATAACTCAAATGATACCACTTGCAACCATAAGTCCATCATTTATCTCAGGATTAAGATAGACTCTCCGATTGTCCTGATAATGAAAAGACTTTTATCTACTGACGGTTATAGATAAAGTATTTCATTGTGATCCAATTCAATGCACCCAGTGCACTAGATTCTTTTGCTCGAAGACACTCCGATGATTTTAGACTCATCATATCTCATTTGATCCCACGCAAATGCTAGCAAAAGAATTCTACAACTTTAACAAGATAAAGGTGCCCAACCTTTAACTTAAGTTGTGAACAATATTCAAGACTAACTAAAGAATTGTGTCTACCACATACATATCCAGATGTACGAACAATTCTTCTTTTCTCATAGTCTTTAGACCTTATGATTATTTACTTTGACAATTATAATATTAAACTATAAATGCTATAAGATTTGTTTAAACCAGAAATCACTTTATTAATATGAAAAAGATTGTTAATTACAATATTACACTCTTGCTATTGAGCATAATCCTAACAATCTCCCACTTGTGTTATAGCAAATGTGTCATATCTCTCAAGCCCATGTTCTCTAGATGCCCATCGAAACTCTTCTGAGGTAGAGCCTTTGTGAAGGGTCCGCTAGATTTTCTGCTGACGCGATTTTGGTAATCGTTACGTCACCTCTTTGAACAATCTCCCTTAAAAGATGATACTTTCTTTCAATGTGTTTACCTCTCTTGTGACTTCTTGGTTCTTTCGAATTAGCCACTGCTCCACTGTTGTCACAGTAGATAGTGATCTGCTTATTCACACTAGGAACCACTTCCAAGCCAATCAAGAATTGGCGGAGCCAAACAGCCTCTTTGGCAGCCTCGCATGCAGCAACATACTCAGCTTCCATGGTGGAATCAGCAATACAAGATTGCTTGATACTCCTCCATATGACTGCTCCTCCTTTAATAGTAAACACGGCCCCCGATGTGGATTTTCTGGAGTCAGAATCTGATTGGAAATCAGAATTTGTATACCCAACAGGAATTAAATCCCCTCCAGAGTATACAAGCATATTATCTCTCGTTCTCTTAAGATACTTGAAAATATGGTTGACTGCCATCCAGTGATCAGGACCAGGTTTCGATTGAAACCTACTAACTATGCCAACAGCAAAACAAATATCTGGTCTAGTGCAGAGCATTGCATACATGAGACTTCCAACTGCCGAGGCATATGGAACTCTACTCATGAATTGCTCTTCATGCTCATTCTTAGGGACTTGTTCCTTAGAAAGCTTGATTCCATGTCTGAAAGGTAACATACCTTTCTTGGAATCCTGCATGGAAAACCTAGACAAGATCTTGTCTATGTATGAAGCTTGGGATAATGCAATCGTTTTATTCTTTCTATCCCTTATTACTTGGATACCTAGAATAAAACTTGCTTCTCCTAAGTCCTTCATATCAAATTGTTTTGCTAACCATTCTTTTACTGATGTCAATACACCTACATCGTTTCCAATGAGTAGTATATCATCAACATAAAGAATCAGGAAAACCAACTTGTCGCCTTTAATCCTTTTGTATACACAAGGTTCGTCAGGATTCTGAATAAATCCAAAACCTTTGACAGCTTGATCGAACCTTATGTTCCAGGATCTGGATGCTTGCTTTAATCCATATATGGATTTCTGCAACTTGCATACCTTTTCCATTTGGCCCTTTTCAATGAATCCTTCTGGTTGCATCATGTAGATGCTTTCGTCAAGACTTCCATTAAGGAAAGCTGTCTTGACGTCCATGAAACAAGTACGGTGTGTTCTAAATATGTTATCTAGAGGGGGGTGAATAGATTTTAACTATTATTACACAATTTTAGCATGCAAGTCAATTTTACGAAAATGCCCCTACTAGTCAAAAATACAAGCAAGTGTAATATAGTGCGGAATTTAAATAACACTTGATGTATACGTGGAAACCCAACCACTGGGAAAAACCACCGGCTGTTTAGTGCGCCACACTCGGACCTCGAAATCCACTAATCAAAATGGAGTTTACAACCTATGTAGACCTCGTCTAACACTCCGGTCAATAACCCCCCACTTCTACCACTCGGGCCTTTAAAAGTGGCTCTAGTCCAATTGCTTGAGGCCTAAGCAACCTTAGCCTCAAGACTTAATTCTCTAAGAAGAGATTATGCAACCTATGTGAATATGTATGAATATTCAAATAACAAACAAGGCTAGGTAACCTTAAATGCTTATCTAGGATGATGATATAATCAATTTAATCAACCCTAGATATCAATTGCTAAATGACATGTCAAATAGCTTAGCTAATCAAGATTAAGCAAAAACCTAATTAGCTATCACAAAAACAACACTCAATTAATTCATCACAATTAATTCTCTATTCTTGTATTTATCAAATGATCAACAACATACAAGTAAATTAAAAGAGAATATGCTTGATAGTAAAAATACTTAAAATAAGATGAAACTAATCAAAATCTTACCAAGCATATTGTGATGATGCCAATCCAATCATAGATGCTTTCTATGTAGACATAGAGGATGCAATATGAAATTTGATGCAAAAAGGATTTGATTTGAGTGTTTAAAGGTGAGTTCTTGATTTGATTTTTTCTCAAAAATCTCTCTTGAAAGTTTAGGGTTCTAAGGTCTCAAAGAACTTAATCAGAGAATGAGAAAATAAGATATTTATAGACATCAAGAATTGGGCATGTGAAAAGACAATTTTGCCTCTGAAACGCACCATTCGGCGGTTTCAATCGGTGGCCAGGCCGCCGATAAATGACCGCCGAATCAAACCCGAGAGATTAAAATCGATCAGGTATGAACGGCGGTTTCGAACGGCGGTCGTGACCGCCGATCTTGACCGCATAATTGCTTCAGACCAATCTGGACTGAAACAACGGTTTCATTCGGCGGCCAGGCCACCGATCATAACCGCCGATCACCAACAATGGTGAAAACCAAGGAGAAGCCAAGGGCATTCTCCGTGGGCGGTCTTCGCGCAAAACCAAGCACTCATTAGTGCAAGCGCGGACGTTTCCGAACAATGTCGGGAAACGAATTATAAAGCACATATACACACAACAAGATATATCAACCAAAGTGCTAGTGTGTAAAGTGACATGTGAAGAGTATGCACACAAATGCAAGTATGCTAAGTGTGTGTGTGCTTAATAAATCTCTTCAAAGAAAAATCAAGCACAAGAATTTATACCTTTGGCGTGCTTGTCCCTTGAGGTCTTGAAAGGGCCTTCGAGCTTCAACCTTAAACACTTAGACTACCCTTACATTCAAAACCCCAACATGTGGTTTGTCCACGGAATAAGCCAATCAAGATATGGGAATCCTTACAGTCCATTTGCCAAATCTCTAGATCTAAAGATGTTGCAATTGACAAGAGTATCCTAATGGATTTAAGCATGGCCACAAGAGAGAAGGTTTCCTCGTAATCGATACCTTCTTTCTGTGTATACCCTTTAGCTACCAATCTAGCTTTAAAGGTTTCCACCTTTCCATCCATACCTCTTTTCCTCTTGTATACCCACTTGCACCCAATGGGTTTTATCCCTTTAGGCAAGTCTACAAGGGACCAGACTTTGTTATCGAACATAGATTCAATCTCAGATTGCATTGCCTTTTACCAATGGCGACTATCAACATCCTCCATAGCTTCCTTGTACATGTAGGGATCATCATCGTCCGAGAGATTCTCCACTGATTCTCCCAGACCGATGTATCTTTCGGGTTGTGTTCTAACCCTCCCACTACGACGAGGAATGGTAGGTTGTCGATCTTGTGTTGGATCGGAACTTACAATTGGGTTAGGTTGTGTAACCTCTCGTGGAATTGTATCTCCTGACATCTCATTCAGGACAATTCTACTTCTAGGTACAAAATCATTCATATAGTCCTTTTCCAAAAAATTAGCATTTGTCGAAACAAATACTTTAAGATCTGAAGGACTATAGAAATAATATCCTTTAGTTTCTTTTGGATACCCTACAAATATACACGTTTCTGAACGGGACTCCATCTTATCTGTCTTTCCTTTTAACACATGCGCAGGACAACCAAATATCCTTAAGTGTTGTAAACTAGGCTTGCACCCAGTCCACAACTCATGCGGTGTTTTAGGAACAGACTTAGACGGTACATCGTTTAGAATGTATATAGCAGTTTGTAAAGCATATCCCAAAAAAGAAGTAGGAAGTGTTGAATAACTCAACATAGACCTAACCATATCCAAAAGAGTTCTATTTCTCCTTTCTGCCACCCTATTCTGTTGAGGTGTTCCTCATGCAGAAAACTGAGAAACTATCCCATTATCAATAAGATATTGCTGAAACTCACCAGATAGATATTCTCCACCACGATCAAATCTCAAGATTTTTATGTGTTTCTCAAGCTGATTTTCTACTTCAGCTTTGAATGCTTTGAACATGTCAAAAGCATCCGACTTATGTCGCATGAGATACACATAGCCAAATCTCGAGTAATCATCTGTGAAGGTGATGAAGTACTCATATCCACCTCTAGCTTGAATGCTCATAGGACCACATACATCAGTGTGTATCAATCCTAAACATTCAGTGGCTCTAGCACCTTTGGCCGAGAACGACCTTTTGGTCATTTTACCTTCCAAACAAGATTCACAAGTTGGTAGATCATCAACCTTTAAGTCACTCAAAGGTCCGTCACATACCAATCTTTTAATCCTATTAAGGTTAATATGACCTAGGCGTAAATGCCATAGGTAGGTTTCATCTATTGATAATTTAACTCTTTTATGATTAGGTTCCGTTATTTCTGTGTCTAACGAGTGAGAGATATTTCTATGCAAAAAGTATAGACCATTTTCCAATGTACCTTGGCAAATAATTTTGTCATTCTTACTAATAATAAAAACTTTATTAAAAGTAACCGAATATCCAAATTTATTCAAACAAGAAACTGAAATTAAATTCCTCTTGAATTGAGGTACATAATAAACATCTATCAAATCTAAATGCCTTCTAGAATCCAAATAAACTCTAATATCTCCCACTGCACTTGCAGACACTAACGTTCCGTTGCCCAAGCGCAAATTGATTTCATTCTTACTCAGCCTTCTCCTTTCTTGGAACCCCTGCAAGGAATAACAAACATGATTAGTGGCTCCAGAGTCTATGATCCAAGAATCTGTAGAATCTGCCAAAAAACATGTTTCAAGATAATTCACATTACCTTCTTCCTTCTTGTTCTGGGACTTTGGGCAATTTCTTTTCCAATGTCCCTTTTCACCACAAAGGAAGCATTTCCCTTTGATCTTGGTTACTTTCTTGGTCTCCTTCTTGGTAGGCCCAAATTGCTTTTTCTTCTATTGTTTCTTAACCTTCTGACGGGTCTTAACAGTAGCAACTTTACCAACCATATGAATCTCTTGACCCTTGCCTTTCACAAGGATCTTTTCAGCACTTTGAACATCTTGCATCAGGCCTTGTAAGGTGTATTCCTTTTTGTTCAAAGTGTAGTCCAATTTGAACTGATCAAAGGAATCTGACAATGAATTGACAACCATATCAATTTTTGTCTCACCATCTATTTCAGCGCCATGCAGTTCAGCAATGTTGAGATGTGCTATGACTTTCATCATGTGATCTTTCACAGCCTGTTCAGGTTTCATTCTAAGATTCATAAAAGCAGTCACTGCCTCTCTCTTAGTCGTCCTAGACTTCATAGCAAACATCTCCTCTAGAGACATCATTATATCAGCAGCGGACTCCATTCCTTCATGCTGCTGTTGCAACACGTCGGAGATAGTGGCCATAATATAACATTTGGCCATATCATCTGAAGTCTTCCACTGCTCATACTCATCTCTATACATTATGCTAGATTCATTATTAGGAGCAGGTGGTTTAGGAGTAGTTAGAATAAACTTATGTTTTTCACTTTCACTACTACAAAAATGCTTAAAGACATCACTAGAAATCACTAAAAGAAATCTGTTTTTGGTAACCGATTTTAAAAAAGCTTTTAGAAATCAGTTTTGATAAAAACCGACGTCTTAAAAATTACAATTTCAAAAGACATCGGTTTTTAAGAAAACCGATATTAAAAAAAAAACGTTTAGACATCGGTTTTTATAAAAACCGATGTCTTAAATTTTGCGTTGAAAAGACAACGGTTTTTATAAAAACCGATATTAAAAGCAAGCGTTTAGACATCGGTTTTTATAAAAACCGATGTAGATTCAAAAGCAAAATTCTGCAATGCAAACCTGACCTATGTCCACATTCAAGGGCACATCTCTAAACATACTCAACGTTATTTGCTCAACTTTTGACACAAGAAAGTAGACATGCAAACAAACACTTTTAAATCAGGAAATATTCCAAAAATCGATTTGGAAAAGTGAGAAAATGAGCGATGAAAACAGCTCACTCGCGGATTCACGAATCGCTTCTGACCTTTGACTGAATAATTGATCATAACTTTCAAAATACCACCCGGAATTTTACGTTCTTTATACCGTTGGATTCGTATCAAAAAATTGAAGAACCTAACATGGACAAAAAAATTTATTTCCTTGCCAAAAGATACAGTTTTAAGGAAAGAGTTTTCACAAAAATATCTCCAATCGCTTCAATTCTGACCTTTGACTGAAAAATTGATCATAACTTTCAAAATACCAACCGGAATTTTACGTTCTTTATACCGTTGGATTCGTATCAAAAAATTGAAGAACACAACATGGACAAAAAAATTTATTTCCTTGCCAAAAGATACAGTTTTAAGGAAAGATTTTTTACAAAAATATCTCCAATCGCTTCAATTCTGACCTTTGACTGAAAACTTGATCATAACTTTCAAAATACCAACCGGAATTTTACGTTCTTTATACCGTTGGATTTGTATCAAAAAATTGAAGAATCTACCATGGAAAAAAAAATTTATTTCCTTGCCAAAAGATACAGTTTTAAGAAAAAGGTTTACACAAAAATATCTCCAATCGCTTGACCTTTGAGTACTCATGAATAATTGATCATAACTTTCAAAATACCGCCCGGAATTTTACGTTCTTTATACCGTTGGATTCGTATCGAAAAGTTGAAGAACTGAAAATGGACAAAAAAAATTATTTCCTTGCCAAAAGATACAGTTTTAAGGAAAGAGTTTACACAAAAATATCTCCAATCGCTTCAATTCTGACCTTTGACTGAAAAATTGATCATAACTTTCAAAATACCAACCGGAATTTTACGTTCTTTATACCGTTGGATTTGTATCAAAAAATTGAAGAATCTACCATGGCAAAAAAAATTTATTTCCTTGCCAAAAGATACAGTTTTAAGAAAAAGGTTTACACAAAAATATCTCCAATCGCTTGACCTTTGAGTACTCATGAATAATTGATCATAACTTTCAAAATACCGCCCGGAATTTTACGTTCTTTATACCGTTGGATTCGTATCGAAAAGTTGAAGAACTGAAAATGGACAAAAAAAATTATTTCCTTGCCAAAAGATACAGTTTTAAGGAAAGAGTTTACACAAAAATATCTCCAATCGCTTCAATTCTGACCTTTGACTGAAAAATTGATCATAACTTTCAAAATACCAACCGGAATTTTACGTTCTTTATACCGTTGGATTCATATCAAAAAATTGAAGAATCTACCATGGAAAAAAAAAATTATTTCCTTGCCAAAAGATACAGTTTTAAGGAAAAAGTTTACACAAAAGTATCTCCAATCGCTTGACCTTTGAGTACTCATGAATAATTGATCATAACTTTCAAAATACCGCCCGGAATTTAACATTCTTTAAACCGTTGGATTCGTATCAAAAAATTGAAGAATCCAACATGGACAAAAAAATTAATTTCCTTGCCAAAAGATACAGTTTTAAGGAAAGAGTTTGCACAAAAATATCTCCAATTCTGACCTTTGACTGAAAAATTGATCATAACTTTCAAAATACCACCCGGAATTTTACGTTCTTTATACCGTTGGATTTGTATCGAAAAATCGAAGAATCCATCATGGAAAAAAAAAAATTTCTTAAGGAAAAATTTTACACAAAAATATCTCCAATCGATCGACCTTTGAGTACTCATGAATAATTGATCATAACTTTCAAAATACCACCCAGAATTTTACGTTCTTTATACCGTTGGATTCGTATCAAAAAATCAAAGAATCTACCATGGACAAAAAAAATTATTTTGTTGCCAAAAGATACAGTTTTAAGAAAAAAGTTTGCACAAAAATATCTTCAATTGCTTCTAACCTTTGACTGAATAATTGATCATAACTTTCAAAATACCGCCCATAATTTTACGTTCTTTATACCGTTGGATTCGTATCGAAAAATCAAAAAATCTAGCATGGATGAAAAAAATTATTTCGTTGCCAAAAGATACAGTTTTAGGGAAAAAGTTTGCATAAAAATATCTCTAGCAGAACACAAAACCACACAATAAAAAATGAAATGAAAAATAAACCCACCAATAAAATTTATTTAATATATGTATGTTTGTAGTAGAAATTAGAATTTTGATTAGTTGAGTAAATTTAAATTTATCAAACAAGTTTTTTTTTTTTTCTTTCTTTTCTAACAATTCATATAGGTTATATATATATATTGTGCAATTGTTAACACATTCAATCTTGTAGTCAGGCGGTAAAAGCTTACCACTCTGACTTTGAGGTTGCGAGTTCGATTCCTCATAATGACAATTAATTGTCATTATTATCATAGGTGGGGTTGGCCGGTCGGTGAGGCGGGCTGGTGGTGGTTGCTGGTCAGTGGCCGGCGACGGTGGGATTTTTTTTTGTAATTCATCAATTTTACATCAGGTTTTTAAAATCGGTTTTAACTAAAACCGATGTCTTTTCTCCTAGGTTTTTAAATCGGTTTTAAGTAAAACCGATTTCTTTTCTACTAGGTTTTTAAATTGGTTTTAAGTAAAACCGATTTCTTTTTCTCTTGTTTTACATCGGTTAAAAACCGATGTCTTTTGCTCTTTTTTTTCTAAATCACTCAAAAAGAGATCGGTTTTAAAAATTTCAAAAACCGATTTCTTCCATATAAAAAAACCGATTTCTTTTGCATTTTTTGTAGTAGTGAATTTGCAGCAACAACCCAATTTTCCTTTTCCATGTGACATAATTATCTCCAGTTAAAGTGTTATCTTTCAGGATGTTCATAAGTGATGAGGTCATGATTTCTGAATAAAAACAAAACATATATAAGTAAATAATCATGATAAAGCACTTTAAATATTTATCTTGAATTAAATAAATAACTCAATCATAAAAATTCAACGGTGATCCAACACCCATAAATGTTACGCCTCCTTTGGGAGTTCGCACCATTTACTAGTTAGACTAGGTCCCACCTAATTGTTAACATAACAACCAGCGTTTTCAATTTTAGCCTTGCAATTTTACTAACAAGAACTCTTGGGAGGATATCAATAAAATTACATTGAGTGTGTTACCAAGATATCGACCCTCAATTTTCTCTCACGAAAATCCCTCCTTGGGGAGTAGATCTCGTTTGAGTCCATTGTCTAGTCTATCCTTGTAAGGAAATATGTTGCTAAATTCCATTCATGGATGCCCCTTGGGGGGATTACCAATAAATAATAAAGCTCAACTAACCTTGGAGGCCATAGGTGTTACAAAAACACCTTCTCCCACTCAATTATTTAAGGCGTGTGATTAAATCCCATAGAATGATTTACCAAGTTATCTAGATGCCAATTTAGATACCTAAATCATTCAATGCATGTTCATACCAAAAGAGATATATGAGTGGCACTCCTATTCTATATGTCATGTTATCATACAATAACAAATATTGTAATATTTAAGCAAAAATTAAATAGCAACAATTTTGGCCCATCCTAGAAAAACAAGTAAATTACAATTGTCAGGAATACAAGATCTTCAGGTGGCCATCAACCATACGCTCATCCCTCGGCCTCCTCCCATGGGCGTGCACAGCCCACAACCCCACAAAGGGGCTGCCATGCGCAGCCCATAAGGCCACACAAGGCTGCCGTGCGCAGCCCACCAGAATTTGGGCTTGCCATGCGCAGCCCAATCCACTCCTAGGGTGCGCACGGTGCTCGTTCTCGGTTCCGGTTGCTTCGTTTTTCTTCGTGTCTTCGAATCTTCAATACCCGAATACATTACAGCAGTATAAATAATAAAATACTGCAGTATTAATTTTATTTTATTTTTATTCACTGCAGTACTTTTACAAACAAAAAAAAAACTGCACATTAAAATTAAATAAAAAAACTGCAGTAGTCCAACAAAAAAATACCGCACTTATTTAAAAAAAATAAAATAAAACCTAGCAACTACCAAGAAGGAATTATGGCGATAATAGACCACCCTTCTTGTTACAATTCCGAAACAAAAATTACATTGAAAATCTAGGACCAAAATCGAGCAACAACAATCCACATAAAAACATATATAAAACCATACATCCACATGTAATTATATATGCGAATACCTAGAGTGCCATCTCTTTCTAAACATGCATAATCACAATAAAAAGAAATCGATTCACGTATATATACGTTAATTAATTAAAAAGGTTCAACCAGGCTCTGATACCAATTGTAGGGAAAAATACCGTAGTACACGCAGCGGAAGCGAGACTAAAAAAATAGATTTAGTATGTTTTAAAATCTTTCCTTTTTATGTTGAAATAATGGTCTCGGTGTCGTAAGCACGCATCATTCTCTCCAACTCCACCATAATAGCCTACTTTCTAGATTCAGACTCAGAGGCAGCTTGAACTAAGGAAATAACATTTTCCTCAGCCCGGGCTAGATCGCCTTTGGCTTCCTCCACTTTGGCCTGAAGCGCTAAGTTGGCTTCCCTCAAGGCCATGACTTGCTGCCCTATAGCCAGTGCAAATTTAAAACCCTGCATAAGGAAAGAAAGAGGATCAGTACCTCAGAGGAAAGTATGTCTAAGCTAACTAAGCTATTCTAATGTAATTCTAAGCTATTTAGTGTAATAGGATGTGTATTTGGATATTCGAGAGAGTGTTTTAGGTTTAGGGAAGATGAATATATATAGTAGGGAAGATTTAGGAAAGTTTGGACGTGCAATCTCCAAGGTTGGTCAAGTGGGCGGGCTTAGAACACCAGGCTCGCGGGCTCTTGCCCGCTGTCGGAAGTCGCCTTGCAAAAATGGACGTTTGAGGTGAGCTTGGACCTTCTGGACTGCAGGCTTTGTCCCGCCGCATGAAATCGCCGTCATTGGGCGAGTTTGGACAAGTTTGGGCTGCCAAGGACCCGCTGGAAGTGAGCTTGAAGCTTGCGTTTCCATGGAAGTTGGTGGACTTGGATGGGAGGCCAAACTAGTGCATGGGAGGCCCAAAATGGACCCATTGTGACCGGGAGGAAGTGAGCTTCCGATCTGGGCTGAAATAGGCTGGAAACACCATCGGAAACCGGTCGGAAATCGTCAGAAAAGTCGGGCAAGCTGTCGGGTCACGACCGGGTCAACCGGGTCGGATCCGGGTTGGGCTGACCCGGCTAGAGCTTGAAGATGGTGACGTCATCGCTGACGTCACGCTGACGCGTGCAGAGTCCAAAACGACGCCATTCTGCTTGCTGACGTGGCGCTGATGCCTGCCTTGGCTGGCGAATTACAATTAGGGCCCCTGATCTTCTCCTTAATCACAGATTCATCATTCCTCTACCGATTATTTCACTTTTGCCCCTGATTTCTCCACAATTACACAATTGCCCCTGAATTTCCCTATTTCCCTGAAACACTTATTTACACCCTATCAAATACACAAAAATGCTTGTAAACGAATACAAAAGATAGGAAAAGGGAGCGCTAAATGTGAACATTTGGAGCGCGATCAGGCTACTAGTAGCCTACAAAGTGAGGGGTAAAGAGGGAGCCGGACCCTGTACTCAAAGGCGGCCACATGAATTAGCAGGCGGCCTGTAGAAGGGGTATAGACGTCATAACCCCGATGTGGAAGAGAAAGAGAGATGTAATCCGGGATCCTATAAACCCATCTTAATCGAATGAGGGTGCCAGCCGTATAAACCGAATCCGGGATAATCCGGCCATCATGAAAAGAAGACAGAGGACCAGTTTGAACCCCTCCTAAGTCGATAGCCAAAAATTTCCCTTCCCTCTCCTTGTCCTCGACGTCCTCGTTGTCTTCTTCGTCAGCTATTTCAACCAGGCCCTCGGGTCTGCTATTGAAACCCGACCCGATTCCAAAATTCTCATCAGAACGACGGCGCTTAAACGGAGTGCTATCACCAGCGACGTCGCCCTCGTCCCGACCACGTTTCTTCCCTTTGGATGTCGGGGAACTCTCCCCTAACGCTACCTGCTCCATATTTAATAGTTCATCGAGGCTATCAGGAGGATTTTTGGAGGCAGGTTGAGGGTTTAGCAAGGCCAATGGGAGATTCGAGGTGGGAAGGGTTGGAACAGAAACTAGGAGCTTCGATGGTGAGGCCATTTCAATAAAGGAAAGAAAAAAGTGAGAATTCTTGAAGAAGGAAGACTTGAGAGAGAAGAAAAATTTTACTCTTTAGAGAAATGCAAGTAAGCGTGAGCATATGAAAGAAGAAGGAACAGCGTATTTATAGGCAGAGACGAACAGTTACCGAGATAGATGAAGAAATGTAACCGGAGACGGATCAAGACGGTTTCAAGGGAGTCGAGCCAAAACGGCCCGTTCAAAACCTGAAAGCAATCGTCAACCAGCACGTGGACCGTGCATTAAATGCCATTGAATCCAAGGAAGATCTCCCTCTTAGAAGTGGAGGCCAGCCAGACGAGACTAGACAGGCAGATAGGATGGAAAATCCTTCAAGCAGACTAGAGATCCTGACTCCAACCCCAGCAAGATACCGATGTTCAAGTCAATGGGGACTTCTGTTAACCTCCAAAAATGGTAGTGAAACAAATTATAGCACGGTGTGTATAAAACTATCTAGAGGGGGGGTGAATAGATTTTAAGCTTTTTACCCAATTTTTCGTGTTAGTCCAAATTACGAAATTACCCCTAAATGGATAAAGCAATAAATCAAGTATAAAATGCGGAAGTTAAATAACACTTGATTTTTACGTGGAAACCCTCACGGGAAAAACCACGGGCTAGTAAGTAAGCCACACTCGAACCTCGAATCTACTAAATGTGTAAACGATTACAACCTAATCCCGGAAGTAATCACACACCTACCTAATCCTGGTATGAGTGAATCTAGTCCGATTGCTTGCGAATTAAGCAACCTAACCCCGGTCACAACACAAGACTTAATTCTCTAAAAAGAGATTAACACCCTAAGTGAATATATGAATATTCAAATGCAACATAGAGCAAGGGAAACCCTATATGCTTATCTAAGATGATGAATATGCAATTAAAAACAATCCTAGATATTAAAGCTAAATGACATGTCAATTAGCATAGATAATCATAGATTAGAGAAACCTAGATATCTATCATAAAAACAACACTCAATCAAATCAACACAACAATCTCTATCTTGAATATTAGATTATAATCTAAAAACAATCAAGTAATAAAATAGATGCCATAATAAATTAAACACTAATTATGTATGATAATAGTGAAAAACTTACCAAAGCAAGTGTGATAATCAAAGACCCATGCAAGCAAGCATCCTAGATATGCTAGAGAATGCTAGATGAACTTTGATGCAAATGGATTTTGGTTTGAGTGTTTGATGAGCAAACTTGATTGCTTTCTCTCTTAAAAATCTCTCTTTTTAAAATAGGGTTCTTGATGATTAAAAAGTCACATTCAGAACAAGAGAAAGTGATGTATTTATAGGCATGAAAAACAGAGCATGTGAAAAGACAAGTTTGCCCCTGAAACGCACCGATCGGCGGTTTTAATCGGCGGCCAGGCCGCCGATCATAACCGCCGAATTGGCCCGAGAGGAACAGGGACCAACGGCGGTTTCATTCGGCGGTTTCGTGACCGCCGATCTAACCGCCGAATCAAACCTGAGATTAAAAATCAATCAAGTATGAAAACGGCGGTTTCATACGTGACAGCCGTTTCAACCGCCGAATTAGGCCGAGAGATAAAATCAATCAGGTCTTGAACGGCAGTTTCGAAGGACGGTAGAGACCGCCGATCATAACCGTAGAATTGCTCCATACACTACTGGAAGCAAACAGCGGTTTCAGTCAGCGGCCAGGCCGCCGATAATAACCGCCGATCACCAATAAAGGTGGAAACAAAGGAGAAGCCAAGGGCATTCTCCGTAGGCGGTCCTCGCGCTAAACCAAGCACATTCTAGTGCATACGCGGAGGTTTCCAAAAACTATCGGGAAACGAATTTCAAGACAACAAGACACAATTACACACAACAAAATATAACAAATAAGTGCAAGTGTGAAATGTGACAAGTGAAGAGAATGCACACATATGCAATGTATGTTAAGTGTGTGTGTGCAACTAATCTCTTTAAAGAAAAGTAAGCACAAAGAAATTTACCTTCGGTGCTTATCAAGACGAGGTCTTCAAAGGGCTTGAGCAATAACACGATACCTAGGCTACCCTTACAAAGAACCCCTAACATGTGGTTTGTCCACAAAATGAGCCAATCAACAAATGGGAACCTTACAATCTCCCCCTTTGGCTATTTCGTGACAAAACCACCACTCACATTGATTCCTCACAAAGAAATAGAAACTACGGGACAACTACGATTTTCTACAACACAAAGAGATAAGAAAATAAAACTTCAAGTCTTTAATCTCTTGTAGAATAATCAAGCCCTGAAAAGAAAGTTTCTAACATTTCCAATACAAGTAAAAAGTGAGATGAATCAAGTGAGAACAAAAACAAGCATTTGCATTTTAAAAGTTTAGGCACAACATTATGAAATGTATGTGTATGCAATGCTCCCCCTCAACGGGTTACTCCCCCTCAATGAATGTTCTCCCCAATATGCAAAATTGCCTCTATTTTGCAACTCCCCTTACCATATCCTACTCCCCCTTTTTGTCATGATATAGGCAAAGGAGTAGGCCCCAACCGGGTCACTCATAACAACAAGAGATAGAAGCATGCAAGATATTTGCATATATATATAAGTCACTTTATGCACCTCAATTAATTGAAGAGAAACAAAGAGATTTATTTGAAAGAAAATGTGTGAATCAAACATGCTTTGCATACAAGACATGTAGCATTCAAGTCCAAAATACAATGGTATTTGGCAAAGCAAATGACAAAGGTTTCTAATAAGAATTCAAACCAATTTCACCAAAGTCATGAGTAAAGCAAGGATATAGAATATATTGATTTCAATTTAAGAACAACTATATCCAACTTTATAAGCGAAACATGGCATGAGCGACTTTGCACCCTATTTGATTTTTCCGGATAAGATATCCGTATGATAGTAGCCATGTTCAACCAATAAAGAAGGAGAGACATTTGGAATGTAAATTCCTTTGAACGGATACAAGATCCTTTATTCATTTTGAGTCTCATAAGCTTTCACACAAGGTTTTGCATTTTAAGAGTATGCAATCATCAATTCATGCTTTTCATGTGAGCATGTTATATGAATTTCATGCTTTTTCATTTGACATTAGCATGTTATTTAAGAATCATCATGTCATGGAGATAATCATAGGTCATTCAAATCATACTTCCTACATACATCTCCTAGTCCAAAAATGCATGTTTGAACATAAATATGACATGGATTGTAAACAAGCAAGGTTCACACTTATTGAATAGAAAACATATATACATAGTGCAACCAAGCTTACTCAAACAATTAAAAGAAAAGGCATAAGTTATTTAGAATTTTTTGCAAGATGCAAGAATGCAAAATAGCTCTTTTTGCTTGAGTTCCCCATATGGGGTCAATCATAGAACATCACTCCACAAGACATATCCCAATCGATCTACTAAGAATTTTTAAACGAGTAGCATTTAAGGGTTTAGTAAATAAGTCCGCAAGTTGATCATTAGTACCTACATGTTCAAGTACTATGCATTTAATTTCAACAAGCTCTCTAATGAAGTGATGGCGGATGTCAATATGCTTAGTTCTAGAATGTTGTACCGGATTCTTGGAAATATTAATAGCACTCATGTTATCACAAAAGAGAGTGAGAGTACCTTGGTTGAATCCGTAGTCTACTAGCATTTGCTTCATTCATAGGAGTTGTGTGCATCCACTCCCCGCGGCTATGTACTTGGCCTCGGCCGTGGACAAGGAAATTGAGTTTTGCTTCTTGCAAAACCAAGACACCAAGTTGTTGCCTAGAAAGAAGTAACCGCCCAATGTGCTCTTCCTATCATTGTAATTTCCTGCCCAATCCGCATCACTAAAGCCTACAAGACTAGCATTAGTGTCAAAAGAGTACCAAATCCCATAGTTGGATGTCCCATTCACATAGCGAATGATTCTCTTTACGGAAGAGAGATGGGACTCCTTAGGATCCGCTTGGTACCTAGCACACACACCCATACTAAAGGAGATATCGGGCCTACTTGCGGTCAAATAATGCAAGCTACCTATCATGCCACGATATAACGTTTGTTCCATACTTTTACCACTAGCATCCTTGCTTAGCTTCAAAGTGGTACTCATCGGTGTATCACAATGTTTGGCATTCTCTAAACCAAACTTCTTCACTAGGTTTTTGGCATATTTGGCTTGGGTTATGAAAATCCCATCATCTAGTTGCCTAATTTGCAAACCTAGGAAGTAACTAAGCTCACCAACAAGACTAATCTCAAATTCATGAGACATAACATCAACAAATTGTTGGACCTTGGTGTTGTTGGTGGAGCCAAACACTATATCATCAACATATATTTGAGCTATGAAAAGCTCATCATCGTTTCTTTTGATGAATAGTGTCTTGTCAACACTACCACGTGTGTAGTCATTGTCAAAAAGAAATTGAGTGAGGCGCTCATACAAAGCCCTCGGTGCTTGTTTCAACCCATATAGAGCCTTCTTGAGGCGATAGACATGGTTGGGGTGGTGAGCATCCACAAACCCCTTGGGTTGTTCAACAAACACTTCCTCTTGCAAGAAGCCATTGAGGAAGGCACTCTTGACATCCATTTGGTGCAATTTGAACTTGTGCACACAAGAAATGGACAAGAGAAGCCTAATAGACTCTAAACGGGCAACATGAGCAAATGTCTCCTCAAAGTCGATACCCTCAATTTGAGAGTACCCTTGTGCTACAAGTCTAGCCTTGTTCCGCACTATGTTGCCATCCTCAACGGATTTGTTCCTAAATATCCATTTAGTGCCTATGACATTAATGGTCTTAGGCCTAGGAACTAGAGTCCAAACCTCATTCCTTTCGAATTGGTTTAGCTCTTCTTGCATGGCAAGAACCCAAAATTCATCATTTAAGGCTTCTTCAACCTTTTTGGGTTCAATTTGAGAGGTGTAGCATGTGTAGCTAATAAGATTAGCAAGTTGACATCTAGTCATAACACCCTCATTAATCTCTCCAATGATATCTTCTTTATCATGGAGTTTCCTAACCCATGGAGCGGGTTCTTTAGAGTCCAAGAGAGGAACTCTATCAATAGGTTATGTGTCATCATTGTTGACATTAGATGTCCCAACATTAGGAGACACCACAACATTCTCCAAAGGAGAAACATCACTAAAAATAATCTCCTCCTCATGATCATTTGACTTGAGCCTAGTATCATCAAATACGACATTGGATGATTCCATAACACTTAGAGTCTTTAAATTGAAAACTCTATAGGCTCTACTATTCAAGGCATAGCCAATAAAAATACCCTCATCACTCTTAGCATCGAATTTGCCAAGTTGATCACGGTCATTCAAAATGTAGCATTTGCTTCCAAAAGTGTGGAAGTAGCTAACATTTGGCCTCCTCTTGCCTTTCCATAACTCATAGGAGGTGTTTCTAGTACCGGGGCCTTAGGAAAACTCTATTTCCTATATAGCAAGCCGTATTGATAGCTTCGGCCCATAGGTTCCTAGGGACATTGTTACTAAGCAACATCACACGGGCCATCTCTTGAAGGACCCTATTTTTCCTCTCAACAACTCCATTTTGTTGAGGTGTCCTAGGAGCCGAAAACTCATGGGAGATGCCTAAACCATTACAAAAGGTTTCAAAAGTAGCATTCTCAAATTCCCTCCCATGGTCACTTCTAATCCGTTTTATGCTTTTTGAAAGTAATTAAATACTCGAGGTGTGTTCTTAATATGTTATCTAGAGGGGGGGGGGGGTGAATAGATTTTAACAATTATTACCCAATTTTCGCATGCAAGTCAATTTTACGAAAATACCCCTACTAGTCAACAATACATACAAGTGTAATAAGATGCGGAAATAATAAATAACACTTGATGTTTACGTGGAAAACCCAACCACTGGGAAAAACCACGGGCTGTTAAATGCGCCACACTCGGACCTCGAAATCCACTAATTGAAATGGAGTTTACAACCTATGTAGACCTCGTCTAACACTCCGGTCAATAACCCCCCACTTCTACCACGCGGGCCTTTAAAAGTGGCTCTAGTCCAATTTGCTTGATCCTCGTAGTCACTACTTGTAATGATGTTTACAGCCTAATCCCGGTCCGTAACCCACCACTACTACCCAGCAGGCCTGTAATAGCAACCCTAGACCAAGACTTCAATCTCTCAAAAGAGATGCACAACCCTATGTGAATATGTATGAATATTCAATTAATGCAATAAGAGCTAGGGTACTCTAAATGCTTACCTAGGATTATAAGATGACAATATAATCAATCCTAGATATCACATATAGCTATATGTCATGGCATATAACTTTAGCTAAGTAAAGGATAACCAATCCTAGATACAAAGCTTTCATATAAAACCCACAAACATTCAAAGGATTAACTAGTTGATTAAAAAAACAATCTATCAACCTAGTTATCAATACATCACACAAGAATGTTCATGGCATAGCTTTTAGGCAATAATGACCTAATCAAATAAGCTATGAAAAATAATCTCAATCAACAATTGAGATCAATTAGCTAGATGGCATATGAACATTAAAGCCTAGCTAACAAATAATAACCTAATCAACACATAATCTCAATCTTATATGTAGAAATTAATCTAAACACATATAAGTAACATATGAGATAAAATTGATAAGTAGAAACACTAATTATGTAAGATAAAAGTGTTCAACAAATCATACCATGTGTGTTGAAGAAGACCCATGCATTAGCATATGCTAGATGAACCTAGATGATGCCTAGATGATGATTTGTGCATGTGGGAATGGGTTTAGAGAATTAAAGATGTGATCTTTAAGCTTTTTTCTCTCAAGTCTCTCTAAATATCTCTCTAGGGTTCTTAAGATGCAAGACTTGTATTCTGAACCAGAGATAAGGATGTATTTATAGAGACCAAAAACAGGGCAGGTGAAAATACAATTTTGCCCTTGAAACGCACCGATCGGCGGTTTCAATCGGCGGCCAGGACGCCGAATTGAACCGCCGAATGGCTCCCGAGCGGAACAGGGGAACTTCGGCGACTTTGTTCGGCTGTTTAGAAACCATCGATCCCAACCGCCGTTTTGGACCCGAGAGATATATTTCAATTAGGTCTCATTCGGCGGTTTCGAACGGCGGCCAGGCCGCCGAACGTAACCGCCGTTTCACCAAAAATGGTGAAACCAAGGAGAAGCCAAAGGCATCTCCACCGGCGATCATCGCGCAAAACAAAGCACATTAACGTGCACGCGCAGACGTTTCCAAACATCCTTCGGGAAACGAATTACACCACACTAAAAGCTAACATACATGAAGTGCAAGTGTGGGTATTGAATGCATCCTAATGCCTATCATGTCATGGCATTTCATAAAATAAGATGCAATCTATTTAATGCAAGAAGAGACATTGAATAAGCAATAAAGCATAATGCACACAAAATATAAACACAACATTCAAGAATAAGAGTTATGCATGTTGTGTGTGTGTGCAACTATATCTCTTCAAGCCAAAGTAAGCACAAGATATACCTTTGGTGCTTGTCCTCTTGAGGTCTTGGAAAGGGTCTTTGATCTTCAACCTTAATCACCTAGACTACCTTTACAACCAAACCCCAACATGTGGTTTGACCACGGAATAAGCCAATCAATTTAATGGGAATCCTTACAATCTCCCTTTGGCTATTTCGTAACAAAACCACCACTCACATTGATTCCTCACAACATAACAGAAACTACGGGTCTACTATGATTTTCTACTTTACAAAGAGATAAGATAAATAGTCTTGAAGTCTTCAATCTCAAGTAGAACAATCAATCCCTGAAAGCACAGTTTCTATACTTTCCAATACAAGAAAAGGTGAGATGAATCAAGTGAGATAAAACAAGCATTTGCATTTAAGAATTTAAGTACAACATCATGTAATGTATGAATGTGCAAATGCTCCCCCTCAAAGGGTTACTCACCCTCAATTAGTATTCTCCCCAACATGCACAATTGCTACTACAATTTGCAACTCCCCTTACTGTTAGGATTATGCTCAATAGCAAGAGTGTAATGTTGTAATTAACAATCTTTTTCATATTAATAAAGTGATTTCTGGTTTAACAAATCATATAGCATTTATAGTTTAATATTATAATTGTCAAAGTAAATAATCATAAGGTCTAAAGACTATGAGAAAAGAAGAATTGTTCGTACATCTGGATATGTATGTGGTAGACACAATTCTTTAGTTAGTCTTGAATAATGTTCACAACTTAAGTTAAAGGTTGGGCACCTTTATCTTGTTAAAGTTGTAGAATTCTTTTGCTAGCATTTGAGTGGGATCAAATGAGATATGATGTGTCTAAAATCATCGGAGTGTCTTCGAGCAAAAGGATCTAGTGCACTGGGTGTATTGAACTAGATCACAATGAAATACTTTATCTATAACCGTCAATAGATAATAGTCTTTTCATTATCAGGACAATCGGAGAGTCTATCTTAATCCTGAGATAAATGATGGACTTATGGTTGCAAGTGATATCATTTGAGTTATCAATGAGTACGATTATATCGCATAGTCTATCCTCGATAGTTTGGTGATATTCATTTGTTAATCGATAGAGGACTTCATTTATAGATATGGACATCGTGGCTCCATTTATTAAATGAGAGTATAATATCATCATATGGATGTTTTGAGGTAATTGGATATTAAATCTCAACGTTGAGTTTTCGATAGTGTCTATTGAAAACATGGCTTCTGGACAAGTCAAAATATCCAAGTTCAAAACGTGGTCATATGAGTAAATATGGTAACTTGGAGAGTTGTAGGCGGTCTATGAACTCTTGGCGATTACTGATATTAATCACGAGGATACACTATCTCCAACATGATTGTCTAGGGTATGAATGAGGAACATCTTCCTTTTCTATCTTTATTTAAGAGTTCAGTTTTAGCTCTTTAGTGGAATGAGTTAAAATTAATGGATCGGGCGTAAGTGAATCATTTGTTAATTGTGATTAGGTTATGTCTATTGAAGCTTAAATTTAGATGACCCGCTAAGATCCCCAATCCACACGGACTTGCATGGATCACTTGATATATTCTACCGGACCAATTTAAGGGTCCATCTAGAATTGCATTTAATATATTAAGAATATAATTTGCACATTATTTATGTAATGGGCTGCTCAATTATATTAATATATTAATGAAAGACATGTGGGCTTGTTTCTTTTAGTAAGAATGGGTCTGGTTCACATGTGGGCTTTTTATTTAAAGTCCAATGGATTAAATGAAATAAGAAAATAATATTATGCCCAATTTTATTCAAGTGGGGCGGCAAGGTTAAAGTTTTAACCTAATATATTATTTTGTTTCATTTGTTTTAATTAAATAAGAATTAATTAATTTATTAGTTAATTATTTAATTAAGAAACAAATCTTTTCTGATTAGGAAATATGATTCCTAGTCTTATACTATAGTTGGTAGTATACTAAAAGTAAAAGACTTATTTGGTAAGAAAATAAATAATTAATTTTATTTATTTAATCAAATAAGAAGTCTTTTTATTTAGTCAAATAAAAGAATAAAAGTTTTATGAATTGAATTAGGGTTTGAAGTCTTAAATGACATGTGAATTTGGGTGCAACACAACTCCTCTTTTGTAGAGGAAAATTGCGGCAACCCTAGGAGAAACACATGAAGAATTCGGCCACCCTAAAAGAAAGAAGGAAAGAAAATTTGGCCACCTATATATTCACTCTTATAGATTTCGGCCAACCTAAGGTTTGGTGCTTGAGATTCTATTTTCTTCTTCTTCTCAATTCATAGAAAGATTATTTTATTCTACTAAAAACATAAAAGAGTGAATAGATTATTCTTTGATGGTACACTAATTGCTTATTCATCAATAAGCTTGTGTGTACAACATCGATTGAGGTTCACGCGAGTTTCGATCATAAGATTGAGAATTCAAAAGTGACCGGAATAATCTTAGTCTTCTTTTGATTGTTTTTGTGACTAACAAAGAAAAGAAAAGTTTGTTTGTCCATTCTCAGGTTTGCAATTCAAAGAAAAGGGAGACCACGCTCCTAGGTGATCCACGTTCGTGCTAGGATTGAAGATCTTGCGGATTACCATCGACGTAAGTCAATCGGATCACGCGACAAAAGGTCTTCTTTTGTTAGATAATATATATGTTTAATTGATTAAAGGGTTTAAGGTTCATAAAAAGGAAAAATTTTAAAAGTTACTAAATCTATTTTTAGTCTCGCTTCCGCTGCGTGTACTACGGTATTTTTCCCTACAATTGGTATCAGAGCCTAAGTTGAACCCTTTTAATTAATTAACGTATATATACGTGGATCTATTTCTTTTTATTGTGATTATGCATGTTTATAAATAGATGGCACTCTAGGTATTCGCATATATAATTACATGTGATGTATGGATTTATATATGTTTTATGTGGATTGTTTTTGCTCGATTTTGGTCCTAGATTTTGAATGTATTTTTGTTATGGAATTGTAACAAGAAGGGTGGTCTATCATCGCCATAATTCCTTCTTGGTAGTTGCTAGGTTTTATTTTATTTTTTTGATATGTGCAGTATTTTTTTTTTTATTACTGCAGCAGTTTTTTTTTATTAAGTTTTAGTGCAGTATTTTATTTGTTTAAATACTGCCGTAATATATTTAGGTGTTGAAGATTCGAAGACACGAAGAAAAACAAAGCAACCGGAACCGAGAACGAGCACCGTGCGCACCCTAGGAGTGGATTGGGCTGCGCATGGCAAGCCCAAGCTTGGTGGGCTGCGCACGGAAGCCCTGGGAGTCTTCATGGGCTGCGCACAGCAGCCCCTTTGTGGGTTTGTGGGTTGTGCACGCCCATGGGGTTTGGGCCGAAGGATGAGCGTATGGTTGCTGGGCCGCTTGAAGATCTTGTATTCCTTAAAAATTGTAATTTACTTGTTTTTCTAGGATGGGCCAAAATTGTTGCTATTTAATTTATGCTTAAATATTACAATATTTGTTATTGTATGATAACATGACATATAGAATAGGAGTGCCACTCATATATCTCTTTTGGTATGAACATGCATTGAATGATTTAGGTATCTAAATTGGCTTCTAGATAACTTGGTAAATCATTCTATGGGATTTAATCACACGCCTTAAATAATTGAGTGGGAGAAGGTGTTTTTGTAACACCTATGGCCTCCAAGGTTAGTTGAGCTTAATTATTTATTGGTAATCCCCCCAAGGGGCATCCATGAATGGAATTTAGCAACATACTTCCTTACAAGGATAGACTAGACAATGGACTCAAACGAGATCTACTCCCCAAGGAGGGATTTTCGTAAGAGAAAATTGAGGGTCGATATCTTGGTAACACACTCAATGTAATTTTATTGATATCCTCCCAAGAGTTTTTGTCAGTAAAATTGCAAGGCTAAAATTGAAAACGCTGGTTGTTATGTTAACAATTAGGTGGGACCTAGTCTAACTAGTAAATGGTGCAAACTCCCAAAGGAGGCGTAACATTTATGGGTGTTGGATCACCGTTGAATTTTTATGATTGAGTTATTTTTTAATTCAAGATAAATATTTAAAAGTGCTTTATCATGATTATTTACTTATATATGTTTTGTTTTATTCAGAAATCATGACCCCATCACTTATGAACATCCTAAAAGATAACATTTTAACTGGAGATAATTATGTCACATGGAAAAGGAAAATTGGGTTGTTGCTGCAAAGTGAAAAACATAAGTTTGTTCTAACTACTCCTAAACCACCTGCTCCTAATAATGAATCAAGCATAATGTATAGAGATGAGTATGAGCAGTGGAAGACTTCAGATGATATGGCAAAATGTTACATTATGGCCACTATCTCCGACGTGTTGCAACAGTAGCATGAAGGAATGGAGTCCGCTGCTGATATTATGATGTCTCTAGAGGAGATGTTTGCTATGAAGTCCAGGACGACTAAGAGAGAGGCAGTGACTGCTTTTATGAATCTTAGGGTGAAACCTGGACAGGCTGTGAAAGATCACATGATGAAAGTCATAGCACATCTCAACATTGCTGAACTGCATGGCGCTGAGATAGATGGTGAGACAAAGATTGATATGGTTGTCAATTCGTTGTCAGATTCCTTTGATCAGTTCAAATTGGACTACACTTTGAACAAAAAGGAATACACCTTACAAGGCCTGATGCAAGATGTTCAAAGTGCTGAAAAGATCCTTGTGAAAGGCAAGGGTCAAGAGATTCATATGGTTGGTAAAGTTGCTACTGTTAAGGCCCGTCAAAAGGTCAAGAAACAACAGAAGAAAAAGCAACTTGGGCCTATCAAGAAGGACACCAAGAAAGTAACCAAGATCAAAGGGAAATGCTTCCTTTGTGGTGAAAAGGGACATTGGAAGAGAAATTGCCCAAAGTCCCAGAATAAGAAGGAAGAAGGTAATGTGAATTATCTTGAAACATGTTTTTTGGCTGATTCTACAGATTCTTGGATCATAGACTCATGAGCCACTAATCATGTTTGTTATTCCTTGCAGGGGTTCCAAGAAAGGAGAAGGCTGAGTAAGAATGAAATCAATTTGCGCTTGGGCAACGGAACGTTAGTGTCTGCAAGTGCAGTGGGAGATATTAGAGTTTATTTGGATTCTAGAAGGCATTTAGATTTAATAGACGTTTATTATGTACCTCAATTCAAGAGGAATTTAATTTCAGTTTCTTGTTTAAATAAATTTGGATATTCGGTTACTTTTAATAAAGTTTTTATTATTAGTAAGAATGACAAAATTATTTGCCAAGGTACATTGGAAAACGGTCTATACTTTTTGCATAGAAATATCTCTCACTCGTTAGACACAGAAATAACGGAACCTAATCATAAAAGAGTAAAATTATCAACTGATGAAACCTACCTTTGGCATTTACGCTTAGGTCATATTAACCTTAATAGGATTAAAAGATTGGTATGTGACGGACCTTTGAGTGACTTAAAGGTTGATGATCTACCAACTTGTGAATCTTGTTTGGAAGGTAAAATGACCAAAAGGACGTTCTCTGCCAAAGTTGGAAGAGCCACTGAATGTTTAGGATTGATACACACTGATGTATGTGGACCTATGAGCATTCAAGCTAGAGGTGGATATGAGTACTTCATCACCTTCACAGATGATTACTCGAGATTTGGTTATGTGTATCTCATGCGACATAAGTCGGATGCTTTTGACATGTTCAAAGCATTCAAAGCTGAAGTAGAAAATCAGCTTGAGAAACACATAAAAATCTTGAGATCTGATCGTGGTGGAGAATATCTATCTGGTGAGTTTCAGAAATATCTCATTGATAATGGGATTGTTTCTCAGTTTTCTGCACCAGGTACACCTCAATAGAATGGGGTAGCAGAAAGGAGAAATAGAACTCTTTTGGATATGGTTAGGTCTATGTTCAGTTATTCAACACTTCCTATTTCTTTTTGGGGATATGCTTTACAAACTGCTATATACATTCTAAACGATGTACCATCTAAGTTTGTTCCTAAAACACCGCATGAGTTGTGGACTGGGCGCAAGCCTAGTTTGCAAGATTTAAGGATATTTGGTTGTCCTGCGCATGTGTTAAAAGGAAAGACAGAAAAGATGGAGTCCCGTTCGGAAACATGTATATTTGTAGGGTATCCAAAAGAAACTAAAGGATATTATTTCTATAGTCCTTCAGATCTTAAAGTATTTGTTTCGACAAATGCTAAATTTCTGGAAAAGGACTATATGAATAATTTTGTGCCTAGAAGTAGAATTGTCCTGAATGAGATGTCAGGAGATACAATTCCACGAGAGGTTACACAACCTAACCCAATTGTAAGTTCCGATCCAACACAAGATCAACAACCTACCATTCCTTGTCGTAGTGGGAGGGTTAGAACATAACCCGAAAGATACATCGGTCTGGGAGAATCAGTGGAGAATCTCCCGAACGACGATGATCCCTATACGTACAAGGAAGCTACGGAGGATGTTGATAGTCGCCATTGGCAAAAGGCAATGCAATCTGAGATTGAATCTATGTTCGATAACAAAGTCTGGTCCCTTGTAGACTTGCCTAAAGGGATAAAACCCATTGGGTGCAAGTGGGTATACAAGAGGAAAAGAGGTATGGATGGAAATGTGGAAACCTTTAAAGCTAGATTGGTAGCTAAAGGGTACACACAGAAAGAAGGTATCGATTACGAGGAAACCTTCTCTCCTGTGGCCATGCTTAAATCCATTAGGATACTCTTATCCATTGCAGCATCTTTAGATCTAGAGATTTGGCAAATGGACGTCAAGACAGCTTTCCTTAATGGAAGTCTTGACGAAAGCATTTACATGATGCAACCAGAGGGATTCATTGAAAAGGGCCAAATGGAAAAGGTATGCAAGTTGCAGAAATCCATATATGGATTAAAGCAAGCATCCAGATCCTGGAACATAAGGTTCGATCAAGCTGTCAAAGGTTTTGGATTTATTCAGAATCCTGACGAACCTTGTGTATACAAAAGGATTAAAGGCGACAAGTTGGTTTTCCTGATTCTTTATGTTGATGATATACTACTCATTGGAAACGATGTAGGTGTATTGACATCAGTAAAAGAATGGTTAGCAAAACAATTTGATATGAAGGACTTAGGAGAAGCAAGTTTTATTCTAGGTATCCAAGTAATAAGGGATAGAAAGAATAGAACGATTGCATTATCCCAAGCTTCATACATAGACAAGATCTTGTCTAGGTTTTCCATGCAGGATTCCAAGAAAGGTATGTTACCTTTCAGACATGGAATCAAGCTTTCTAAGGAACAAGTTCCTAAGAATGAGCATGAAGAGCAATTCATGAGTAGAGTTCCATATGCCTCGGCAGTTGGAAGTCTCATGTATGCAATGCTCTGTACTAGACCAGATATTTGTTTTGCTGTTGGCATAGTTAGCAGGTTTCAATCGAAACCTGGTCCTGATCACTGGACGGCAGTCAAGCATATTTTCAAGTATCTTAAGAGAACGAGAGATAATATGCTTGTATACTCTGGAGGAGATTTGATTCCCGTTGGGTATACAGATTCTGATTTCCAATCAGATTCTGACTCCAGAAAATCCACATCAGGGGCTGTGTTTACTATTGGAGGAGGAGCAGTTATATGGAGGAGTATCAAGCAATCTTGTATTGCTGATTCCACCATGGAAGCTGAGTATGTTGCTGCATGCGAGGCTGCCAAAGAGGCTGTTTGGCTCCGCCAATTCTTGATTGACTTGGAAGTGGTTCCTAGTGCGAATAAGCAGATCACTATCTACTGTGACAACAGTGGAGCAGTGGCTAATTCGAAAGAACCAAGAAGTCACAAGAGAGGTAAACACATTGAAAGAAAGTATCATCTTTTAAGGGAGATTGTTCAAAGAGGTGACGTGACGATTACCAAAATCGCGTCAGCAGAAAATCTAGCGGATCCCTTCACAAAGGCTCTACCTCAGAAGAGTTTCGATGGGCATCTAGAGAACATGGGCTTGAGAGATATGACACATTTGCTATAGTGCAAGTGGGAGATTGTTAGGATTATGCTCAATAGCAAGAGTGTAATGTTGTAATTAACAATCTTTTTCATATTAATAAAGTGATTTCTGGTTTAACAAATCGTATAGCATTTATAGTTTAATATTATAATTGTCAAAGTAAATAATCATAAGGTCTAAAGACTATGAGAAAAGAAGAATTGTTCGTACATCTGGATATGTATGTGGTAGACACAATTCTTTAGTTAGTTTTGAATAATGTTCACAACTTAAGTTAAAGGTTGGGCACCTTTATCTTGTTAAAGTTGTAGAATTCTTTTGCTAGCATTTGAGTGGGATCAAATGAGATATGATGAGTCTAAATCATCGGAGTGTCTTCGAGCAAAAGGATCTAGTGCACTGGGTGCATTGAACAGGATCACAATGAAAAGCTTTATCTAGAACCGTCAATAGATAATAGTCTTTTCATTATCAGGACAATCGGAGAGTCTATCTTAATCCTGAGATAAATGATGGACTTATGGTTGCAAGTGATATCATTTGAGTTATCAATGAGTACGATTATATCGCATAGTCTATCCTCGATAGTTTGGTGATATTCATTTGTTAATCGATAGAGGACTTCATTTATAGATATGGACATCGTGGCTCCATTTAATTAAATGAGAGTATAATATCATCATATGGATGTTTTGAGGTAATTGGATATTAAATCTCAACGTTGAGTTTTCGATAGTGTCTATTGAAAACATGGCTTCTGGACAAGTCAAAATATCCAAGTTCAAAACGTGGTCATATGAGTAAATATGGTAACTTGGAGAGTTATAGGCGGTCTATGAACTCTTGGCGATTACTGATATTAATCACGAGGATACACTATCTCCAATATGATTGTCTAGGGTATGAATGAGGAGCATCTTCCTTTTCTATCTTTATTTAAGAGTTCAGTTTTAGCTCTTTAGTGGAATGAGTTAAAATTAATGGATCGGACCTAAGTGAATCATTTGTTGATTGTGATTAGGTTATGTCTATTGAAGCTTAAATTTAGATGGCCCGCCAAGATCCCCAATCCACACGGACTTGCATGGATCACTTGATATATTCTACCGGACCAATTTAAGGGTCCATCTAGAATTGCATTTAATATATTAAGAATATAATTTGCACATTATTTATGTAATGGGCTGCTCAATTATATTAATATATTAATGAATGACATGTGGGCTTATTTCTTTTAGTAAGAATGGGTCTGGTTCACATGTGGGCTTTTTATTTAAAGTCCAATGGATTAAATGAAATAAAGAAAATAATATATAGCCCATTTGTTTAAGTGGGGCGGCAAGAAGGTTTTATAACCTAATATATTATTTTGTTTCATTGTTTTAATTAAATAAGAATTAATTAATTTATTAATTAATTGTTTAATTAAGAAACAAATCTTTTCTGAATAGGAAATATATTTCCTAGAGTAATACTATTGTAGTAGTTTACTAAAATTAAAAGACTTGTTTGATAAGAAAATAAATAATTAATTTTATTTATTTAATCAAATAAGAAGTCTTTTTATTTAGTCAAAATAAAAAAGGAATAAAATATCTATAAGTTGGATTAGGGTTTGAAGTCTTAAACTAGATGGAAATTAGGGTGCAACACAAGCCTATTTTGGCTAGTGATTTGCGGCAACCCTAGTTGTTTTTAGGTAAGGATTTCGGCAACCCTAATAGAAAGAAGGAAAGAAAAATTGGCCACCTATATATATGTACTTATAGAATTCGGCCAACCTAATGCTTGGTGCTTGAGATTCTATTTTCTTCTTCTTCTCAATTCATAGAGAGATTAATTTATTTCTTCTAAAAAACATAAAAGAGTGTTAGATTATTCCTTGATGGTATACTATTTGCTTAATCATCAATAAGCTTGTGTATACAACATCGATCTAGGTTCATGCGAGTTTCGATCATTAGATTGAGAACTCAAAAGTGACCGGAATAATCTTGGTATTTCTTTTGATTGTTTTTGAGACTAACAAATAAAAGAAAAGTTTGTTTGTCCATTCACAGGTTTGCAATTCAAAGAAAAGGGAGACCACGCTCCTAGGTGATCCACGTTCGTGCTAGGATTGAAGATCTTGCGGATTACCATCGACGTAAGTCAATCGGATCACGCGACAAAAGGTATTCTACTTTTTGGTTATTGTATATGCATGTTTAATTAATTAAAGGGTTTAAGGTTCATAAAGGAAAAACTTTAAAAGTCACTAAATCTTTTTTTTAGTCTCGCTTCCGCTGCGTGTACTGCGATTTTTCCCTACAGAAACAATCTTAGCTTTCTTAGTGGTCTTTGGTACATGGGCTCTAGATGTCCTAGGATCATGCATAATAATATTATCATTCCTAGGAACATGCATCATGGCTCTTTTTTTTTCTTCTCTATCATGCTTCTAGTTTTGCACATTTTTATATATCGAAAGCAATGTGGTCTAATATGACCATCAAATCCACAAAAGTGACATATAGTAGTAAAATAAGGAATCATACCTTGTCCTTGTCTTTGTGGATGAAAGGGTTCAATCCTTCTTCGTTGTTGAACCGGTCTTGGTTGCTTCCTAGCTTGAGGTTGCATGATAGGTCTCTTTCCTTTGTGAGCCATTTGAGGAGGAATGTTGGCTTGAGGGACCCTAGGAGGTTGAGCTTGAGTTTGCCTTCTTGGCCCCATCTTCACTTGTGCATTTGAACATTGTCCTACTTCTAACTTCTTCCTAGGAATTTGCACATATGAAGTTTCTTCGTTCTTCAAACCCTTGACAAATACGGTCTTGTTAGAGGTTGAGATCTTCTTGTCATCTTCATACCCAAGACCCCTCTTGTCACATGGACTCTTTCCAACACCAAGCATATGGTCAAGCTTCTTGGTGCTAGAATCCATCCTGGTCATAGAATTTCTAACTTCTTCAAGCTCCCTCTTTAGACTTTCTTCATTCCTCCTAGATAAGACTAACTCCTCTCTTAGCTTATCTTCTATCTTCTTGAATTTTTCCACTTGTTCACCTAAGTGGTCATTATGAGATGCAAGCTCAAGATTTTCTTCTCTCAACATCTTGATCTTTCTTGTGCTCTTGATTGCTAAATCATTAAACTCGGCATGGCATTTAGCAAGCACCTTTTTCTCCACAAAACTACTTATGGAGTTAGACGAGGAATCACTTTCTTCTTCACTTGAGTCATTTTCCTCTTGACTCATTTCCTCTCTCTCACTAGCACTTTTGCTTTTATGGGAGGAGGCAAAAGCTAGGAGATTAGCCATGAGCTCTTCATCACTTGAAGACTCATCTCCCTCAATGGAGTCATCACTACTTCCACTCCAAGTGGCGGCCATCACTTTTCCCTTTTTCCTCTCATTGTGATTTGCACATTCGGGGGCAAAGTGACCTATGCCACCACACTCGAAACATCGGACCCCTTTCCTTTCGGTCCTTTCTTGCCTAGGTTCAAACTTCTTGAAAGTGCTCTTTTTCTTCAAATCTTGATCTTTTGATCCAAGGCCCTTTCTTCTAAACTTCATAACCTTGTTGAACCTTTTTACAAACAAGGCAAGGTCTTCATCCGAGTCAACCTTCTTTGCCTCCTTTTCATCCTTAGAGGTTTTTAAAGCAATTCCTTTTTGCTTTTTAGTGGGTGTGGAGATAGGCCCTTTCCTAGACTCATAAGCTAGAAGTGTCCCAATCACCTCACTCGGCTTCATATCCTTATAACCACTATTTTCTTCTAAAGCCGTCACCTTCGATTCAAACCTATCGGGTAGAGATCTCATAATCTTTTGCTTGATTCTCCTATCTGAATATGGATCACCAAGTTGATGGCTTTGGTTGACAATATCCATCAACTTGATCTCAAAGTCGTTGAAGCACTCATTCTCCTCCATCTTAAGCATCTCGAATAGAGTTTGGAGGACTTGAAGCTTAGAGTCCTTCACTACTTCGGTTCCCTAATGTGCAATCTCTAGGATGTCCCAAGCCTCTTTAGCTATCCTAGTATTTTGAATCAATTTATATTGATTTTCATCCATAGCACACAAGATGGCATGCATCGCCTTCTTATTCCACTTTGAAGCCTCAAACTCTTGCGCGTTCCATTGCGCCTTAGGCTTCAATACTTCTTCTCCTCCACCATCAGGAGTCATCTTGGGTAGATCATATCCGTCTTCAACCGCCATCCATGCACGGTCATGAATTTGGCATATGTAGGATTCCATCTTCCCTTTCCATTAGGAATAGTTCAATCCGGTAAGAAGTGGAGGCCTTGTGCTTGAGGCACCTTCGTTGCCACCACCATTTCCACCGTTTCCACTCATAGTGTTTACGAATGAATGAAATGAATGCAAATGTATGAATGATCAAAAATCACACAAAATGCAAAACACACCAAAATAAGCAAGGATCACCTATGTATGTCTAGGAACCCGCTCTGATACCAATTGAAACAAATTATAGCACGGTGTCTATAAAACTATCTAGAGGGGGGTGAATAGATTTTAAGCTTTTTACCCAATTTTTCGTGATAGTCAAAATTACGAAATTACCCCTAAATAGATAAAGCAATAAATCAAGTATAATATGCGGAAATTAAATAACACTTGATTTTTACGTGGAAACCCTCACGGGAAAAACCACGGGCTAGTAAGTAAGCCACACTCGAACCTCGAATCCACTAAATGTGTAAAACGATTACAACCTAATCCCGGAAGTAATCACACACCTACCTAATCCCGGTATGAGTGAACCTAGTCCAATTTGCTTGCGTTCTAAGCAACCTAATCCCGGATGCTACACACAAGACTTACTTTCTCTATGAAGAGAATACAACCCTAAGTGAATATATGATTATCCAAATGCAACATAGAGCAAGGGAAACCCTATATGCTTATCTAAGATGATTAATATGCAATTAGAACAATCCTAGATATCATAACTAAATGACATGTCAAATAGTTTAGCTAATCAAGATTAAGCACAAAACTTAATTAGCTATCACAAAACAACTTCTCAAACATACATCATACTAATCTCAAACTTGTATTCAAAGTATATAAAATAACATACAAGTAATTAATTGAGATTGCTAGCTAAGAGAAACACAAAATATGTAAGATATTAGTGAAAAGCTTACTAAGCAAAGTATGATGAAGAATCTATGCAAGATGACATCTAGACGATCAAGGATGATGCTAGATGATGATTGATGATCATGAAAAAGTGTTTGAGTAATAAAAAATGAGTTCTTGGAATTTTTCTTCTCTTTGAAAAATATCCTAAGTATGAATTCTGAATATGAACTCTCTTAATTGACCTAAAGGCAAAATGGCATATATATAGGGGGCCAAAACAAAGTGTGGTCGTTTAAGTAAGTTTCAAAGAAACGCGCCGATCGGCGGTTTCGATCGGCGGCCAGGCCGCCGAACATGACCGCCAAATTGAGCTCGTGAAGAACAGAGCATAAACGGCGGTTCATTCGACGGTTTCGTGACCGCCGATCCCAACTGCCGAATCAAAACAGAGAGATTAAAAACAATCAGGTATGAACGGCGATTTCGAACGACGGTTTCATGACCGCCGATTCAACTGCCGAATTAGACTGAGAGATAAATCAATCAGGTCTTGAATCGGCAGTTTTGAACGGCGGTCGTGACCGCCGATCTTAACCACAGAAATGCTTCAGACCAATCTGGACTGAAACTGCGGTTTCATTCGGCGGCCAGGCCGCCGATAATAACCGCCGATCACCTAGAAAGGTGAAAACCAAGGAGAAGCCAAGGGCATTTTCCATAGGCGGTCCTCGCGCTAAACCAAGCACATTCTAGTGCATGCGCGGACGTTTCCGAAAGTTATCGGGAAACGAATTACACGACAACATGACACAATTACACACAACAAAATATGATAAAAAAGTGCAAGTGTGAAATGTGACAAGTGAAGAGAATGCACACATATGCAATGAATGTTAAGTGTGTGTGTGCAACTAATCTCTTCAAAGAAAAGTAAGCACAAAGAAATTTACCTTCGGTGCTTATCAACACGAGGTCTTCAAAGGGCTTCGAACAATAAGACCGATACTTAGGCTACCCTTACAAAGAACCCCAACATGTGGTTGTTCACGAAATGAGCCAATCAACAAAAGGGAACCTTACAAAGACCCATGCAAGCAAGCATCCTAGATATGCTAAAGAATGCTAGATGAACTTTGATGCAAATGGATTTTGGTTTGAGTGTTTGATGAGCAAACTTGATTGCTTTCTCTCTTAAAAATCTCTCTTTTTAAAGTAGGGTTCTTGATGATTAAAGAGTCACATTCAGAACAAGAGAAAGTGATGTATTTATAGGCATGAAAAACAGAGCATGTGAAAAGACAAGTTTGCCCCTGAAACGCACCGATCGGTGGTTTCAATCGGCGGCCAGGCCGCCGATCATAACCACCGAATTGGCCCGAGAGGAACAGGGGACCAACGGCGGTTTCATTCGGCGGTTTCGTGACCGCCGATCTAACCGCCGAATCAAACCTGAGATTAAAAATCAATCAGGTATGAAAACGGCGGTTTCATACGTGACCGCCGTTTCAACCGCCGAATTAGGCCGAGAGATAAAATCAATCAGGTCTTGAACGGCGGTTTCAAACGGTGGTCGAGACCGCCGATCATAACCGTAGAATTGCTCCATACAATACTGGAAGCAAACGGCGGTTTCAGTCGGTGGCCAGGCCACCGATAATAACCGCCAATCACCAATAAAGGTGAAAACCAAGGAGAAGCCAATGGCATTCTCCGTAGGCGGTCCTCGCGCTAAACCAAGCACATTCTAGTGCATACGCGGACTTTTCCGAAAACTATCGGGAAACGAATTTCAAGACAACAAGACACAATTACACAAAATAAGATATAACAAATAAGTGCAAGTGTGAAATTTGACAAGTGAAGAGAATGCACACATATGCAATGTATGTTAAGTGTGTGTGTGCAACTAATCTCTTTAAAGAAAAGTAAGCACAAAGAAATTTACCTTCGGTGCTTATCAAGACGAGGTCTTCAAAGGGCTTCAGCAATAACACGATACCTAGGCTACCCTTACAAAGAAGCCCCAACATGTGGTTTGTCCACGAAATGAGCCAATCAACAAATGGGAACCTTACAGGTAGGGATCAAAGAAGAATTTTCCATCGACCTGGGAAATTAAGTCGGGATAAAAAGCTACCAGGAAAGAGGTACCCTGATACCCCACCCGTCTACAAAAATAACCTGGGTATAGACTTCTATCTACCACGAGCAAGTCTGAGGCTTCCAGGACCCAGAAAGTACCAGGGAACCCCGAAGATAAGGATTCCACTGTCGCAAGATCCTAGTACTTGTCTGCTTCCAGGTATCCTGGTATCCCAGTACCCTGGTACCCCGATACGTTCAAGCAAAAATTCGAGAAAGAAATGAGAAGAAGGTAGGGTACTCGAGGTAGCTCGATTCAACTAAAAGATAGGGATAGGTACCTGGTGAATAAATCCTGTGTTAAATACAAAATTCCTAGTGCTCTGACCCCGCCTAAAGCAAGAAATAGGTACCGCGAATAGCAAATCGAGAAGAAAGACAAGCATTAAACGCCATCGTTTGAGACAAAATGTCACATGCATTCTCGCCATTCAAGAATCCCATTCAAAAGGGGAGTCAACTCTTTCAGTTCTAAAAGGAATCACTTGATTTAAGGGATCAATTCCCTGACGAATTCGTCGATCGCCAAGGAAAGACACGTAAATTGCTAAAACCCTAAACCAAAGTTCTAGAAGTGCATGGCAAGAAACGGACCTATATATTCATCGTATGATCACAGAGAAAAGGGACCGAAACCCTACTTGATACTTTTCCACTTATCTACATGCACGGGAGCTCCATCGCCATCGCCCATTAAGCTTACTTTTATCACATAACCAATACGATTGACTATAACCCCATCATGTATTTGTTATTAATAAAACAAGTTACATATTCGTTCTACTGTTTTCTTGAACCCATTTGTCTAGTTATTATCACCCACCATTCTTATTGAATCTTTAGGAAACTAAAGGTATCGAACTACTTGATACCTTTCCGACCAAGATCTACCCCGATCCTGGTCCCCCTTGAATTGTTAATTGGAAAAATCACCCCAGTGACAATTTTCAGTTAACAGATTATAACTAATTTTAGCCCAATTTTCGTTATTAGTCAATTTTCCGAAAATACCCCTATCTAATCAAATCAATATATCAAGTGTAATATGTGCGGAAATATAAATGACACTTGATATTTACGTGGAAACCCTAATCCCGAGAAAAACGACGGGCTGTTAAGTGAGCCACACTCGAACCTCGAATCCACTAATGGTAAAGGAGATTACAACCTATTCCCGGTATATAACTCTCCACCACTACCTAATCCCGGTATAAGTGAACCTAGTCCAATTGCTTGTGGCCTAAGAAATCTTAGCCATCAAGACTTAATCTCAATAAAGAGATAATAAAATCTATATGAATATATGAAATATCCAAAATGTAATTTAGAGCTAGGGAACCCTATATGCTTTTCTAGGATGATAATATTGCAATTAAAACAATCCTAGATATAAATAGCATTATGACATGTCATAATGCTTAGCTAAACATAGATTAAATAAACCTAGATAGCTATCACAATTGAAAGTCCTAGAGGCGTGTTCAATATTAATCTAGAGGGGGGGTGAATAGATTTTAGCTATTATTACCCAATTTTCGCATACAAGTCAATATTACGAAAATGCCCCTACTAGTCAAAAATACAAGCAAGTGTAATATAGTGCGGAATTTCAATAACACTTGATATATACGTGGAAACCCAACCACTGGGAAAAACCACGGGCTGTTTAGTGCGCCACACTTGGACCTCGAAATCCACTAATCGAAATGGAGTTTACAACCTATGTAGACCTCGTCTAACACTCCGGTCAATAACCCCCCACTTCTACCACTCGGGCCTTTAAAAATGCATTTTCTACCAGGTCAAGATGGGCGCTGTACGAACAACGCTGTGTACAGCGCCTGTCACTATGTATGAAATCTTAAGAACATGCATGGCATGGCATTGGTCATACAAGATGCAATCACGAAAAGCATGCAAGAAGAGATGTTAATGAGCATTAATGAGCACAAAATAACAACACATACACAACATACAAGAGAATGAATTATGCATGAGATGTGAATGTGTGTGTGCAACTAATCTCCTCAAAGCAAATTAAGCACATAGAAGTTTACCTTTGGTGCTTATCAACCTTGAGGACATGAGAGGGTCTTGAGCTTGAATATCAATCACTTAAGCTACCCTTACATACAATCCCCAACACGTGGTTTGTCCATGAAATAAGCCAATCAAGATATGGGAATCCTTACAATCTCCCCCTTTGGCTATTTCGTGACAAAACCACCACTCACATTGATTCCTCACAACATAAAAGAAACTACAGGTCACAAATGATTATCTACATTACAAAGAGATATTTAAAAAAATCTTGAAGTCTTCAATCTCTTGTAGAATAATCAGTCCCTGAAAGCAAAGTTTCTATACTATCCAATTCAAGTAAAAAGTGAGATGAATTAGGTGAGAATAATAACAAGCATTTGCATTCTTAGAATTTAAGTACAACTACAACATCATGCAATAATTGTGAATGCAATGCTCCCCCTCAATGGGTTACTCCCCTCAATATATATTCTCCCCAATGTGCACAATTGCTACAACAATTTGCACCTCCCCTTACCACATCCTACTCCCCCTTTTTGTCATGATATAGGCAAAGGAGTAGTCCCCAACCGGGTCACTTAAGGCAATGAGAGATAGTAGCATTCTAGTATATGCATAATCAATATAAGTCACTTTATGCAATCTCAATTAATCGGAGAGAAACGAGGAGATTTATTAAAATAAAAATGTGTGAAACAAAATGCTTTGCATACAAGACATATAGCATTCAAGTCCAAAATACCATGGTATTTGGCAAAACAAATGACAAAGGTTTCTAATAGGAATTCAAACCAATTTCACCATTGTCATGAGAGAAGCAAGGATATAGAAATTTCATTGATTTCAATTTAAGAACAACTATATCCAACTTTATAAGCTAAACATGTCATGAGCAACTTTGCACCCTATTTGATTTTTCCGGGAATGAAACCCGTATGATAGTAGACATGTTCAACAAATAAAGAAACAGAGACAATTTGGAATGTAAATTCCTTTGAACGGATACAATATCCTTTATTCATTTTGAGTCTCATAAGCTTTTTCACACAAGTTTTGCATTTAAATTGCAATCATCAATTCATGCTATTTCAAATGAGCATGTCATATGAATTTCATACTTTTCATATGTCATTAGCATGTTATAAAAGAATCATCATGTCATGGAGATAACTAAAGGTCATTCATATCATACTTCCTATGAAAATCTCCTAGTCCAAAATGCATGTTTGAACATAAATATGACATGGATTGTAAACAAGCAAGGTTCACACTTATTGAATTGAAAATATATATACATATGTGCAACCAAGCTTACTCAAGCAATTAAAAGAAGAGGCATAAGATATTTCAAATTTTTTGCAAGTGACAAGAATGCAAACTAGCTCTCTTTGCTTGAGTTCCCTATATGGGGTCATCTTTATCCTTCATTAATGAAGGGCATGAGGTCCTATGGACCTACCAAGTCCATTGGACTTAGTTGAACCTATTTGAGACTTGTTAGTCTCGTAGCAAGCGGGTTCATCTTTCCTTATCCACATAGATATGATTTTTTTCTTCTTAGTGGTTAAGGGTTGCATGTCATTCACTAACCTAGGATTATTGACAAAGGATTTCCTAGGCTCATGCAAGTGGGCTCTTCTTAGCCTCTTTTTCTCTATCATGCTATTAATCCTACAATGCTTAATGTACTTAAAGCACTTAGGCCTAATATGCCCATAAACACCACAATAATGACAAGTTGGTACAAAGTAAGAATTCATACCATGTCCGTGTGAAGTCATTGGAGACTCATCATGCATTTGATGTCTCCTTTGGTGTTGAGTCGGTTCATGTCTTCTATATGGTTGAACCGGAATGGGTTGCCTCCTTGGATGAGGTAGCATGTTTTGCCTCTTTTCATAGTGAGTCATTTGTTGAGGAGAGTTGACTCGTGAGGCTCTAATCCGTTGAGCTTGGGGTTGTCTTATTTTCACCACTTTCACTTGTGCATTTTTTGAACATTGTCCTAGTTCTAACTTCTTCCTAGGAGTTTGCACCGGTGACGCTTCTATCTTACCCAAACTCTTCACAAAGACGGTCTTCTTAGGAATAGAGCAATCCTTGCTCACTTCGAATCCAAGACCTCTTTTGTCACAAGGGCTTTTTCCTACACCAAGTATGTTGTCAAGCTTCTTGGTGCTTGTGGTCATTTTAGTCAATGACTCTTTGGCTTCAACAAGCTCTCTCTTCAAACCCTCTTCATTCCTCTTAGACAAAGCTAGCTCATCTTTTAGCTTGTCTTCTTCCACCATGGATCTTACCACTTCATCATTCAAGTGATCAACTTGTGTTGAAAGCCTAAGTAGTTCTTCCTTTAACCTTTGAATCTCTTTTTCATTCTTTAACTTAGAGCTTTCAAACTTTCAAAGTTGTCCTTAAGATCCATCTTCTCCACTTGCTTCCTTAAGAGGTCATTGTATGTTGAAAGCTCTAGATTTTCTTCCTCTAAAATCCTTAGAAATCTATCTTTCTTCTTCATGGAGCTTTCAACATTGACTATAAAGTCATGCACATCCATATTCTCTACATTTCCATTTGTAGAGTTAGATAAGGAGTCATCTCCACTAGTGTCATCTTCTAGACTCTCCTCCTTTCCTATGGATCCAATATCCTCATCAAGACCTTCACCTTGATCTCTTGAGTCAATAAGTGCCATATCCCAATGTGAAGCAACAACTATCTCCTCTATAGCTACTTCTTCAACTTTCTCTTCTATGGGATCACTAGCAACAAAATTCTTACCAACAACTTCATTTTCTTCATTAGTGGCACCCAATGCCTTGAAGTTATTGATAAGCTCATCATCACTTGATGACTTATCTCCCTCTCTGGAGTCATCACTTTCACTCCAAGTGGCGACCATCATTTTTTCTTTCTTGTTCTTCAAATTCCCACAATCGGGTGAGATATGACCTATGCCGCCACACTCATAGCATTAGACCCCTTTCTCTTGCCTAGGCTCATGCTTCTTGAAGGGAGCCTTTTTCTTCAAGACTTGGCCTTTGGATCCAAAGCCACTCTTCTCGAACTTGACAAATTTCTTGAATCTTTGAAGCATCAAAATCATGTCTTCGTCCAAGTCACCTTTCTCCTCCTTCCCTACCTTAGAAGCACTCAAAGCAATTCCTTTTTGCTTCTTTGAAGGAGTGGAGCTAGGACCCTTCCTAGACTCGTAGGTGAGAAGTCTACCTATTACCTCGCTCGGCTTTATGTCCTTAAAATCACTGTTTTCTTCTAAAGCTGTCACCTTAGACTCAAACCTCTCGGGAAGCGATCTCATTATCTTTTGCTTGATCATTCTATCCGAGTAAGGGTCACCAAGTTGATGACTTTGGTTGACAATGTCCATCAACCTAATCTCGAAGTCGTTGAAGCACTCATTCTCCTCCATCCTAAGTGTCTCAAATTGAGTTTAGAGGACTTGAAGTTTGGAGTCCTTCACTACTTCGGTTCCCTCGTGTGCAACCTCTAAGATATCCCATGCCTCCTTGGCTATCTTAGTGTTCTGAATCAGTTTGTACTAATTTTCGTCCACTGCACATATAAGGGCGTGCCACGCCTTTTGATTCCACTTGGACAACTCAAACTCGGGTTGTGTCCACTGTGCCTTAGGCTTGAGCACTTCTTCTCCTCCACCCGTGGGAGTTATCATGGGAGGCGAATATCCATCTTCAATGGCCATCCATGCCCTATCATGGATTTGACACACATATGCCTCCATCTTCCCTTTCCATTGGGAGTAATTTATGCCTGTAGGGAAAAATACCGTAGTACACGCAGCGGAAGCGAGACTAAAAATTAGATTTAGTATGTTTTAAAATTTTTCCTTTTTATGAACTGAAACAAATAATAGCACGGTGTGTATAAAGCTATCTAGAGGGGGGGTGAATAGATTTTACGCTTTTTACCCAATTTTTCGTGTTAGTCAAAATTACGAAAATGCCCTCAAGATAATATAACCAAGCAATTGTACTATGGTGCGGAAATTAAAACAACACTTGGTTTTTACGTGGAAACCCTCACGGGAAAAACCACGGGCTATGTAAGTAAGCCACACTCGAACCTCGAATCCACTAAATGTGCAAACGATTACAACCTAATCCCGGAAGTAATCACACACCTACCTAATCCCGGTATGAGTGAACCTAGTCCAATTTGCTTGCGTTCTAAGCAACCTAATCCCGGATGCTACACACAAGACTTACTTTCTCTATGAAGAGAATACAACCCTAAGTGAATATATGTAAATATCCAAAATGCAACATAGAGCAAGGGAAACCCTATATGCTTATCTAAGATGATTAATATGCAATTAAGAACAATCCTAGATATCAAAACTAAATGACATGTCAATTAGTTTAGCTAATCAATATTAAGCACAAAACCTAATATGCAAGCACAATATAAAATCTCAAACATACATCATACTCATCTCAATATTGTATCTAAAGCATACAAAATAACAAACAAGTAATTAATTGAGATTGCTAGATAAGAGAAACACAAAACATGTAAGATATTAGTGAAAAGCTTACCAAGCAAAGTATGATGAAGATTCCATGCTAGATGACATCTAGATGATCTAAGATGATGCTAGATGATGATTGATGATCATGAAAAGTGTTTGAGAATCAAGAATGGAGTTCTTGGAATTTTTCTTCTCTTTGAAAAATATCCTAAGTATGAATTCTGAATATGAACTCTCTTAATTGACCTAAAGTCAAAGTGGCATATATATAGGGGGCCAAAACAAAGTGTGGTCGTTTAAGTAAGTTTCAAAGAAACGCGCCAATCGGCGGTTTCAATCGGCGGCCAGGCCGCCGTTAATGACCGCCGAATTGAGCTCGTGAAGAACAGAGCATAAACGGCGGTTAATTCGGCGGTTTCGTGACCGCCGATTCCACCGCCGAAACAGAACAGAGAGATCAAAATCAACCAGGTATGAACGGCGGTTTCGAACGGCGGTTTCATGCCCGCCGTTTCAACCGCCGAATTAGACTGAGAGATAAATCAATCAGGTCTTGAAACGGCGGTTTCGAACGGCGGTCGTGACCGCCGATCTTAACCGCAGAAATGCTCCAGACCAATCTGGACTGAAACGGCGGTTTCATTCGGCGGCCAGGCCGCCGATCATAACCGCCGATCACCTAGATAGGTGAAAACCAAGGAGAAGCCAAGGGCATTCTCCATAGGCGGTCCTCGCGCTAAACCAAGCACATTCTCGTGCATGCGCGGACGTTTCCGAAAGTTATCGGGAAACGAATTATACAACAACATGACACAATTACACACCATAAAATATAATAAATAAGTGCAAGTGTGAAATGTGACAAATGAAGAGAATGCACACATATGCAATGAATGTTAAGTGTGTGTGTGCAACTAATCTCTTCAAAGAAAAGTAAGCACATAGAAATTTACCTTCGGTGCTTATCAACACGAGGTCTTCAAAGGGCTTCGAACACAAGACCGATACTTAGGCTACCCTTACAAAGAACCCCCACATATGGTTTGATCACGAAATAGCCAATTAAAAACAACGGGAATCCTTACAATCTCCCCCTTTGGCTATTTCGTGACAAAACCATCACTCACAATGATTCCTCACAAAAAATAGAAACTACGGGACTATAATGATATTCTACATTACAAAGAGATAAGCTAATGCAACTTGAAGTCTTCAATCCTCTTGTAGAATAAACAATCCCTGAAAAGAGTTTCTAACATTTCTAATACAAGAAAAGTGTGAGATTAATCATGTGAGAACAATACCAAGCATTTGCATTTTTAGAATTTAGGCACAACATTACCAAATGTATGCAATGTATGATAAATGCAATGCTCCCCCTCAACGGGTTACTCCCCCTCAATGTATGTTCTCCCCAAAGTGTACAATAGCTTCTATATTTTGCACCTCCCCTTACCATATCCTACTCCCCCTTTTTGTCATGATATAGGCAAAGGAGTAGTCCCCAACCGGGTCACTCATAGCAACGAGAGATAGAAGCATGCAAGACTTGCATATACATATAAGTCACTTTATGCACTTCAATTAATTTGAGAGAAACAAGGAGATTTATTTTGAGAAAATGTGTGAATCCAACATGCTTTGCATACAAGACATATAGCATTCAAGTCCAAAATACAATGGTATTTGGCAAAGCAAATGACAAAGGTTTCTAATAAGAATCAAACCAATTTCACCAATGTCATGGGAAAAGCAAGGATATAGAGATTATTGATTTCAATTTAAGAGCAACTATATCCAACTTTATAAGCGAAACATGGCATGAGCGACTTTGCACCCTATTTGATTTTTCCGGATAAAATTATCCGTATGATAGTAACCATGTTCAACTAATAAAGAAAGAGAGACATTTGGAATGTAAATTCCTTTGAATGGATACAAGATCCTTTATTCATTTTGAGTCTCATAAGTTTTCACACAAGTTTTGCATTTTTAAGAATATGCAATCATCAATTCATGCTTTTCATGTGAGCATGTTATATGAATTTCATGCTTTTTCATTTGTCATTAGCATGTTATTAAAGAATCATCATGTCATGGAGATAATCATAGGTCATTCAAATCATACTTCCAATGTAAATCTCCTAGTCCAAAAATGCATGTTTGAACATAAATATGACATGGATTGTAGACAAGCAAGGTTCACACTTATGGAATTTTAAAACATATATACATATGTACAACCAAGCTTACTCAAGCAATTAAAAGAAGAGGCATAAGATATTTCAAATTTTTTGCAAGATACAAGAATGCAAAATAGCTCTCTTTGCTTGAGTTCCCCATATGGGGTCAATCATAGAACATCACTCCACAAGACATACCCCAATAGATCTACTAAGAGTTTTAAATCGAGTAGCATCTAAGGGTTTAGTAAATAGGTCCGCAAGTTGATCATTAGTACCTACATGTTCAAGTACTATGCATTTATTTTCAACAAGCTCTCTAATGAAGTGATGGCGGATGTCAATATGCTTAGTTCTAGAATGTTGCACCGGATTCTTGGAAATATTAATGGCACTCATGTTATCACAAAAGAGAGTGAGAGTACCTTGGTTGAATCCGTAATCCACTAGCATTTGCTTCATCCACATAAGTTGAGTGCATCCACTCCCCGCGGCTATGTACTCGGCTTCCGCCGTGGACAAGGAAATCGAGTTTTGCTTCTTGCAAAACCAAGACACCAAGTTGTTGCCTAGAAAGAAGCAACCGCCCGATGTGCTCTTCCTATCATCACAATTTCCTGCCCAATCCGCATCACTATATCCTACAAGACTAGGATTAGTGTCAAATGAGTACCAAATCCCATAGTTGGAAGTCCCATTCACAAAGCGAATGACTCTCTTAACCGAAGAGAGATGGGACTCCTTGGGATCGGATTGGTACCTAGCACAAACTCCTACACTAAATGATATATCGGGCCTACTTGCGGTCAAATAGAGCAAGCTCCCTATCATGCCACGATATAAGTTTTGGTCCACACTTTTACCGCTAGCATCCTTGCTTAGCTTCAAAGTGGTGCTCATAGGAGTGTCACAATGTTTGGCTTTTTCAAGACCAAACTTCTTCACAAGGTTTTTGGCATATTTGGCTTGGGTTATGAAGATCCCATTATCAAGTTGCCTAATTTGCAAACCTAGGAAGTAATTAAGCTCACCAACAAGACTCATCTCAAATTCATGAGACATAACATCAACAAATTGTTGGACCTTGGTGTTGTTGGTGGAGCCAAACACTATGTCATCGACATATATTTGAGCTATGAAAAGCTCATCATTGTCTCTCTTGATGAATAGTGTCTTGTCAACACTACCTCTTGTGTAGTTATTGTCAACAAGAAATTGAGTGAGGCGCTCATACCAAGCCCTCGGTGCTTGTTTCAACCCATATAGTGCCTTCTTGAGGCGATAGACATGGTTGGGGTGGTGTGCATCCACAAACCCCTTGGGTTGTTCAACAAACACTTCCTCTTGCAAGAAGCCATTGAGGAAGGCACTCTTGACGTCCATTTGGTGCAATTTGAACTTGTGCACACAAGAGATGGACAAGAGAAGCCTAATGGACTCTAAGCGGGCAACGGGAGCAAATGTCTCCTCAAAGTCGATACCCTCAATTTGAGAGTACCCTTGTGCTACAAGTCTAGCCTTGTTCCGCACTATGTTGCCATCCTCATCGGATTTGTTCCTAAATATCCATTTAGTGCCTATGACATTAGTGGTCTTAGGCCTAGGAACTAGAGTCCAAACCTCATTCCTTTCGAATTGGTTTAGCTCTTCTTGCATGGCAAGAAACCCAAAATTCATCATGTAAGGCTTCTTCAACCTTTTTGGGTTCAATTTGAGAGGTGTAGCAAGTATAGCTAATAAGATTAGCAAGTTGACGTCTAGTCCTAACACCCTCATTTACCTCTCCAATGATATCTTCTTTATCATGGAGTTTCCTAACCCATGGAGCGGGTTCTTTAGAGTCCAAGAGAGGAACTCTAGTAATGGGTTGTGTGACTTCATTAGATGTCCCAACATTGGGAGTCACCACAACCCTCTCCAAAGGAGAGTCATCCTCTAGAACATCCTCCTCCTCATGGTTATTAGACTTGAGCCTAGTATCATCAATGACCACATTTGATGATTCCATGACGGTTCGAGTCTTCAAGTTGAAAACTCTATAGGCTTTACTATTCAAGGCGTAGCCAATAAAGATACCCTCATCACTCTTAGCATCAAACTTGCCAAGTTGATCACGGTCATTTAAAATGTAGCATTTGCTTCCAAATGTGTGGAAGTAGCTAACATTTGGCTTCCTACCCTTCCATAGCTCATAGGAGGTGTTTCTAGAACCGGGCCTTAGGAACACACGATTTCCTATATAGCAAGCCGTATTGATGGCTTCGGCCCATAGGTTCCTAGGGACATTGTTGCTAAGCAACATCACTCGGGCCATCTCTTGGAGGACCCTATTCTTTCTCTCAACAACTCCATTTTGTTGAGGTGTCCTAGGAGCCGAAAACTCATGGGAGATGCCTAAGCTATCACAAAGGCTTTCAAAAGAGGCATTCTCAAACTCTCTCCCATGGTCACTTCTAATCCGTTTAATGCTTCTAATGTTAGATTTCATTTCATTTTGTAATTTAGTACAAAGCATTTTAAACTTATCAAAAGTTTCGGATTTTTCTCTAAGAAAGTATGTCCATGTAAATCTAGAGAAATCATCAACACATACAAAAATGTATCTCTTTCCACCCAAACTTTCGGTTTGCATGGGACCCATGAGGTCCATGTGGAGAAGCTCAAGAGGCTCCTTGGTGGTGAGATACTTACCCTTTTTGTGCATGCTTTTAGTTTGCTTTCCTTGTTGGCAAGGTCCACAAACACCATTGGCTTTCTTCCCAAGCTTAGGGAGGCCACGCACACACTCGAACTTTCCAAGGGTCCGTAGATCCCTAAAGTTCATGTGGCCAAGTCTTTCATGCCACAACTCAATTTGCTCATCCATGGACACATTGTTTGAGACTATTCTAGCTTCAAGACAATAGCAATTGTCGCTAGATCTCATACCTTTCAATAAGGTTTGTCCATCGGGCTTTAGGATCGAGCAATCATCTTTACAAAACAAGACGGAATATCCTTCATCACTTAGATGTGAAATGCTTATTAAATTGGCTTTCAAGCCATCAACAAATAAAGCATCGGATAAGGAGGGTAATCCGGGAACGGAAATGGTTCCTTTCCCTACAACTTTCTTTTTGGATCCATCACCAAAAGTGACATATCCACCTTCCTCCATAACAAGAGTCTCGAAGAAACTCTTGTTTCCCGTCATGTGCCTAGAGCACCCACTATCTAGATACCAAAATTAGAAGAATTTGCCTTCAAGGCTATTTGAGCAACATGGCAAACAATGTCATTCTTTCTAATCCACCTAGAAACAATCTTAGCTTTCTTAGTGGTCTTTGGTATATGGGCTCTAGATGTCCTAGGATCATGCATAATATATTATCATTCCTAGGAACATGCATCATGGCTCTTTTCTTTTTCTTCTCAATCATGCTTTGTTTTCTACACATTTTAATATATTGAAAGCAATTTGGTCTAATATGACCATCAAACAACCACAAAAGTGACAAATAGGATGAAATAAGAAATCATACCTTGCCTTTGTCTTTGTGGATGAAAGGGTTCAATCCTTCTTCGTTGTTGAACCGGTCTTGGTTGCTTCCTAGCTTGAGGTTGCATGATAGGTCTCTTTCCTTTGTGAGCCATTTGAGGAGGAATGTTGGCTTGAGAGACCCTAGGGGGTTGAGCTTGAGGTTTCCTTCTTGGACCCATCTTCACTTGTGCATTAGAGCATTGTCCTACTTCTAATTTCTTTCTAGGAGCTTGCACAAATGAAGTTTCTTCTTTCTTCAAGCTCTTGACAAACACGGTCTTGTTAGAGGTAGAGATCTTCTTGTCATCTTCATACCCAAGACCCCTCTTGTCACATGGACTCTTTCCAACACCAAGCATATGGTCAAGCTTCTTGGTGCTAGAATCCATCCTAGTCATAGAATTTCTAACTTCTTCAAGCTCACTCTTTAGACTTTCTTCATTCCTCCTAGATAAAGCTAACTCCTCTCTTAGCTTATCTTCTATCTTCTTGAATTTTCCACTTGTTCACCTAAGTGGTCATTATGAGATGCAAGCTCAAGATTTTCTTCTCTCAACATCTTGATCTTTCTTGTGCTCTTGATTGCTAAATCATTAAACTCGGCATGGCATTTAGCAAGCACCTTTTTCTCCACAAAACTACTTATGGAGTTAGATGAGGAATCACTTTCTTCTTCACTTGAGTCATTTTCCTCTTGACTCATTTCCTCTTTCTCACTACCACTTTTGCTCTTATGTGAGGAGGCAAAAGCTAGGAGGTTAGCCATGAGCTCTTCTTCACTTGAAGACTCATCTTCCTCATTGGAGTCATCACTACTCCCACTCCAAGTGGCGGCCATCACTTTGCTCTTCTTCTTTTCATTGTGATTAGCACATTCGGGGGCAAAGTGACCAATCCCACCACATTCAAAGCATCGGACCCCTTTCCTTTCGGTCCTCTCTTGTCTAGGCTCAAACTTCTTGAAGGAACTCTTTTTCTTCAAATCTTGTCCTCTTGACCCAAATCCCTTCTTCTTCTTGAACCCCATAACCTTGTTGAACCTTTTCACAAATAAGGCAAGGTCTTCATCCGATTCATGCTTTGCCTCCTTTGCATCCTTAGATGCTTTCAAAGCTATTCCTTTAGACTTCTTAGGAGGAGTAGTGGTGCTAGGAGCCTTCCTAGACTCATATGCAAGGAGACGCCCAATCACCTCACTTGGCTTCATATCCATGTAGCCACTATTTTCTTCTATGGCCGTCACCTTGGATTCAAACCTATCGGGGAGAGATCTCATAATTTTTGCTTGACTCTCCTATCCGAATACGGGTCTCCGAGTTGATGGCTTTGATTTACAATATCCATCAATTTGATTTCGAAGTCATTGAAGCATTCATCCTCTCCCATCCTAAGTAGCTCAAACTGAGTTTGGAGGACTTGAAGCTTGGACTCCTTCACCACCTCGGTTCCCTCATGTGCAACTAGAAGGATGTCCCATGCCACTTTGGCAATCTGAGTATTCTGAATAAGCTTGTACTGATTCTCATCCATAGCACACATAATGGCATGCATAGCCTTCCTATTCCACTTAGAAGCCTCAAACTCTTGCGCGTTCCATTGCGCCTTAGGCTTCAAAACATCTTGTCCTCCACCATCGGGAGTCATCATAGGGAGATCATATCCGTCTTCCACCGCCATCCATGCACGGTCATGAATTTGGCATATGTAGGATTCCATCTTCCCTTTCCATTGGGAATAGTTCAATCCGGTAAGAAGTGGAGGCCTTGTGCTAGAAGCTCCTTCGTGGCCACCACCATTTCCACCGTTTCCACTCATAGTGTTTATGAATGAATGAAATGAATGCAAATGTATGAATGATCAAAATCACACAAAATGCAAAACACACCAAAATAAGCAAGGATCACCTATGTATGTCTAGGAACCCGCTCTGATACCAATTGAAACAAATAATAGCACGGTGTGTATAAAGCTATCTAGAGGGGGGGTGAATAGATTTTACGCTTTTTACCCAATTTTTCGTGTTAGTCAAAATTACTAAAATGCCCTCAAGATAATATAACCAAGCAATTGTAATATGGTGCGGAAATTAAAACAACACTTGGTTTTACGTGGAAACCCTCACGGGAAAAAACCACGGGCTATGTAAGTAAGCCACACTCGAACCTCGAATCCACTAAATGTGCAAACGATTACAACCTAATCCCGGAAGTAATCACACACCTACCTAATCCCGGTATGAGTGAACCTAGTCCAATTTGCTTGCGTTCTAAGCAACCTAATCCCGGATGCTACACACAAGACTTACTTTCTCTATGAAGAGAATACAACCCTAAGTGAATATATGTAATATCCAAAATGCAACATAGAGCAAGGGAAACCCTATATGCTTATCTAAGATGATTAATATGCAATTAAGAACAATCCTAGATATCAAAACTAAATGACATGTCAATTAGTTTAGCTAATCAATATTAAGCACAAACCTATATGCAAGCACAATATAAAATCTCAACATACATCATACTCATCTCAATATTGTATCTAAAGCATACAAATAACAAACAAGTAATTAATTGAGATTGCTAGATAAGAGAAACACAAAACATGTAAGATATTAGTGAAAAGCTTACCAAGCAAAGTATGATGAGATTCCATGCTAGATGACATCTAGATGATCTAAGATGATGCTAGATGATGATTGATGATCATGAAAAAGTGTTTGAGAATCAAGAATGGAGTTCTTGGAATTTTTCTTCTCTTTGAAAATATCCTAAGTATGAATTCTGAATATGAACTCTCTTAATGACCTAAAGTCAAAGTGGCATATATATAGGGGGCCAAAACAAAGTGTGGTCGTTTAAGTAAGTTTCAAAGAAACGCGCCAATCGGCGGTTTCAATCGGCGGCCAGGCCGCCTTATGACCGCCGAATTGAGCTCGTGAAGAACAGAGCATAAACGGCGGTTCATTCGGCGGTTTTCGTGACCGCCGATTCCACCGCCGAAACAGAACAGAGAGATCAAAATCAACCAGTATGAACGCGGTTTCGAACGGCGGTTTCATGCCCGCCGTTTCAACCGCCGAATTAGACTGAGAGATAAATCAATCAGGTCTTGAAACGGCGGTTTCGAACGGCGGTCGTGACCGCCGATCTTAACCGCAGAAATGCTCCAGACCAATCTGGACTGAAACGGCGGTTTCATTCGCGGCCAGGCCGCCGATCATAACCGCCGATCACCTAGATAGGTGAAAACCAAGGAGAAGCCAAGGGCATTCTCCATAGGCGGTCCTCGCTAAACCAAGCACATTCTCGTGCATGCGCGGACGTTTCCGAAAGTTATCGGGAAACGAATTATACAACAACATGACACAATTACACACCATAAAATATAATAAATAAGTGCAAGTGTGAAATGTGACAAATGAAGAGAATGCACACATATGCAATGAATGTTAAGTGTGTGTGTGCAACTAATCTCTTCAAAGAAAAGTAAGCACATAGAAATTTACCTTCGGTGCTTATCAACACGAGGTCTTCAAAAGGGCTTCGAACAACAAGACCGATACTTAGGCTACCCTTACAAAGAACCCCCACATATGGTTTGATCACGAAATAAGCCAATTAAAAACAACGGGAATCCTTACATGAACCTTAACCCTTTAATTAATTAAACATATATATTATCTAACAAAAGAATAATACCTTTTGTCGCGTGATCCGATTGACTTACGTCGATGGTAATCCGAAAGATTTTCAATCCTAGCACGAACGTGGATCACCTAAGAGCGTGGTCTCCCTTTTCTTTGAATTGCAAACCTGAGAATGGACAAACAAACTTTTATTTTTCTTTGTTAGTCACAAAAACAATCAAAAGAAGACTAAGATTATTCCAGTCACTTTTAAGTTCTCAATCTTATGATCGAAACTCGCGTGTACCTTGTGTTAGGATTATGCTCAATAGCAAGAGTGTAATGTTGTAATTAACAATCTTTTTCATATTAATAAAGTGATTTCTGGTTTAACAAATCATATAGCATTTATAGTTTAATATTATAATTGTCAAAGTAAATAATCATAAGGTCAAAAGACTATAAGAAAAGAAGAATTATTCGTACATCTGGATATGTATGTGGTAGACACAATTCTTTAGTTAGTCTTGAATAATGTTCACAACTTAAGTTAAAGGTTGGGCACCTTTATCTTGTTAAAGTTGTAGAATTCTTTTACTAGCATTTGAGTGGGATCAAATGAGATATGATGAGTCTAAAATCATCGGAGTGTCTTCGAGCAAAAGGATCTAGTGCACTGGGTGTATTGAACTGGATCACAATGAAATACTTTATTTATAACCGTCAATAGATAATAGTCTTTTCATATCAGGACATCGGAGAGTCTATCTTAATCCTGAGATAAATGATGGACTTATGGTTGCAAGTGATATCATTTGAGTTATCAATGAGTACGTTATATCGCATAGTCTATCCTCGATAGTTTGGTGATATTCATTTGTTATCGATAGAGGCTTCATTTATAGATATGGACATCGTGGCTCCATTTATTAAATGAGAGTATAATATCATCATATGGATGTTGTGAGGTATTGGATATAAATCTCAACGTTGAGTTTTCGATAGTGTCTATTGAAAACATGGCTTCTGGACAATCAAAATATCCAAGTTCAAAACGTGTGGTCATATGAGTAAATATGGTAACTTGGAGAGTTGTAGGCGGTCTATGAACTCTTGGCGATTACTGATATTAATCACGAGGATACACTATCTCCAACATGATTGTCTAGGTATGAATGAGGAACATCTTCCTTTCTATCTTTATTTAAGAGTTCAGTTTTTAGCTCTTTAGTGGAAGTAGTTAAATTATTGGCGGACCTAAGTGAATCATTTGTTGATTGTGATTTTGGTTATGTCTATTGAAGCTTAAATTTAGATGGCCCGCCAAGATCCCCAATCCACACTGACTTGCATGGATCACTTGATAATTCTACCGGACCAATTTAAGGGTCCATCTAGAATTGCATTTAATATATTAGAATATATTTGCACATTATTTATGT